>JAVDOI010000002.1:3979345-4344345 GCA_032191485.1 Leptoclinus maculatus
ACCCGCTCTCATTAACGGTCTCATTTTGCACCACGATTCAGCTTGAACTCCTCGCCCCCCCGTGACTGATAATCGGACACGCCCCCTCTGTTAGGCTTCCTCCTCCCACCGCTGACAGCGGCCTCACTTCAGTCCACTCGTACCGCTCCGGTCTCGGTCTTTGCACAGGCCCGACTTTCCTGCTGCTCTTATTTACCCAACCCGCCGTGTGTCCGGAGTCCACAGCGCCGTGGACCGAGTGGGTCTTGAGGAGCGGCAGGCCTCACAGTGGGAGACGGACTCCACGCTCAACCAGAGCCTGACATGATGGGAATACCAATTCAGAAGTCCCGTGTGTCCCCCCCCCCCCCTTTACAATCTACTATCTGACTGCGTGTGGCAGCCATTTTTAAACACTTTTATGACAGCGGTAACACCCCCCACTCCTTTCATCTTAGACCTATTCTAGACAGCAATCAGCGGCATTTTACAAAAGAAAAAAGCAATTCAAATATAGTCCTGTCTGACAAGTGATTTGGCTGGACTCAGTGATTTGTGCGTGTGTGTGTGTGTGTGTGTGTGTGTGTGGAGATACTTTGCTGTGCTCGAGCCGCAGGTGCGTCTTGGCAGCGGTTCTCACTGGAAAAAGATGATCAAAAAGAATCCAGATGTGTTCAGTTCGTTTTAATGAGGAGCGGAGGAAGGGGAGCACGTTTTGAAGACGACTGCATGAAAAAGCCGTCATTTCACTCGCTCGATATTTACAGCCAGCCTTAATGGCCCACTTAATTTGGGCTCCATTTTATTTTCTACCCAGGATGTTCGGCTCTTTAGACTGCAGGTTCATTATGTTGGTTTGGAAAGGCTTTTTTTGGTCAACACTTACCAAAAAAAAGCAATTTTCCGAGTTCTCTCATCTCATCGATTCAAGCCCTGTATAAACCGTATGATGTGGTTTTATCACAGGAGTTATTGTCTTTGCAGTGGCCTAAAGACAGTTGGGAAAAAAAATAAAAAATCACTTAAGATATTATTTCTCTGACTTTTGATGTCTGCCCGCCGGCAACGGCAATATTTCCGGACCGTCCGTCCGGAATTCCACCGATTGAACGCCGCCTGTTATTCTACAGATGATTAGTTCCAAATCACAGAGCTCTCTGCAGGAAACTTGCGAAGACTATTCTTAGGGAATAATAATAATAGTCTATGGACCAGTTAAATACAGCGTTAGCTTCCTTTCTTTCCTGTCGTAAATCTGTCCGTCTGAATGACATTTGCTAATCTGAATACTTATTCCTTCGCGAGCATGAAAGCACTCCGTTTGTGCTCTCACACCAGCGAAGCAGCGAGACGCCTCTGCGACACACTTGTCATTTTGAGCCACGCTTGATATTTCAGCATTGTTAAACTCACTGCATATAGTCCTCTTCTGATGTCTATCGTATATTATTACAGTACCTCCTTTCTCTTCTAGCTCAGCGGTGAGATTCGTCGTATCTGTCTCGTACGATATCAGTGAAACGGAATTACAGGGAGCGTTTGATCCAGCGCGGTATGCTCTCCGATTTTACTGCGGTTTCTGTGTTTTGATACCCTTCAGATAAAGCGGGGGAGAGATACGTTTGCGGGCCGGCTATCGCATGTGGGAACGCTTCAGAGAGTGTTGAACGCTGTCAGGGAAACATCCATCACTCCCCACATCAGGAGCACCACACCACACCCGACACGGGAAGAGAGCCGGGGATGTTATCCGACTTTAAGAGGCGCTGTATTGTTAATACAGGGTCGCGTCCCCGGCCTCCTTGTTTCCCCCTATAGTTTCATATGTACAGGGTAGTGAATAGACGGCTCTGTCTCCACATCACTCTGCAGTGCCACACACTGACTAACAAGCATGTGATCCTAATTTTACAGCCCAGTTACTTACCAAATAAAAAAAATAAAAAAGACACATGCAAGTGGAGCTTCAAAGCAGTGAAAGCCATTTACAATTATTTTCACAGATAAGTGCTCTCATGCTTTTTCTGCTTTTTGAAGTGTTTCTCGTCGTACTAAAAGCTGGGCAGCACATTTTTATTTTCCAAAGCAAACCGCACACACACACACACACACACACACACACACACACACACACACACACACACACACACACACACATTCCCTGTGTGACGTTTCTTTGAACAGCGAGCGCAGAGCAAATGCCAACTGACTGTTTTTTTTTTATGCCTCCCCGCCGATGACAGAAGTGATCAGAGGCGTTATGTTTTTGCGTTGCCTGTCCGTCTCATTCTCGTGAACGCTCACGAATGCCTTGGGGGAATTTCCTCAAAATTCAGTATTCGGTAAAAACGTTGACACCTGGACTCGAGGATGAACTGATTAGATTTTGTGCGACCACACAAAAGATGTTTTTGGCCTCAACTCAAAAATGTATTTGCTAAGTAGGACTTTTTAACAAAGGGTGGGGCAATGTGGAGAAAGTCAAATATCACGATATTATCGCCCAAGTAGCGACACATCGTAGGGTTGACTATCAGTGACGCTGTATTTACACAGTGAAAAGGACATCACTTTACTGTAACGCAGCCTTTAAAACCAGGAAAATACAACACTAATCACAACAAAATCTAAGACGGTATCTAGTCTCATATAATCAAGATCTCGATATAATGCTCAGCCATAATTACACACAAGTGTCTAACGGATGAAGAGATGAAGTGACGGCATTTCGGACGGACGCGGATGCAAACTGCTACTTGACTGGTCGGAGGAGGCGGTAATCCTGGTTCAGTCTGGTACAATTGATTTAGAGTATTGTTGCACCGCTTAGGAAGAAGGTCTCACACACACTTGGCCGCGTTCCCATAGTTGCTTCTGCGGAGTGTGTGTGTGTGGGCGGGTTGGTGGGTGTTTTCTAGGCTCCAAATGCCATGCACGTCCAAAATCGTAGGAAAATAGATACGTGGTGAAAAAAAAAAAAAAAAGCCTGAGATACGAGCACCGTAAGACCTCATCACTACCTCCTGCCAATATTGAGACAGAGCCTCAGGCAAGAGACGGTGCTCAGTACACACACACACACACACGCACGCTGTTCCAGGTCAGTGTGCCAGTCTCTTTACTAGTAAAAGACGTGTCAGCAGCCGCAGAGACAAACAACAAGGTTATTGATGCCTGGAGGATTTCTTCCCGTTTTTTGGTTTCCTGCCTCATCTCTTTAAAAGTCTTCGGGTCAAAGGTCGGTGTGAGATACAGAACCACGACGGGTCGTCAGCCCACTCTCTGGCAAACCAGCCCGTAAACGCCCACCTTGACGAGTCCAAAGAAATCTTAATTACGCAGTGAGAAAGTGGAGAAATGCTGAAAACTTCCAAAAAGTTGTGATAGTAAAATAAGTAAATATATTTCTGACGTCGAGAAGATTAGTGTTTGCGGAGCACTGTAGTCAGAAGGGAGACGGTATTGTAACTGCAGACAAAAGAGAAATAAGGAAAAGCAACAACGTGTTCCCTATGCTGTTTGTGGCACTCATTCCTACTTTCAAAATGTCACAGATGTATAGTTTAATGGTTCAAAACTGTCTTGACTGGTTATTTTAACAACTAACAATTTCTCATTTGTCCCTATTGCCTCTAAAACATGTAGCGCACCACTATAAATGGCTGTACGATGATATAAAATACCATTAGCTGTGATATAGGATTTCATTTTTATTGCCTAATTCCCAGTCCAGCAGTGTGGCTCATTGATTATTTTTTTTATTATAATTTTTTGGACCACGGAGCTCTATGGCACAGACTAAAGGTATACTACTCAGCACAAAAGGCTTTGGATACACAGACAATACTTGTTATTCAGACAATATATAAAGAAAACTGTCAGCCTTTATCCTTGAATGTCTTAAATCAAGTGTTTGAAGAGAAATTAAATCGCAAATATTGCACATCTCTAGAACCGGCTCCCCCCCCTTCCTCCTTCTGTTTTCCTTCCAATCCATTTATTTTCTCACTTTCCAACAGCCAAATAGTCAGTAGTTTTGGCGACGGATGTCCTTTTTTTTCCACGTTCACACAGCCAATTTGGCAGCCAAACGGGGCTCTTTTGCATTCTGACACTCGCACTATATTCCTGGTAAGCTATTGAAAGCAGCCTGTCACTGTAGCTGGTGGAGAAAGGAAGTATCTTATTCCTCCTGCTTACAGAATGATACATATTGTACATAACGATCCCCGCTCTCTCTCCTTCCATCTTCCTTCGTGAGATTAATCTTGGTGTGTCTCTCATATGGCGTTCCCTGCTGCCGGTTAATTAGTCCCTCTCCCGGGCGCTCATTTGTTTGGAAGTGGTGTCCTGGAGGTGCTGTCGTTCCTTCAGTAGTTTGTTTGTTTTATCCCGCAAATTAGAAGTGGAAGGAGGAGAAAGCAGACAGGTGTGTGTAGATGTCCGAACCTCGACTTATCACACTTTAGTTGCCAAGGTGACACATTGGTGGCAAGGCCCCCCCTTGGAATTTGATTGGCCCTCCAATGGTGCCCTTCCAACCAAAGTCAGATGGTAAGTAGTTGGCCTTTTAGTATCGTAGATGAATTACTGAACACGTATATAGGGAGCAGGCCCAGCGGCCGCTGGAGCAGAACCTCTGCATGAAGTGACTCAGTTAACATTGCTTTTTTTGTTTGTAACAAAACAACCATAAAGAGACACAAAATGACCATAAAGAGACACAAAATGACCACAAAGAGACTCAAAACAACCATAAAGAGACACAAAATTACCACAAAGAGACACAAAATGACCACAAAGAGACACAAAAATTACCACAAAGAGACACAAAATTACCACAAAGAGACACAAAATTACCACAGAGACACAAAATGACCACAAAGAGACACAAAATGACCACAAAGAGACACAAAACAACCACAAAGAGACACAAAATGACAACAAAGAGACACAAAATGACAACAAGAGAAACAAAATGACCACAAAGACACAAAATGACCACAAAGAGACACAAAATGACAACAAAGACACAAAACAACCATACATTAATGTAAGACGACAACATAGACACAACACCACTAAAGAAACAGGCAAAAAACAATGAAGACAAAGAGAACCAGTCTGGACCCCCAATTCTAAAGTTTTTAAACCCGCCCCTGGTGGGTTCAAGTTCACCTTGCTTAAATCTAATATATGAGTTGTGTGAGAGTGTGTGTGAGTGTAGGTGTTTTTATGCACCTGCTTGTCCTGTTTACTGCTAATGTATGGACGAGTGGTGCTCACGGAGTTAAGAGGGCTTAAAGCTCACCCGGGCAAATGGAAGGTATTCATATAAATAGGTTGACTGAGAGTCTAAAGAAACCTTGATTCTGTTGTTTGCCTCCACTTGTGTGTGCTTGTCTTGAGGATGAACATACCTATTTGTCTATATGACGAGTACAAAGAGAGCTCTGTGTGTTGCGTGTGTGGCAGACCCAACCCAAGAGCAGCTTGCACAGATGGAGGAAGATTAACAGGGTGTGTGCATGTGTCTGTACATTTTGTACATTCAAATGTGGGTTGCCAACAATAGATTTTCCCATCCAGTAGCCGATTTACATACTGAGCAAGAACTGTAGCTTTTGTTGTTGCAGAATGAACTCGATGCATTGGAGCGTTCGCCTCCGTCGCCCCTACAGAGCCATTGTGGCATGCAGGGACACCACATCATGCCACCACTGCTCACTGTTGTTTTATCGTTGTGAATCACTTTTCTTGTGCAACACATCCAGGGTGTTTTTTTTTTTTTGACAACATAGGAGAAATCCAACATTAGTATGCATGTAAATGCAACCAAGAGCCGTCGCAGCTTGACGGATGTTCTTAGCCATGATTATTTCTCTTTACCACTCCTGATATACCTCACCGCTGTATCCGTTAAGATCAACACCCAGCCCCATCATGACTCTTGAGTCTGAGAAAGAAGCACCCATGTTAAAATTCTCTGCTCGCGCTCCGTCCTATCTCTTGCATTATGCATTGCGTCATGCCTCTGCACTGTGTTGCTTTTAGGGCAGGGTTGTTTTAAGCTTCCATCTGTCCATTTCATGTCTCTTATCTGGGTCCCATGCCAGATATGCTAAGTCAAGGGCAACTGGACTTGCCTTAAGTTATTGAAGACTCTCGTCCAAAAGGCTTCTTCGGTTCTGGTTGACCGGTGGGCATTCAACCTCTGTAAGGATCTGACAAAGACATTTGTAAAATGAAGGACAGGCTTTAAATGCCTGGGATTCCCCGACAGTCTATCGGGACTGATGAAGCCTTTCGGACAAGAAGCGAAACTTACAATCTTGGCAAAGTAGCCCAGTTGTCCTCCATATCCCGCTGGGGGGACCTGAGGTATCCCTGGTTAGATGGAATATGTAGTCCCCTCCAGGTTGTTCTGGGTCTGCCCCGAGGGTCTCCTGCCTTCGCACTTCATCTAACCCTCACTTGGGAGCTAGGCCTCAAGATGCTTGAACTCCTTAACCTGGGGTAGCAGCGTGTTCGACCAAACAGCGCCCCATGGTTTCGGGCTCGGAGGGGTTGACTCTCTCTGCAGCGGCTTCATACTGGTCTCTCAACTGGTCCAAGTAGAAACTACATCATATGCCTCAAGGAACCAACAGTTCCATTTATTTGACAAGGACTTCTACTGGTAGTGCAGCTTCTGAATATTATCTCTCCGAAGGGATGGCAGAAGAACAAGGCGCAGCATCATTACAGCGCTGCAGAGCCTCTTAGAGAGATGGTCAGAGTGGATAATTGGGTCATTAAAATGTGACTTTTACACGGGAGAATGCTCCTCATTTCCCATTTGCTCCAGACAGTTAAGATTGGTTTCTTTTAACCGTGACCATGATCTTTCCCTAACCTTTACCGAGTGTTTTTTGTGCCTGAACCTGAGCTAATATCAACCACTGTAGTGCCAGATCAGAAAAACATTCCGTAAATAATTGTTATCTGTGCTAGTGGCGGGTCCACCACTTCAAACTACTGATTGCAATGCCGTGCCATTTTGTACAGACAGTCTTGGCACCCGGACGATTAGTCCTACTGTCTTTGGGGATCCCCCTGACTAGCACCACATTTGTGGTTCAGAGGGAAACATCTGCGACAGATATTCAAGCTACATTCGAATGACTTTCCCTTTAGCGCCACCCATGAGTTGGGCACATTGGCTTTTCATCGAAATATCTTGACAAATAATAGAAAGGTTGCTGAGAAATTTGGTTCTGATATTTATGGTCCCCAAAGGATTGATTGTGCTTTGATCCCCTGAACACTCAAGTAGCTCACTCCTCAATCATCGGCTCGAAATTTCAATTTGTCCAATACTTTGATTTACAACCAAATACAGTTTGGTGCTGATTAGCAAATGTTGGCCTGCAAACATGCTCAACTCAGGATACTAGAAAGGTATCGCAATACCGTGCCATTAAAAAGGTTTTGACACCCCATTTTATTAATTCAGGTACCTTTTAGAATGACCGTTTTAATAAGAGCCATAGGTTATTTCCCAGGGGGGGGGGGGGGGTGAAGATTAAAGCAGGTCCTGAACTCCAACGGCTGCTGCACAGTCCTGCACTGAGCTGGTGTCTGCATCAGCAGAATAACAACACGGCTCTAATCGCATGAACTGAAGTATAGGAGACATCAGATAACTGCACACCTCGTTCATTTCAGTATCGAGATATTTCGACGGGGTTTCATATCAAAGTCATAATTTTGGTGTCGTGACAATTGTGATTTGAAAGCATCATAACTGCGCAATTGATGGACTTCATCTTACATTCAGGAAGTCACTGGAAAGAAAGTGCCGATAGGGGCACCAGATCAGACAAATTGGTGATGATGGTCACTTTGGAAGGCAATGTAGAACTGCTTTGTTAAGTCTGGAGAACTTGTCGAGTCCTGAAGTGACCAAAACTGAGCCCCCAAAACTCGACTCTGACGAGAGAGTCCGTCCATGAAAATCACAAAAATAACCGGTGACATGGACGTCCGTGGTGAAGCCCAACGATAATAGCGATAACGGGGTTAACTGCCGCGGTCACAAATGCTAACCTGTCTGTGTGTTTATGTCTCCCGTAGGTGGAGCCCCTGAAGAAACCTACCTGTGCAGGTCAAGAGGCGGCGGCTGAGCGTGGACTTCTTCAGATGGACTCGGGGACACCACCAGCATTCTTTTACAAAAGACACAATATGGACGAATAAACCTCAAGACTGCCACAGCGCCTCTCCTCTTCCTCTGATCCAATCAGAGAGAACAACCTCTCCTGCTTTCTACCTCCCAGACAAATAGAGAAGGCAAGAAAACGAGTGAAAGCATTTCATTATTCGTTATCTTTTTTTTCTTCTCTCCGCGCAACATTTCTCCATTTACCTCAGGGATCTTCTCTCCCACTGCCTACCTCCTCCACCGAAACGGCCGACCCCAGTGACTGGAACACCGGGCAGAAAACTCACTTGTGACCTCTCGCTGCTGTTACCATGACAACCTGTATTGCCTCTCGAGCTCTCCTCACTGCAGCCGTGACGACCAGCAACGACCTCGGACCTCTCGCCACCCGCCAGCTCAGACCCGCTCACTGCCTCAATTGTACTGATCCACACTTGTAGCCTGGGTCGGTTATTGCTGGACGGGGGGGGGGAAGTAAAATAAAGGTCGGGTGCCTCACCCTATCTGTGCGATACACCCGGCAGGAAACTATATACCTCAGCGACACACTCACTCAAGGAAACCTTTTTAGCAACAGCATTCAATAATTCTGGTGCTTGAACCCATTCCGGCAGGTAACGCACGTTCACCAGCCCCGGTGCTTCAATCTAGTAGACGACGACTCCTTCAGCATCTTCCATTCGCCTTTAAAGGCGGGAGTATAGCAACAGTAGCCAGGGAGGCCTCCAGAGAAGCAGGGCGAGAAAAAGAGAGAGAGACTGGAGAGCGCTGCCCCGGCAGTCAACTTCATTTAATTTGTTTCCCCAGCAGAGTCGCATCATACACAAGCCTCGTGATCCAAGAGCTAGCATACATCAGCAACCGCCCAAGAGGCCTTTCGGGGAGATCACAGCAGAGACTCAGAAGTCCCCCCCCACCCCCCTTTTGCCTCGAGTGTCACCCACATGAAGCTTCCAGAGAAGTCGATCCACCCACAGAGCAGGAGAAGTTCCTGAGGGGGCCTCAACAGCAAAATAAATAAAGGCTAAAGAACTCTCTGGCAGATAGAGATCAGAGCATTGTGAACCGTAGAAAGTTAGAAGAGCCAAACACCGAGATCCGTATTGTGTGACGGCGGAGAGGGCAAGGAGGGAGACGGCGTTCAGAGTACAGAGAAGAATGCAGCGGTGAGTTCCTTTTTATTTTATTTTATTTGACATGCTTGTGTTTCTTCTCCTCCCTAACCGAAGGCCCTGCAGGCTAGAGTATAAAGAATATAACCGTTTTTCGTCCTTTCTCTCTTCTTTTGCCAAAAAAAAAAAGAGATGTTCCATCTCTTATCGTTTCAGGTCTTTAAATCCCTAACTGACATTTAAATGGCATTTCTGCCTTATTAGATGATACGGAGTGGAGACGGACAGCTTTGTAGTAAAGGTCATTAACCCCTGCAAGAACGTTCACCTCATTCAGGAGAGACGTGGCTTGTAATACAAGTCTCTGGGAAGTTTGTGGCTTGGATGCGGTTTTTGAACGTGGTTGTGGCCTGACGACCCCAAAGATGGCAGAAAGTATGTCAAAGTAGTGCGGTAGGAGATTTGAGATCTCAACCATGGGAGATTTCTTTACCCGCACTAGCAGAGCTCTGGCTTAGAGGGTCGTCTTCCAATCAGAAGGTTGGCGGTTCGATCCCCGGCTCCTCCAGTCCATGTCCACAAGACACTTAAACCCTAATTGCTCCCGATGGTAGCCCCTGCCATCAGTGCAAGTCCACTTACCATTACCGCTTTGGTAAACACTGAAACATCAAACTGTCAGATGGATTTCTGTTTTTTTTCTGGGAACCAGTCATGTATTCTAATGACTTTGGTGATTCCTCCGGCACCAACACCAGGAGGACATTTTTATTGCTCCGCGCCGGCGACAGCTGAGGCCGGAGGCATGATGGTTTCAGGTCGTCCGTCCATTCTCGTGAACGTGGTATCTCCGGAACACCTGGAGGGAATTTCTACAAATTTGGCACAAACGTCCACTTAGGCTCAATGTTGATGTTGATTAGATTTTGGTGGTCAAAAGGTCATTGTCACGCACGTTTTTGGCCATAACTCAAGAATTCATATGCTAATTATGACACAAATGTCTACGAGGACGTAGGAGATAAGTACTCTTAAGTGAAATGAGCTCCATTTATTTTAATTTCTTTTGGCTGAATGACGATGAAATACCCGAGTTGTAGTTCAGGAAAGGAGCCTTTTGTTATTTTCCAGGCCTGGGATGGAAGGCAGAATATTTAGTTTGACCGGGCGGTGAAATAACGTCATTTTATAATTGAATGAAATACAGTTTGACTACTGCAGCTGTTTCTTTGATGTCTTATGAATCCCATGAGGGATGAATTATTAAAACTTTGTCAGGTTTATGACCAAATACCTCCGAGCCTGACATCCCCTCAACCTCAGCTGTATTTTCTGTTTAACGCTAATTAGCAAGTGTTAATTATGCTAATATAGGGTGAAGAAAGGACCAGGCATGTTAGCATCGCTTTGTTTAAAACACTGATGTTTTGAGGTTAAAGTAGCTTCACCCCCCCCCCCCCCCCATGTAGAATCTAATTCTGTGGGAAACACTGGTATTAATATATTGCATCATTTAGGGAATTCCCTTTAAATCTGATGGGGTAAACCTGCATCAAAAAACAGCACACAAAAAAAAAAAGAGGACAGTTTTTCAACAAGACCTAGACTTCCAAAAATCATCTTATCGACATCTTCCGTGTCCAATTACTTTAAACACTGCACAGCTTCACTTGGCCATCAGGCGATTGCTGAGATCCCCCCGATGGAAATCCTGCACAGCGCTGCTGCTGCTGCTGCTGCGTATTAACTCTGTTCTTTGAAATGACGTAAAGAAATAAATATAAACAGGACACGCTGTTCCTCCTTTCCTTCACACAAAGATTAAAGGGAGAGTGAAAAGACTGATGGGGAGATTTCAGAGAGACGGATGAGAGGTAGGTGGTGGAGGATGGGGGTGATAGAGGGGCTAACGTGTGAGCGACGGAGATGGATGTGACTCCAGCAGCATCAAACGTCTTACCTCAGACACCCTCTGTCCTCAGTCAATCAGCAGGAGTAGCACGCGCATCGCCGTCCGTCGTTGACAGTCTCCTCACATCAGCAGCTCAATCCCCGCCCCTCTGCTTCGTGTTGCCACGGCAACGCGCAGCCTTCCCCAAGCCACCTGTGGCTCAGGACGCACGGCGGCGCGCGCGTGGCCCACGGCGGCCAATCGGATCGTCGGGCTCGTGTGCACGCGAGTGTCGTGTGTTTCTGTGTGTGCGTGTGTGTGTGTGTCTCTCTTTTTTGGCCCGGGCCATCTTTAGGAAGCATTGACCTACTTGGACCAATCAGACGGCTCGGTGAAGTGTGTATGTGGTCACGTATACATTGCTAAGTGGCCCAGTGGTTTGGCTACTGCATTAGAGGGCATATGAGGCCAACAGAAGAGAGAGAGAGAGAGAGAGACAGAGAGAGCAGAAGATATCTCATTATCTCGTTTCTGTGCACAGGTGCACAAGCACTGAATGAGTCACCATCGAGCTCTCGGAGACTATTGCTGCAATCATGGTGTGTGTGTGTGTGTGTGTGTGTGTGTGTGTGTGTGTGGATAAAACACTTCCCACAGAAAACTTCTATGAATGTATGAAACATGAATTATACCCACCAGTACTTTATAGTTGTAGTTTTATGTTTCAGTTTTTTAACTTCCAGTTTGTATGATGTGGTGTGTGGCTGAGTACAGGTACGTCAAACACATCTCACGTGTAGAGGTTCATCTTCACTACGTTCGTCTCACAGTTACAGGAATTACATTGATCACTAAATTGACTGATGTTGGCATCAATCAATGTCCGTAAAGATTCAGCAAAGGTGATGCGGGTTGATTGTGGAGCTGTTGTTCGGTGGATTGTTTTAACTTTGGACCAGCTTTGCCGTGTTATGCTAATTCATGCTTCACTCTAGGTCTTTACTTAAAGGACAAAACACGCCTATTTGTTTTGTTGCTGAGATATAGATCGCAAGATTGATTTGATTTCGACCTTTCAATCAAAGCAGTATTCTCCCAGTGTTTTTCTTTCTCTCCGACCCGCCTACTTTCCCCCCTAAAGAAATCTGGCGGTCATACACATGATACAAGGTCTATATCTTTTTAAAGAAGAAGGATTTGAAATGACAGTCGGGTCATTAAAAACCAATGATCTTTAGTTTATCTTTTCTGGTGAAGGTCTTTCTCCCCGTTTCCACTCTATGCTAAGCTAACCAGCTAGTGGCTGTAGTTTCATATTCACGGTACAGACATGAGAGGGGTATCGATCTTGTCATGTCATTCTGAGCAGGAAACAAAACCAGCGTATTTGTCATTATAGTAAAATATAGCATGATGAACTATTTTTTTGTTATGGTTGTCCGTCCATTCTCGTGAACGTGATACCTCCTGAGCGCCGAGAGGGGATTTCTTCAAATTTGGCACAAACAAAGGTTGGCAGAGGCCGACGATTGATTCTAGTGTTATCAGTGCGTTCCCATTAATGGATTCAGTAAATGTATTTAGTCAGTGAGCTTTCGGGCCCTCTCAGACGGACGTTGACCCTGTAACGAACTCTTCCTCGTCCATTCCAGGCGTGGCAAGTCGATCCGTGCAGCGTCGACCAGTAAGCCGCTTAGTTGGCCAGTCAAGTTCATGCAGGTGCTTTGATGAGCTTTGAAACTGGACCTCCTGGTTTGTGTTTGATCTCCTACCCGTACCGGTACCCTGCACACACACACACACACACACACACACACACACACACACACACACACACACACACACACACACACACACACACACACCACTGCAGCTTTTCTTCTTGTTTTGCAGTCCTGCTGCCAATGCTTTCTTTTTTTTCTTGGGTTTTACTTCTATAATGAAGCTGGCTTCATTACCTATTTAATTGGTAGTTGAGCACAGAGGCAATTTGGAATGTATTTTAATTAACGCTCCCTTGGCTGAATCTCTCTCCTCGGTGTCACTCCTCCTTGACCAGAAGGTCCTTGTTAAAACATGCATGATATCACTTTGCTTTAAAATAGGTCAGCCTCATAAAAAAAAAAAGGGCTTTTTATTCTCCTCCTTTTATTCTTGCCCTGTGGCTCTTTGCAAAATTAAAACATTGACGGCTCTTTTTTATTTATTTTTTGTGCACTGTATCACTTGACCATTGGACCATCGCAAACAACAGCTGTGCCTGTAAACATCGGCCTCGTTGTTCCAGCGTGTTTCTGCCTTAAAGCAATGCAAAAAATGAACTTCCAGTGCGTGCAGTTTTATGCAATTTTGTCAGGTCCACTTCGTGCCACCGACAGCACAGGGTTAGAATATGAATAGCTTACTCAATTAAAAACCGAAGAATCTATCATTTATGTAACTTTACACAAAATAGATGTTTGTGCTCGTCCAGTTTTTAAATGCACACGAAAGCTTCCCTTTGATTTAAATTTACCCCAGGACTATTTTTTTAATCACGCCATTCATTCCCCTCTTTTTTTTATGTTTTACTGTCGCTTAAGATTAACGTTAATGGAGCGAGAATTCCCTGAAATGACAGTCAGCAGTCATGTAGAAGTAATGAAATGCAAGAATGATAAACACCAAGGTCTTTTTTTTTTTAATTATCCAATCACCCAATGAATCCCCCAAGTCCAATTATCCCATTATGTGTGTGTGTGTTTTAATCGGCACTAATGGATCGACCTTCACTTCACGTCTTTTGCTGAGAGTTTTGAACTCAATTTTCTTTAGAAAACAAAAACCAACTCTTTGCTTCCTGGAGGTTCAGAGTCGCAAACACTTTAACTGTTTCACTACCACCGTTTAACACTATGCAGTAATGTGATGGATCCCAGTGCTTATAAGAAAGAGATGTTTTATTGTCTTACGACTTTGGATCAAAGTCGTTTTGACACTGATCAGTATGTCTCTATAAGGTCTCTGACCAGCTTTGCTTTCTTTTCTTTTTTTTTATTCTCCATTCTTCTTTGCAAAACTGGTCAAGTTCCTTTTTTTCAAGTCCAGCCTCAACACCTCCATTTGGGTTTCGATCGATTATTCCAATTATTTCCAAAACTGCACTCGAAAACAAGGAAAAGAACACCAGCGAGGACGCTCAGTCTGCACATGTTGGGGTCCAGAACATTGTGAACATGTTTCTATTGGCAGTGAGAGTAATCGCAGCACCGATCAGTGTGTCCACGAAAAACACCACATTGATTGACAAGCGCTTGACGGATAGGAGAGAATCAATACAGTTGATTTAGGGCTAACGGGTGACTGGCAGCATTGAATTGTTCAAGCGATCAAACTAAATACTCTGTTGGTTTTTTAATTAGTGGGACGTCAGACGCTGTGGCGATGCAAAGCCTGCAACATATAACATAAATATAAAAGTGTTGTTGCTGCTCAGTGCACCAGAGCGGAGGTCGTTGTCCTTAATCACAGCTGGGTTTACTGCCATCTGTTTGTTTTTTTCTCAAAACATCCAATATCTTGCTGGAGATGAGGTGAGAGGGAATCCATTTTTTTTTCAATTGCAAAAGTGATGGAATTTACTTTAGAGGGATAAAAAAAAAGAAGTCACTTTAGAGAAATATGTCAGAGTCTATATAGATACAGTATTTCAGCCACACTATTTTTCTAAGTTGTGTAAATATCAGTGGAATATAAGAGTTTCCCCCCAAAAAGAGTTCCCCTGACGCGTCACTTTTACTCATCAATCAAGTAAATACATGACGGTTAAAAATGATTACAGTTCAATATTTGTATTCAATTAAACCCTTATTTCTATACTATTCATGGTCAGCACCACTGCTGTCACTCTCCTAACGTGGTATCAGAGCCGTGTTGAGTTACCGAACACTTCCTGCTGCCCCTCCACATTAAAAGCATTGGTGTTTTCTTTTTTTCTCTTGAAGCGGTCTCAAAAAACACTTTCATATTGGTGAGCTGCAGGTGACCGGCCCCCCCACACACACACCTCCAGCTGCTCAGTAAAGTAACCGAGTGTTTTTACACTGCCCTGCTGGAAGTCTGCTTGTGCAGCATGAAGCCACACGGGGATGGAGCGCGGCACGATGGAAAGAAGCCAACTGTTGACTGAAGCCTTGATTAAATGAAACACTTGAGTTTGTTGGACTGCGCTGCAGACAGACACAGCAGCTGCTCTTCTGTTGTGCTTCTGACAAACGTCTCGGCTGAAGGAGTGTTTGCCGTAGTATTGAACCGTCGGCGTCGCCAAACCAACCTGGATAATCTGGCCTTCTTATTTCTCAGAAAACGGAACATTTTCAAAAATAAGTCCCGTTTTTATTTATTCCTGTTCCTCGCTTTGAACAAGCTTGTTCTTTTTCTCACAATCGAATATTACATTTCATATTCAAATGTCGATTTTTGGAAGATGTGAATCTCATTAGAAGATAAGAATCTTGATTCTTTCCCCCACCCCTAGTTTTCTAGCACCCTCCTTTCTCTTCACTAGTCACCTCATCTTCTCAGTGTTCCAACCATTTCTTTAAATTAAAGAATCTTTAATCACATTTTTCAAGACAATTGACCTAATAAATTAAATTAAATTGTGCTCAATTGTTTGTCCTATCGTACTTTTAGACTACTCAACGAGCGTAAGATTAAACTTCCCTTTATTTAAACAGAAGGGAAGTTATTCGTCAGGAACATCCCTACTGGTTGTACTAAAAATTGTATATCCATATTTCTGTGTTTAAAATGTAACTTCTTTTATGGCAACAAATGCTGTTTGAAAAGAGTAATATATATGATATACATATATCACCAGATTTGTTTTAATCTGCCAGCTTGTTTTTACGTGTGATATGCTTCCATCCGCCCACACGTCCTCCTGTGCAGATGCTCCTTTTTATATCCAGCCACTCGGGGTTGATTGGTCAATCTTCTGGCTGCCGATTCCTGCAGTGTCACATGTCCATACCCCTCCCACACCCCACCCCCCACCCCCATCCAGTGGCCCATCACATATGTCCAACCTGCTGCTCTCAATCAATGCAATATAAAGGTGTGAGACGACCCGTGTGTGTGTGCCGGCCACTGTCACAAACAAGATAAACACACACTATTGTTAGCGCCGTGAGATGGTTAAAAAACATGTCTCTTGCTGATTTTATTTTTTACAAGTAAAACATTGAAAATAATCAGGAACATTTTTTAAAAAGACTTGTGTATAAGACAAACATTTGTTCAACAAGAGATAAATGCAGACGGACTTGTCAGAATTGTAGTCCAAACACACATCAACTTGCATCTTGTGTTAGTCAAACGTCGGTGTTCTGGTTGTGGAAATGATTTAGTTACTTATCCAGTTTAGTGCCCTGCAGTTTCTCAGTGTTTCCAGTTTTTCCACAAAATAGCAATTAAATCATCCATCATCCAATCAGCAGAATCCCACTGAGATAAAGTTCTCTTGGTTTGTCTGCACACACTCCAGCTCGTAGCGTAGGAGCAGTTATCGGGGTATTCTCCCTCCCTTTACAAAGAGCTGCTCTCTATTCTTGCAAATTATGACGAACAACTTCCAACCCTTTAATTTAATTTGCCCGAGCTGGGTAATCCATCACAATTTACACAAAGCTTTAATTTGGTTTTGTTGCCGTTTCTCTTTAGTCTTTATTCAACTATGCATAATGAAGTCTTTTCATATGAGAAATGTAAATCTCTTGGGGAAATAATCCCAACAAAATATGACATATTGCTACTTTTTTTTTTTTAGAAAATCCCTTTTTTAACCTGAATGCCAGATAATTTGCATAAGTTTAGGTTTGATAGTGTTTTGAAAGTCAAGTTAAGGCAACATTACAGGATTCCTACATGAATCAAGATACCGGAGCAGCAGGGGCAGAGAAGTACTGACTCGACAGGGCTGAACATAAAACATTTGAAATATACTGCATATTGCAGAAATGAAACAAACCGTTGACCATAAAGAGACGGCATGCGGAGAATAACCCTCGGTTGTCTTCCGTTGGACAGATTCATGAGCTAACAGATGGTTGCGGTTTACAATCTGTAAAATAGAAGACCATATAGGCAGGGGTGTGGAAGTGGGATGTTGAAATGATTTACAGTATTTGGAGACTGAAGAAAAGAAAAGAAGATTTACATCGCACATTTCCATGCGCGATAATAACAAGAAGGTACGGAAGCCCTGAGAGGCCAAAAATATTATTCTGATTATACATTTTTTATCTTAATTGTTTTCTCTCCTGTGTTTATAACTTAGAAACAGTTGAAAACACAATCATCCACGATGATCTTTCTTAATTCCTTACCTTTTTTTTTTTAATATGTGTTGTAATACTAATTTTGGCCACATGAGGCTGAAGTGCACCACGTTCTAAATAAGACCAAAAGCATTCATATTTTCTTCCCGGTGAGTTTTAATTCCTCCATGCACTCCGAACACGAGATGTATACATCAGATAGCGGTTCAACCCGTGTGCTGAAGACGAAAAGGTTAACAAGAAAAGTTCACTTCCGCAGAGACGACGGCAGAAAATCCAGTGTTGGGATTCAGGTTTGCTCCGAGTTCATTTCTCAATTCCAATAGGCATTTTCCAAATGAGTTAAACTGATAATATCAGACAATTTGATTGGATGGGCGAGGAGCTCAGAGAGGTCGTTGCAGGTTATATATAAGGAAAGGATTAGTAGAGGAAGGGGAGGTCAGAGGTCGGAAGCATGGACTAGAGGTTATTAAATCCCAGGTTTTATCCCCACCACCAACGCCGTGTCCTCGGGGTCGTTTATCCTCTGCAGCAAACTCCCAAAGGAGATTGCGTTAAAGATACAACAGAGAAAGTGTGCACCGGCAGAAGCATGAAGACCTTGTTTCACTCCGTGGCTGTGGAAGTTGTAACTGCCACGTGAGCTCTTCTCAGCTCTAGGTTGTCTGGTTTTATAGCTTCCTAAAGCTTCACTTTCACAGCGACGGTATGATGCTGCCCCGTGCCGCCATAGCAAGACGCAAACTACAGACTCTATTTGGCTCTACGGAGTCGGGCAAGTCGTCCGAGGAGAAAGACAAAATAATCTTAATTTTACGTAAAGTTTATTTTAGGTTTGTAGTTTTGTTTTAGTGGCTTTCCATCATTTATTTCACCTCCAAATTCTTTCAGAACAAGGCATTACGATTTTCAAATCAAACAAGTGCTTGTCCCCGATTGAATCTCGTGAGAATTACAAGATCACGGGAGAGTAGCTACCGCGGTGGAAACGGTATCGCCAAATCTCTACCGGTGCACTCATTTCTGCAGTCGGAGCGGTATATTCCGTCATATCGCCCAACCATATTAAGATTACGTTAAAATGCAAAATGCCTTCTCCAGAGCCAGTGTTTGGTTTGTCCGTTCTGGGCTACTGTAGAAACATGGTGGTGCAACATGGCTAGAGGATCGGGGCTCATCCTAAGCTTACAATACTCTTCTTAGTTTCAGGCAGTGGCGGCTGGTCAATAGAGGGCCATGGGGCCTGGCCCCACCTTGAGCCACACAAAAAATAAAAAATAAAATAAACCTCACAATCAGACAGCAGACTAGCAGGAAAGGGAAGCAGTACATGAAGCTTCTCTACTGGCTGTACACCAGACAGGTTTGTCTAGCTGGATGACGTCATGCTAATAACTTATTTAGCTTTTTAAAACAACGAGGACAGATCCAGCATGGACAGTTAGGGAGTGAGGGATGAGGAGGTAAGGAGACATGAGAACACCGGGGCACACATGGAGAACTCTGTCAAGCTACATATTAGGCAAAGTGAACATCTGTTCTTCTCCATAGTTGTCCTCAGTCTCATCTGCTGAACTTGGTCATGGAGGCATCAACATTTAATAGAGATGGTAAATAAACAATGAAAACTCATCATAGCTTATATCTATATATGTATGTGTGTGTTTTATATTATACCGAATATTATTATATGATATATATTATACTGTATATATATATTATACTGAATTCCCTGTGAGGGTGACTAAAATAAGATGTCCTGACGTGTTTATCAAAGTGTTATTTACTGCTTTTTTTCGTGTTCGAATAAATGTTAAATATTTAACTGCAAAGTAGTAATGCGTGTTTGATACCTTCATTTATTTGCATTACATCATTCTGGGATGTTTGCTGAAATTGATTGGATGGCCCTACCTAGAAAATGTTGCACCAGCCGCCACTGGCTTCAGGTGATTATAAACTTAATAGTTATGAATATTATATTCCACGTCTGCTAATAGATCCCATTTGGACCTTAAAGAGAAGCTCAAAATAGCGTCTGCCTGTCAAGCTGCCAACTACAGAGCCATGCAGCTAATGCTGTAAACACACCGAACCAACTGGCAGCATGAATTAACATCAACATCTTAACTCTGAGCTTTTATTCTCGACAGATGGACGGCAAAACAACACCGAGTGTAGCGATCTAAGACTGTAAAAGCGCCGCAGAAAAGATGGAAGAAAAAAAACCCAATGCAGCTGAATTAGTTAGCCGGTCGCTCGGCCCTCTTTTTCTTCCTGCTCGGGCAACAAGAGCGGGTATCGGATTATGATTGTTCCTACACGTTTCCAGCAGCAGGGTCAATTATGCAGCTGCAGCGTGGGGGCCGCGGCTTCTGCTGAATGAATAACGCCCAACGGCGGAGTGAGAGATGAGGTGGGAGCGCAGTCATTCTAACACATCCACACAAACAGGAGAGGGGAGGCGAAAGGAAGGTCAACCGTGGCAGACTTGCATTCTTGGCAGCGTGGCTGATCGTTACAGAGGGAGAGAAGGGGGGGGGGGGGGGGACAGATGAAGGGGAGAGGTGCGGGATGGGAGACTGCAGAGCTATGGAGACAGAAGGGGGAGAAAGAAGCTGTGGAGCTTTGATTTGAGAAGGTCAGTCTTTGCTTTTATGTTGCCTCAGTGTGCGCGAGCTTGTTTGTACTGCAAAGGAAACGTGGGTCTAGTGTTTTGGCTTATTGCGACAGTTTCTTTAATGTTTGACTCGATGTGCCCCGAACACTCCATGTTTACGTTTGCAGCGCGGCCTTGCACGTTGCTTTAACATTGTTCACTCTAACAGGAGGAAATAGGTCCGTGGTTTACAACTCCTATAGAAAAAGTGAAACGTTCAGTGTGTTCGATACACATCTGTGTCCTAGCGATGTGAAGGAATAAATATATCTGTGCAACTTAATCAGCCCATATCACTTTATTTTCTAAATTAGACCTGCAGCTATGGATTATTTACATTAATCATTTGTCAAATGTTGATTTTCTTTCATACAATCTATGAAAAATACAGTCTTCAACATAAAAAGCTATGAAACTGCACATTTTTTTTTTTTTTTTTTTGGATAAGTGTCTGTCTGTCTAGGTTTTCAACTTGTGAGGTGCTCCCCAGGGTGCTGTGGGAGAGTTGGCACGAAGCAAAGATACAGTGCGAGGTGAAAGGTTTGTTCTTAAAAACAAACAGGAAGTAAGGCTATTGCAGTTTGGCCCGCTTGTAAACACGATAGACATTCACAGCAGCTGCAGGAGCAATGAAGGTACTTTAAAACAGACATCAAACACATGTTTTTAGATTCAGTGTGACGTGCGATATCATTTCTGCTATTGTCCATCGCAAAGCAAAAGTCAAAAGTCTGCTTTGAAATCATAGATAAAAGACGTTCCTTCAGAACTTGGCGACGCGGTTGTTGGTCCATGATCACCAACATGTGAAATGTGGATTCATTACAAAGTCTAACAATCATAGTGTGAAATAAAGTCACCGATATTCATTCAAAATATGCGATCTGTAGATTAATGCATTAATGCCTTTTAGTCAATCCCTGATAACACGACAATGTGAGGAACAAATCTGAGAGCTAGTAACGTTAGCAGTACCGCTAATGGCTAACGTACGGAGGTTCCATTGACTTACATTATGATGCGTTCAGGCTCCGTTCAAGTAAAAATTAGTATTTGCCAAATGCAAATTATAAAGTTATCACGATGTGTTATATCTAGGGCTGCAACTAACGATTATTTTAATAATCGATTAATCTGTCGATTGATTTTTCGATTAATCGATGAATCGGATAAAAAAAGGCGAGTGAATAAAAACGTGTCTTTAGTCTTGCAAACTATACCACCCCTGCTTTACTACTGTTATTAACGAGCTAACGCTAACTTGTCATCGCTGCGGACACCGGGCGGATCCGCACATCGAACGCGCCTAGTTCCTCACTTCAAAACGGAACAAAAGTAGGATTCTGTAGTGACTTACCCTGCTGTTGAACTCCCTTCCTCCTCATCAAGGCCTCCAACATGTTTACGTTTTAGGTGCTGAATCATCACCGTGGTGCTCCCGTGCCATGTCGCTTTTGCACATCTTGCAATTAACACACTTTTTCGATTTATTTAGTGTGAAATGCTCCGCACCTTGGATGACTTAGGTCGTACTGATTTCTCTGCCTCCGCCATGTGTTTCAGAACAATGTTACGGGTCTCTCCGGTGGTCTTTCCTCTACCTCCGATCCGCTCTTTTTTTTTTTTTATACTCAAACATCTCCGCGACTTATTGAGTGGCGTAATAGTCGCGCGACACAACGAATCGATAATGAAATTCGTTGCCAACTCTTTTAATAATCGAATTTTATCGATTTTATCGATTCGTTGTTGCAGCCCTAGTTATATCATATATACAGTATATATAATCACGTGTTATCTAGTTTTTGGTGAAACCCAGTTTTCATAGCATTATAAAATAGGTATTAAAGAGGGAATTATCACCTGTTTAACTAACTTCAAGCAGCTTATAATGCATCATTAAAACTACCAATGACGAGATGTTTTTAACAATAAAAATACAATCTTCATTCCCTCATCATTTAAAGTGTGTTTTTATGGAAACAACCCTTCCAGACACCCCTACCTGCGATTCATCACCGTTTTAAGGATTCAAACACAGATCTAGAACGTTCCGCCCTCCATGTTTGTGTGCCATTCGTTTAATATATTAACTATTAAACTCTTGGCAGCGTGCCGACACAGTGCTGTGATTGTGGTGTGTGCGAGAGCTCTCGCTGCTGTCACACAAGTGATTATGCTGTGAGTGCAGACCGCACATTTACTTTGCCAAGGTCTGCCTCTTGAGAAAGGATAAAAGCCTTTTTTTAATCTCCTTCCACTCTTTGCTTTTTTTTTTTCTGCTTGGAAAACGTTTGCTCAGCAACATGGACTGATATTGAATAGTGGATGAGTGTAAACACACACAGGCTCGAGCACTAAAGCAACAGTCCATGTTGCCACTGTGTGTGATTGGTAAAGGCTGCTACTATGGAAATGATCTCTTCATTCATAAACACCACTTTCAAACTTTCCTTTGAGGACATATTCCAAGTGAGCGCGTCTGATTTGGTCTTTACAGTTTAGGAGCATGTCCTTTGACTTCTCTTTCATGTTGGCTTCAAAGCTGAGATTTAAAGTTCACCCTTGACCTTTGAATCGGCTGTCGACAAAAATGTTTTGGGCTATTCTAATCGATTTAATGTAATTAAAAAAAAAAAAGAAAAAAGCTTCTTAAATGCAAGATTGGTTCATTTCCTTTGTGTCAGTTTAAACTAAATAACTTTGGATTGTTTTTTTTGACATTTTAAAGTCTAAAGGATCAATCTAGAAACAATCAGATTGATATATAATGCAAGTATTCGTTATTAAAGCTCAGTAACGTCCCCGTTAACTTGTGTTTGAACCAACTGAAGTCTCTCTAAAAGAGCATCATGTCTGATACATAAAACTAAAAAGGGACAATTTCATTTTCAGTTCAAGTGTAACACAAGCAGTTAGCTGCTGAAATAAGCCAGGCTTCCATCCCAGTTTTAAAGCAAATGTTGCTTGTGGCGCTAATCCTCCTGTTGGTTGCCATTAAACCGTTGCAGAATAAGAGGTGCAACGACGTGAGTCAAACCTCAAACCAATGGAAAAACAAATACTGTACTTATGTTCATGTCATGTATTCATTTGAGGAACGTCACGCTCTCCTCATCGCTGCACACAGACCTGATGTTTCTGTCCGCTGACATTTTTCATCTCTTAAACGTCGGGTGACTTCGCGTACGTCGTGATTTATTTGACATTTCCTTGCATTTTGCTTTTATCCATATTTAGTGTATAGCTTTCTTTTATACGATGATTTTAATGTTAAGTGTCTTTGAGTGTTCTGAAAAGCGCTCTATAAATAAAATGTATTATTATTATTATTATATCAACTTTTCAACCGCCCGCGTATCAACATTAATGCAATACTTTAGCTTTTTAAAAAATTGAAAATGGGCACAAAACACATGAATGGAAAACACATTAAAATAAGAGTTACATATGTAACCAACGATGAATGTCAGATGGTAGAGCCATGCATTCAAATGTCTGAAACTCTGTTAAGACAGCAGGAGAGATGAACACTGGAGCAACAAATAGGACAGAGCCGTGAGGGGAGGGGGGTACAGTGTGTGTGTATGGGGGGGGGGGGTGTCAAGCTGTTGCTCTTGAACCATGACGACCTGCTCACTCACACTCAGCTGGATAAATATTGTGGGACATCAACTTTTCCCAAGTAGTATATCCCTCCGTTTTAAAGAACTCCAACAAAAACCTAAGATATTGCTCCACTTGCTGAGTGGTAATCACTGCTTTTCCCCATTTCTTATTTTAGTGTGACCCCATCGCAAGATGGTCTCTAGCTCTTTTCATTTCTTATTCATGGAGCCGATTTCATTCCTTTCAGCCAAGTCTCACAGAAATGCATTCAAATCACATTTTATTGCTCACAAAATGTCACATTTTTTTCCATACCGTGGCTCTTATTGTCCACCCATCACCTGTCGCCCACACAGGTACTTTAAAATACTATTAGTCATTAGTCTAGATCAGGGGTCACTAATGTATCCGGACCCAGGACCTAAAACCGATAGATGATTGAAAATTATTACATTTTGACGGAGCGCTTCTATTTTAACCGGCGCAGCTCTTCCAGCCTTTACGGTATTTGTTCAGCGGTGCAGGAAACACACCGACCAATGCGTTGTAAATCACATCAGGTGATGCAGCTCAGCCAATCACATACGAGTATTCTGACAAGTTTCCTGACTCGAGTGAGATGTACACACACGGGGGAGAGACGAGGAAAGAGAACGAAGAGCAGGAGAATTATTACGTGAGTCAGAAGTTATTCCACATGACGTTCTCCAAAGAGAGAAGAGAGACCAGAGAGACCAGAGTGGTCAGAGAGACCAGAGAGACCAGAGAGATCAGAGTCTTTAACCAGCAATGAACAGACTCGTATAGGTGAATTCTTCCCACGTCAGTTTAAAACCAGTAGGTCTCATATGTTCAGAGACGATTATTAAAAGTGATAATATGAAGCGTCACTACGAGACAAAGCACAACTCTTTTGAACAAACGTATCCACTCACATCCGAAATGAAGTCACAGAAAATAAACCTAAGAGTCCAATATGATCAGAACCCTAACGCATGAATTCACTGTCCAAGGATGTGAACAGAGAGAATAGAGCTGAAACAAGAGGTTTAATAACCACAGATAAAGTCCATGCTCACTAGTTTATATAGTTAGAAGATGAGAAAAATATAATATTGTGGTTTTTTTGATTGTCACACCTGAATTAACTGAATTTAAAGCTGCAGAACAATTCAGTGAAATACATTTTTCTAAAATGAATTACTTTATTTTAAAGATGCACATTTTTCAAAAGCTTTCTGTTATGTCAGTTATTCTTTAATCCAGCCCTTATTTTACTTGAAATGAGAAGAACATTTATTTATCTATTTCTATGTATTATTTATAATCCATCCAGTTACATTTGAAAACTGAGAATAATAATTGTTAAATTATTATTGATGTGTACTTTCTTTATTTAATTTGACAGTTATTGATTACACAGAGACATTACTACTACTATGCTTCTTGAATATATATATATATATATGGTTAGATATTATTGTAATGTACCTTTGCACGAGGAGATTTTCTCAATCTGGACCTTTTGGAATTTGATTTGAATACCCCTGGTCGAGATGGAACAAAGAGATGATGGGGGAGGAGTGAGCTTCAGTTTGACAGGAGGAAGATACAAAGTGGGGCATTAATGCACAGAAGAGACGAAGAGTTTTTCTAGACAACTGTGCTCACACACTCATGTGATGGCGTGTGTGCACAGTTGCGTGCAGACAGACACAAAGTTACATAAATGCACTTACATATGCATGCTCGCTGAGAAATGCGCACACAAATGCGCACATGTAAGCACCCACACACCCACACACACACACACACACACTCGCTCTCTCAGCGGGCCGATAATTGCGTTCGCTGGCAGAGAAAACGGCGGCCATACATAGTCAATGAGAGCCGGGGAAAACAATGAGCACACAGAGCAGATGATTGCTGTAAATAAAAGAATGGAGCGGAGGAGGACGCGATGCAGCTGGCACGGACTGAAGCGGGGGAACGAGGGGGAGAACGAGGGCGAAGAGCGATAGATCTGGAAAAGAAGGGGGAGAACGAGCGGGGACAAGGCACGGAATAAGTTTCCCACTTTATTTCCATTCGAAATACGAATACGTGACTTCAGACTAACTGTTTCACCACATGCGCGGAGCACTTTGGCAGAAGAAGGAGCCGTTTCCTTAAACAAAATGTCAGAGTGTGGTGATTCCATCAGGTGAACGGGGCGCCGGAGGGATGAAGAGTTTGACACCAGTAATGACTCCAAGATGACGTTCAAACGCTTTCCGTCTGGCTGTCAGGCGGCCCGCTCTATGCTCACACATTGCACGGACGTCTGGAATCCGCTCGCCCTGTCCGCGTCCGTCGAGGGTTAACGTCCATATATAAACCACCGGAGTGTAAATAAACGCACTCGCTGACTCCATGGCAACGTTGCACTTCCGTCACATCTTAACAAACTCTTATCTACTCGACCTTGAGTTATGATTTGTTTGTTTCTTATTTCAGTGTCGAGAATGACCTTTTGGTGCTTAACCCTGACACATTTCTTTGCCACTGGGGAGCAGCAGAGTGAGCCGTAAACACACCATTGATGGACGGTTTTTCACCTGATCGAGTTGTCATGGTGATCGTATTGGTCGTACAGTCGCCTAACAACAACATCCAGCAAAATTCAGGGCGTCGTTGGCGTTCATAAAGTCGTGTTTATGTCCGCCTGATGAATGAAACCATTGTGCGTTTCCTTCCGCTACGATACGATCGTAGACTGTTTATAAGAAGTGGATGTCGTGTTTGTGGACCGCTGTTTTGAAGCTGTTTTGGCATTTCAGTTGTCGACATTTTGTTTAGTTTTTTCTCAACCAGAAGGGATGCGAGAGGGCGGAGCTAAGTGCAACCGAAGGCTGAGTTAGACATTTCTAGGGGACCAAAATGTTACAATTTACTTTAATGAACGGAAAACTGTGTGAAAGGGTTAAAGTTCTGACACAAAAACACGGACAACTTCCAGGCCGGATAACGGCGTGGTACCGACCTGTCGATCACAAGGAAGCCCCGGCCTAAAGCACGCCCTGCTTTAAAGGTCTATTAGACTCTAGACGGCACCATCATTTACTAAGTATCCGTGCACCTTGTGACCCCAGGCTGGTTAAATAAACAGGCTTAGACTTCACTCCAGTCATTAGCTCATTTGCACTGATAAAATGATCTTAGCCCAGAACGTCCTAATCTTACTGCCCTGGCTCCGTCCGCTAAGTCCCACCGCCGTAGCCCCGCTGATCTGTCAGATTTCAGCTCCAGATATAATGCAGCCTGTACTGTATACAGTGCACTGTCGTGGATTATCTCGAGGCTGCTCATGTTAAACATGCACCCGGTGAACTGTAAACATCCAAATGTCAGCTGTTGCAATGCCCCCCCCCCCCCCCCCCCCCTGCAGTGTGTGGACCTGTGTTTTCCTGCAAGGGCAAACTTCACTTTTGCTCTTTTTATTGAGTTGCTATTTGATTATGAATTCCCAGCACACTGTGCCTTTCGAACCATGCGACGAACATTAATAATATTTTGACAGGATGTGATTTTCTTTAAAGCTAGGGTCGCTGATGTTGAGACGCTACCAAGAGGATGCTAGATTTGAAATAGCCAACCCAGCCCAGTGTTGACAACTCTTTTAGCAGCATTAGCTCCAAAGGTCGCTAAGTCTAGCGAGAAAGTCGCCGAGTCGGCCCCGAAAATAATAGTTATTAACGCAAACAACGGACATGGCTGTTGTTAGTCCTCTTAGCTGTCACGCTAGCAGCTTGTGGAAGACTGCGGTGACAAGTTCACGGTAGACAGGAAGGTTATTAAAGTCCTGCGACCGCCACAAGTACCACATTTTTATCCTCTTTTTCTTTTCTTTTTCTTGATTTATTGATTGCCGTCCGGATTTGAAGTGAATCTTAACACTATGATAGAGATTGAAAAGATCAAAAGCTGCGGAAGAGCTACTTAACGGACCTTGATGTGGGAATGTTTTGCAAATAAATTGGGTGTTTGCAGTGGATACTAGCCCCCCCCCCCCCCCCCCCCCCCCCCGAGCACAGCTACAATTAGATTAGCCTGAAAGGACAATCCTTTTGGGCCACTCCACCTCTCTTTGGTGCGCGCTGACTATTTTTCTTCCCCCTGCTGATTTTGCCAATGCGATTACAGAGCGAGTGATATAGTGGGAGGAAGGGGAGGGAGGGAGGTGATATGGAGGAAACGGGGAAAGAGCTGGAGAGGGAGGGAGAGAGAGAGAGGGAGGGAGGGAGGGAGGGAAACTGATCTTTGATCATGCTGTGCTGCTTCCTCTCACCATCTAATCAGCTTGGACGCCGTCCAAGGCCCCCCCCAACTCTGAGGTAGACTAGAAGTGTGTGTGTGTGTGCGTGTGTGTGTGTGCGTGTGTGTGCGCATGCCTTTGACTTAGTGTGTTGGAGAAAACATGTCTCGCAAAGACTGAGGTATGTATTTGTGTTTTTGATGGTTAAATAGACAGCACGTAATCGTGTGTGTGTGTGTGTGTGTGTGTGTGTGTGTGTGTGTGTGTGTGTGTGTGTTTTGTAACACCCGTGTATGATGTCTTAATTGCTCTGTTTCCAGACAGACTGGAACAGTATGTACACAGTGGAGTGTACATACTGTTCCGTCTGCAGTTAATACACATTACATTGATCTGCGTGTCGTCACTGACCCCACGGGGTCGAGTCGAACTTCTCAGCACCTCTTACAAATAATTATTATTTTTATTTCATGGCTTTCTAAATTATCTGGAGGGGAGGGGGGGGGGTCTCCTTTTTTTCAACTTCCAAGTTTTGTTTTAAAAATGAAGTTACAAATGTAGACGCTGGCATGAAGAAAAGAAAATCCATCCATTCATTCTCTGTAACCGCTTATCTTGTTCAGGGGTCGCGATGGGGGGCCGGGGGAGGGGGGGGGCTGGATCTGACCCCAGCTGGGCAAAGAGAGACAGTCTCCATCGCATGGAGACAGACAGACATTCACGCTCACAATCGCACCTCACGGGCAATTTAGAGTCATCACCTGACCCAGACTGCACGTCTTTGGACTGTGGGGAGAAAGCCGGAAACATGCAGCACATTAATAATGCTTTGTACCCGACATATACACATTAACATCCAGCCTGTATTTGAGACTTGATACATTAATAAAAACATCCTGTGATTAGTCTTCGTTGCTCTGTGGAAGTCTGACATCTTCCTCCAAACTCAACTCCAGGAAGCAGCCAGTATGTCTCAGTGCAAGATCTTTTAACTTCCTCGGCGCATAATTAACTTAAAACAGGCGTTTTTAAAGTCGGTCAGGAATCCGAAGAAGTAGTCAACAGCGTCTTACTCTGATTTGGGGAATAGTTATGCTTTCGGAACTACGGTTTCCATCATTTAGGGGCTTTGGTGGATGTAAACAGGAAGTATCGTGTTGCCATGTTGTTAGCTGGCGGCAACAACTTGAGCCATGTGGTTTTTTTGTGTATGTCCAATCAGAGGTTCCTGTTTGCGGCGCTCAAATGAATGCATGCAGACGTCTTTCTCTGGATTACTCTGCTGATCTAAACACAGCTCGGTCAGACTCAGACTACCTGGAAGCGCTGCGGCTGTTATTGATACTAACTGTCACAAGTAGCAAACAAATCTTGACTGTGAAATAGTGTTTGTTGTTGTTGTGGTGTGTGTGTGTGTGTGTGTGTGTGTGTGTGTGTGTGTGTGTGTGTGTGTGTGTGTGTGATCTGATCTCACACACTCTGATGCCATCTACTGTCACATCTGGAGAAGTGGAGCTCAGCCGTCTTTCTTTCCTCTGGGTGTAAAGCATCAACACATAGATGCAGATACAAAGTAAACCCTGTTTATTATCAGCAGATCCCATGAAAAAGACCCAAAACGGACAAATCACATTGAAATCGGTTAGTACAGTGAGAGATAATGAATTACTTATCATTTGCACAACCAATTAATCGGTGAAGTCATTTATTCAGCAAAGACACAAAATATTCTCTGGTTCCAGCCTCTCGAGTTTGAAGGTTTTTCTCTGTTTTAAATCTCTTGAATTAAATGTCTTTTCTTTTTGGGCTTTTGGTCGGACAAAGCAAGCAATTGGAGGACGTCACACGGGGCTTTATTATCAAACTGGGCTTCACAATTATCACTTTTTTTTAAGGTAAAAGGAGAAAGTCTCAGCTTCTCAAATGTGAAGAATTGTAAATCTTCTCTGATAATTTAATTTTTCGTTGTAAATGAATTATCTCTGGGTTTTGGGAGTGTTGGATGGACAAAACGAGACGTTTGAAGACATCACCTTGGACTCGCAGGAACTTGCGATCGACATTTATCACAATTTTCCGACTCATTAACATCGAAATATACTTTTAAACACCAAAGTAAAAGTACTCCTGATGCAGAATCTAATGTTGTCAAATAAATGTAGTGAAGTGCAATATTTCCCTCTGGGATGAAGTGGACTAGAAGTAGAACGTTAACATAAAATGGAAATACTCAAGTGACCCAGCTTGAACACATTGTACACATTTTTTCTTCCCGGAGAGCTTGACCCCGAACCCTCCACAGTCTCACAAAGTCCCGTGGGAAACACTGCGCGTAGTTGTAGAAGTACACAAATGCATTGTGTGCATTTTCGCTAAGTATATGACTCAATCTTCAGGGACTCGGCCTCTCCTCATAAGCAGTTTTCCAGTTTTTAATCCAGTGGTCCATGCTAAACGATGTGAGCACAGCCTGCAACAGTCAGGCTCTGTGCAGGAAACCGGGTCAGCTCAGGTCACATGTGCGGTAGACCAGCGGTGTTGTTGTGACTCTGGTGCCCTCTTCTGGCGCTCTCTGCTCCTCGCATGGTGATGTGCATGCAGCTGAGGTGGGGCAAAAGACATGTGACGTAGTTGTTGTTTTACTCGTACAGGAAGAGTTTTTTTTTTTTTTTTAAATCTAATAGTGAGTTGACACATTTTTAAAGGATTCTTCTGACACACAGCCACTGAACCATGACCAGACTAATATTTGTATCTCTGGCAAGTGTCCACGGGGTTACCAGGACAATCCACTCCGAAGCCTGCACTCGTGGAGACATGGCACGCTTATGTTATTGATAATGATTAATAACGAGGAGGAGGGCATCGTTTTCATGAATTGACTAGCATTACTAATAAAAGCCCGTCTAGTAAGACCCAAAGTATTCAGCCTACCAGTATTCAGAAGCTTGTGCTTCCTTTTGATTTGATTTGATTTAATTTCACTGATAAGGATATCAGATCAGACTCATGTCAGCCAGTCCCGGTCAAGTGTCCTCCTTAGTCGTGGTATAAAAAAGAATGTTGATTGAGTTATTGAATTATCAATCAATTATCATTAAGTGAGTTTCCTTCCTCAACATTTAGGTGCCGTTTTAGAACATTTCAACGTCTGGAACTTGTAAAAACAATGCTGTGCTTTTCACATTGTCCAGTGTTCCTGATTGTAATGACTACAAGAATGAGGTGTGTGAGGCTGATGTAGCAGGTATGATGTTTACCATGTTAGCATGCTAGCATTTGGTATTTATCACTTAACAGCTAAGGCTGATGGGAATGTGATGAGTTTTGCAGGCGGCAAACTCCGGGTCTAAAAGTGCCGTAAACTTGGATTTTCTCTACTGGCCATCAGGGGGCGACTCCTCTGGTTGCAAAAAGAAGTCTGATTGTATAGAAGTCTATGAGAAAATGACTCTACTTCTCTCTTGATTTATTACCTCAGTGAACATTGTAAACATGAGTTTATGGTCTCAATCTCTAGTTTCAAGTCTTCTTCCATACAGCATGATGTTCGTTTAGAGTCAAACAGACCATAAAGCAGGGTATGCTTTAGGGCGGGGCTACCTTGTGATTGACAGGACGCTGCCACGGCGTTGTCCATGTTTTTGTCTTGTGTTTTCAGTTCATGAAAGTTAGTTGTAACATATTTGGTCGCCTAAAAATGCCTTTTTGGGACCAAAAACCAAGATGGCGACGGCCAAAATGCCGACTTCTAGGCTTCAAAATGGTTCACAATCCAATGGGTGACGTCATGGAACGTCGGAAATAAAACGTTGGCCTGATGGAGCAGAGGATCCCGAAAAGTTGTTTTAATTCGTCTTGAAGGAGACATGAATGTCCGTAATAAATTCCAAGCATTCCATCCAACAGTTACTGAGACATTTTACTTCAGGGGAAAAATCAGGTGACTACCAAAGTCACTGTCCTCTGGGGAGCATGAATGTCTGTATGAAACTTTATAGCAATCTATCCAATAGTTGTTGAGATATTTAAGTCTGGACCAAAGTGACCTACCAACAGACATTGCCATCCCTAGAGCCTAGCTAGACTAAAAGCATTTCAAAAATCCTTTAACCCACCTCGAAATCTCACTAAAAATCAACATGTTTGCATTTTTTTGTGCTCAAAAAATCTTCTTGGATCACTTTCAGTGGTCCACACAGTGAAAAACAAGCTTAAAAGCAAGTGTATGCATTGGCTTGCGTCTGTGAATGACACTAATAAAACCACTAAATAATAAAAACATGGAAATTGTGGAGAGCAATTTACCCCAAATTCCTTTCAGAGGACTTGTAAGTAGCTTATAGTAAATTAGATTTGCTGGAGTATGTCTCCTCTAATAGGCGCTGGATTGTAGTGGCGAACACAGGGGCTGTATTGTGAAAGCAGAGCAGCCTCTGTGAAGTCCAAATCAAAACATGTAATGAGGAAATTGAGGAATGAACCGAGACAAAAGGTCTGACCTGTGGAGTGTTGTCCCTTTAAGTTGAAGATGATTGAAGATGATGTGTTCCTCACTCATTTCTCAGTCTTAAACTCATTCATGCCCTCTTTCAAAAGAATTGTAACAACTTTTGGATCATCCGAAATTGAAATGTTAAATGCATGTTTGCAGCATAGACTGCATATAAGAAGTGGACGTAGTCATCGTGACGTCACCCATTGGTTTGTGGACTTCTTTACAGTCATGCATTTTAAGCGGGAAAGCTAAAAATATTTATTTTAAAAGCACATCATTATCAATTCCAGGTCTTACTGGAAAAACTGCACGCACATCTCTAGAAACACTGTGATTTTTCTGTGAATACATGTTAATGTGTCTGTTTCTTACTGTGGCTTCTCTCTCTGCCCCTCCAGCTCTGTTATGCTTCCACTGATGTCCCGCCCGCCGTGCTCCTCTCAGCCAACCGCTGCCCAGATTCTCAGATGGCTGTCTGTTGAAGGGGCCGCCGGCGAATGCTGAGCAAGCTGGCGAGGTCGAGGTCCGCCTCATTGTCCTGTGATTGGCTGCCGGACAGGACTGAGGCTACATGGAGCCAATGTCCAACAAGCAGGATAGCAACTCATCAGAGGGAGACGAGAAAGGGTGAGACAGAGTGTGTGTGTGTGTGTGTGTGTGTGTGTGTGTGTGTGTGTGTGTGTGTGTGTGTGTGTGTGTTGACCAAACCGTGATGGATGCTACATCTGCATGTGTGTGTCCTTCATCTTTGATGTAAAGCAGAGATTAACAATGGATTTGACAGAAGTGATGGATGAAAGAATACCTGGATGGATGGAGGGATGGATGGATGCATGGATAGATGGAGGGATGCATGCATGCATTGACGGATGGATGGATGCATGGACGGATAGATAGATGGATGGGTGGATGCATGGACGTATAGATGGATGGAGGGATGCATGGACGGATGGATGGATGGATGGATGCATGGACATATAGATGGATGGATGCATGGACGTATAGATGGATGGATGGACAGACGGTTAGAAGGACGCATTAACAGATAGATGGACGCATTAATGGATGTATGGACAGATGATGAATAGATGGACGGGTGGGTGGATGGATGGATGGATGGATGGATGGATGGATGGAGGAGGTGCATCAACACAAGTTCACATCATTTGAATCCTCAAAGTGCGGATGCAAGCACTTCACAGAACAACTGTGTATATATATATATATTTCTTTCAATCTTTATTTGAAAGGGACCATGTACAGTTTAAACATAAATGTCACCATTCGATGCACCGTACCAGATTCTAGCTTAAGCTAATTTGCATCTGCAGTCCCTTGGCAGGTCAAACAAGGACAAGACAATAACACAGTAAAAGGAGAAGACATAATACAAAGATAGACCATAAAAAACATACAAAACACCCACTACAACGCTACACACAAATAGCACATCAAAAATTAATGTTTGTCAATAAAATCAAGTCAGAAAGACCACAAGAATTGAGGTCAGTGTGTGCAATGTTGTGCAGCTTTTAAAATACTTTTTAAGTTTGATTTAAAAGTGCTAATAGAGCTGCAGCTCCTCACACCTTCAGGGTGTTCCACTGATGTGTTGCTTTTACAGAGAAGGCTGATTGTCCAAAAGTAGTGCGGCGAAATGGTATTTTACAATCTCGTGTAGAGGATATTCTTGCTGATCTAATGGAAGTTACTTATCGAGTGTATACAAAGTCACGGAGTGGAGGGGGGGCCAAACCATTTACAAGTCTATAGACCAGGCACAGATTAGAGAACAATCTGAAATTGTCAAAGCTCAGTAGATTGTGCTTCTCCAATACCCTACAATGGTGAAAGTGCAACGGCCCTTTGTCCAGAGTTTTTATTGTTTGCTTATATAATGACTCGAGAGGTCTCATGGCTGTTTCACCAGCCTGCCCCCAACATGTAATGCAGTAGGACATGTGAGAAAGGATCATGGCATGCATGAATATCTTTGCTGCATTTAGAGAGAGACAGTTTCTAATGTGTCTAAAAGTAGCTAGGTTGTATTTTATGGTTTTAACCATTTTCTTTACATGTTTCTTAAATGTCAAATTTTGGTCTAGTACCACACCAAGATATTTAAAATCAGTGACTATTTCAAGCCTTTCTCCGTTGATGAGAATGTCAGCATCAGGAGGTTGTCTGATGGTTTTAGAAAAAAACATCCCTTTTGTCTTATTTACATTTAGAGTCAGACATGATTGATCGAGTCAGTGTGTGATCCTTTCCAACGCAATCGTTAGCTTGGCAGCTGCTAACTCAGCTGTTTTTTTAATGTTATATATATATTTATGAATATATATATAAGGGGGACAGAGGTATGAATGCATCAGAGACTTGATGCTTTAACGAAAGGGAGAATAAAAAAAGAACAAACGCTCCATAACAGACGAGTGCTTTATAAATAGAGAAAAGGGCTGGATCGCTGGGAGGGGAGGGGTTCAGTGTATTTAGTGTATTTTTTTGGAGAGGTAAGACAGAACACTGTCACGCTGCCATCTGTGTGTGCTCTCTCCATTTCTCCGGCACGTGCAGTCACACACACACACACACACACACACACACACACACACACACGCGCTGCCCTCACCGCTTCATTGAATAAATTGACTGAGGCCGAGTTTACACCGGATGAAGAAGTGAACACAAACACTGAGCAAGTTCAATCCCACGTTACCCATCCAGGGTGCTAAGAGTAAGGAAGCCACAACGTGTTTAGTAAAATAGATTGTAAAAGTAGATAGACAAAATTATTTTTTTTTGTCTGTTTTTTTTGTCAAAATATTTTTGTTTTACAACGGCATTTTTTCCCCCAGTACCACTTTTAATTTCGAGTTGTATCGCATTTTATTCATTTCATACAGTAATGTCACTTTTCATGTCCCCTGCCTCGTAAGCAAACGAGCTCCACAACCGCTGCCAGAGTTAGCCACTTAGCTCCTGCGAGTCCACCAATTAATTACTGGCTGCTGCTGTGAATAAGAGCACCCGTGTTACATTCCCCTTCACTGTTTCCCTTCATCGACGGCTCCATTTGCATCCTCATTTGAGCAGATTGGGTAACGTCATTGAACATGCAGATGTGCACGTGAAGACACATCAATCTTTTTCTGTACGCATTGAATGTCAATGCAGTGTGTGTGTGTGTGTGTGTGTGTGTGTGTGTGTGTGTGTGTGTGTGTGTGTGTGTGTGTGTGTGTGTGTGTGTGTGTGTGTGTGTGCGTGTGTGTGTGTGTGTGTGTGTGTGGATTAGTGGAGTGCAGGGAGCCGGATTAGGAGCAGCGAGGGCAGATGGATGCCACAGAAATCAGAGGACAGCTCAGGACGCCTCGATATGTGACATCAACAGGGGGGATTGTCGCTTTTGTTTTGGTGCGCATGTGCGTGTGTGTCAATGAGCACGCACGTGTTCTTGAGAGCGCTGCCTCATGCTGTGACCCCTCCCCTCTGCGATTTCTGAGTCACATAGTGCTACACACACACACATAGCCTGGAGTAGAGGATGCTGAAATAGAATTTGGTGTGTGCGTGGGCGTGTCAGTGTGGAGCCTCTGATTATTTCAGGAGACATTTCGGCTTCCACCATTGCAAATCAATTAGCATCGAAATAGAATGGCAGTGTGTGTGTGTGTGTGTGTGTGTGTGTGTGTGTGTGTGTGTGTGTGTGTGTGTGTGTGTGTGTGTGTGTGTGTGTGTGTGTGTGTGTGTGTGTGTGTGTGTTTGCCTGTTTAGGAGCTTTATTTTAAAATGCAAAAGAGACGTGTTGTTGTGTCGTTTGCGGTTAGAGTGTATTTTTCGGAGCTCGTTTCAAAATAGCACGATTGTTGAATTTATCTGAAGGAATATATTCTTTCCGTGCGGGTGGAGTCTTATGAATGGAATGTCCAGTCCAAGTCCTTTCACAAGCCATAGTCGCTTTTGGCAGGTCCGACATCAGAGTGAGATTGATGCGCTTGGTTCATTATTCATTCAGTCATGAATTCATTTTTTTGGGGGGCATTTCTATGCAGGGACGAAAACGGACTTTGAAATGATTTTGCTTTGACTCGGCACTGATGTACGCATCCCTTCACCTCCAGTTTAAAACACTTCTGCGTGTATATTTTCTCAGAAAGTGACGGCTCTACCAGGAACAGCGCGGCTCTGTAGCGCTGCAACGGACCAATAGGCTTAATCCGCTCCTTTTCAAAGGGCTCTCTTACCGAGGCATTGTCCTCCGTTAACCCCTCTGTAGTCGCACGTTGAGTTGAGCAGCTCAGGCGAATCACAAGCCTCTTGGCCATTTGACCCGCTAGTGTGTGAGACACCAATAACGACGTATTGAGGGATTTCTATAGCGAGGCGTGAATAAACCTTTGTCTAAGCAGATTTGTTGCGGAAATGTCATTTTGTCAATATGAATTGAGGCAGCAGACAGGGTTCCGCCCATTCCTCTTCCTTTGTCAAAATCTGGCGCCTACGTTACCCACAATGCAACTCGACCGACAGTTTGCTCGTAGCAGCTAACGTAGCCTTTAGCCTCAATAGCAGAGCTGAGCAGCGGGCTGCAGGAGTCTGGTAACTTCTTTCCAACTCCAGACCTCCGACACTCGCTCACATGGTGCGATTTATCGGATTTCGCCCGGGCCAATCATGTGTCACACAGCTGCAGGCAGGATTTCTCCTCAATTAAATGTAATGCCAGCATGTCATTTCATTTCAGCGTGACGGTTGTCCATCACATGGGAGCATGTGTACCTCTTATTTATTTATTTTTTTAAAAACCAAATCAAAAAGCAACAAGCATCGGCCCCATGTGTTCCCTCTCGTACTCTTTGTCCTCTTTTTGGGACCCATGACTGCGAGGAATGCCAGGCGTGCCCTCGCGGCGTAACCTCTCCCTCAACACCAGCGAGACCGAGCAGGTGGTTGGCAGATTACAGGGGGCGAGCATTCCTCCATCAGCAGGAAGACGAAGTCAGCTCTTTTATCCGCCTATAGGATCTACACCCAGGAACCGTGGTTAAGATGACCCAGCTGTGAGTTCGTGGAAGTTAACACGACTGTTGCAACGGAGAGCATCCCTAGTGGCTGCACCGCGACCTTCTAGGACCGTGTCACGGTCTAAAACCACGAGCCCCTCCAGAGGTTCAATGGTGCTGACTTCCTTCCAGCCAGTGCATCCACAACATCTTGTGAGCAGCTACAGTCCACTCACCCTGCTGGACTGTAGCGCATGCATAATCTCAGTCTTTTGGCTGGCTCTTCTTCTGATTGGACCCTGTTTTAGTAACAGAATCTGTCGGGAGTCAGGCCCAGGGCATTACCACTGCATTTCACATCAGAGACGAGGGACAAAGTGACACATAACTCTGCAAATTTGAGTCCATCACAAGGATGTTAGAAATGTCCAGTTCAATAGTAAAAGAGGCCGGTGATGTGGAGGCCAACATGTAGGGACTGGGATCCGGTCTCCCCGTTGTTTTTTACGATCACAAAAGTCGCATTGGTTGGTTTCCGTGAAGAGCACCTGAGCGAAGTTTATCACATGATAAAACTGGCAGAAAGCAAGCCGAGATCCAGCTTTGTTTGAGTGGAGACCACGTGGGCCCAAAGAAAAGTTCCCCTCGTTCCCAGAAGGAAATAATCCAAACAATCCAAAGGACAGCCTGGAGCTGAGGCCAAGCGACCCGCTGGAACGCCACACTCTCCAAATGTGGGGATCGGTCTGGATTTTGACTTCTGAAAGATTGAGGGACATAACACCGTCTGTGTTTGTGTAATCTTTAGAAGTGATTTAACGCTGACTGGTTACAGCCACGGAGAGGGTGGATTAGTGTTACATTACTCTCCCGCTACCAACCATGTGACGTTGACCGGGCGCTGAACCGCTACTCAATCACTCTCGATAAGATCATCTCCCAAAGGCTCTCTCTTTTTTTTTCATTTGCTTCAGCCAGCCAAGCATCTGACAGATAGCTGACGCTGGGGAATTCACCTCTGCAATAAAGGAGTGGTAGGAAAGGAGACAAGGAAGGGAGAGAAGATGAATCCATAGTCAAATATTCACCCTTTAAATTAAAGGGACATTTTCTCTCACTATTCTGACCATGAAGGAAAAACAAAACAACCCGGAGACTTTAGTGATTCGTTTTTAATTTTATTCCCAGTTGGTTGGCTGGGATTCTTTCTCTCGTCAGGTTATTTAACAGTAACGTTTGCAAATGTATTGAGAAAATGTTCATCAAAAGGTCATTTATGAACCTAAATTGTAGAGAAAACCAGGTCTGGCTTTTGTAATCCTTATGTATACTGTACTTTATCATGTTTTAGTGAGACGTCGACCTGACCCTCATTTTAGCTACCTAGTGTCGCGGCTCAATGGATGCCAATGTTGGTCAGTCCATCCACTAGTTAGTTGAGATGTTTCGTAATGAACCAGACATTCGTGATCCCCAGAGGATGAAGTCTACTGACTGGTGATTGGTTGACCACCATGAAGCTGAAATGTCTTGGAAAAATATCGGATGGATTGCCATGAAAGGTCACGGTACACTTTTAACGTGAAACACCAGCAGGAAGTCACGAGCGTCATTGACGGCAGCTTAACGTGAACAAGTTCTGAAAAAACAAAACGGCTAAGTAGACGCGACTGGATATAATTGGAGAAAGAAAACATTATTTTTGTTAAAAATTCAAAAGTCAGGGCAGCAAAGTGGCGAGTATGACTTGACTCACGATGTTGATGTATTGATGGGATTTGTGCCGTAGAAACGTACATTATGCTAAATTTACCGTATGAGATGTTATAGTGCAGTTAAGTGCATTTTCGTTGGCAGCCGCGCCCCTTTACTTGAGTGTTTCTTAGCGAGCTGTGTAGCTTGTTAGCCTGAGACGAACCCCGTTAGTGTTGGTGGTAGTTTTAAATCCAGCCGTAACCGCGGTCTCCACAGTAGCTGGCTGTGATGACACTTGGTGGAAGACAGAGATCACAGTGCACTCTAATTCCATTGATGAGATATCAAGCATCTCCTGTGTCCTCATCAGACCTCACGCAGCCGTACTGGAGAGACTGCATTAGGCTGCCGTTATGTAATCTAGTTAACGTTAAAGCTTAACTCAGTTCGGATGTAGAGAGGCCAGAACTTTGTTTTGTTCTGTTTCCTCCTGGTTGACAAAACGAAAAGAGCAAAATCGAAGGAGAAGACTAGAAGGGAGAAAGTGACCGGAGTAAGAAAATAATAATGAGAGATGGAAGAATAGAGAAAGGAAAGGAAGCGATGGAGAGCAAGAGGGGTTGTACAAGGTAGACAAGATAAGGTGTGTTGTGATGATAGGGAGTGTGACACCAGGGGAGGAAAAACACATGCACACACACACACGCACACACACACAGAGAGGGGGACGGGGAGAGCCGGGGGAGGCTGGACGAGAGCAACTAGAAGGGAGGGAGTGAGAGGTAGGGGGGGGGGGGAGAGAGAGAAATAAACAGAGTAGTTGTTCCTCCCAGCAGCCAGTCTGAGGCAGAGAGCCACTACTGTCTCAGATATCTCAGCTGATAGCAACAGCCCCAGGCTCTTACTGTACTTCACTGTGATGGACTTGAACGCTCGGGTCACCGGGAGGTGGGTTCGGCGTGGCGGTGTCCGGGGGATTTAAGGACCTCCTCCTCCTCCTCTCAGTGGTTCATGGATCAACGAAAGCTTCTATTAGCCGCGAACACTCAGGCTTTCTGCTTTTGAAGAAGCGGATCTGTTGCAATACTAAACAAACAGAGCCACGCGACCGCACACGTGCACTGACTCAACTAGGCTGTCGGGAGGCTGAAACGGTAGAAAAGAGCCTCCGGGGCGACGTTCTTCTTCTTCTTCTGATATTCCTGGAAGCTGAGCAGCATGCACATCTTACAGCCGTACTGCATCAACAGGTTGGTGTGTTTGCGTGAATGTATTGCTGTGTGCGTTAGAAGTGGGTGTGTGCTGCCGCTGGCGTCCATATGCTCTAGAGCCTAGTGCATGTTTACAGCAGATAAAGTAAGAAACGCGCGCGCGCGCGCGTGTGTGTGTGTGTGTGTGCGTGCGTGCGTGCGTGTGTGTGTTGAGTTAAGAAAAGGCTGGCCTCTGTGTCGGTTAGTGTTATTGTCCCTGCTGACAAACGTAACAGTCATCCACAAATTGGATTTCCAAAAGATTATCACATGTATGTGCTTTAATATAATCTCTGGAATTCTCAAATAAAACATGGCTTTTCATGAACTTGTTTTTTGTACTTTTCATGAACACATTTTGTGGTGTTTTTACCAGTGGAGTAGGAGGGCCTGTAGCAATCAACTGATGTAAATGTGCCTGTGTTTCCTTTCTTTCTATTGTGTGGGAGGTGATATCAGTTGTTAATGCATGTGATTCTTAACACTGAAGCTGTTGTTAAAGCCGCCACAGCATCTTCCAGCTGACGATCTTTCAGCTGATGCCCTCAGGACGGAGCCTGTATCTGCATTTGTTGCAGCAGTAGTACCGTGTATTCCTAGGGTGGTGTTGTTAAAGCCTCTAATTGTACGGTTTTAATGAAATTATAGCACCATTCAAAGCTTTGTGGCAGCAGTTATTGCTGTCTGCCACAATGTCTTTTTTTATAAAGTGAATACAGATTGGCTTTACAGCTTTACTTAGCAATGTGTTCAAAAGCAATGCATCAAATAACTGTGTTTAGTATGTTTTTACCTAAAAGGTGTATAATACGAGATTAAGAGCATTTCTATTGCCTCTCCGCAGTTCTCAACATGGCGACGCGGCTCGCAGCTAACAGTGCTAACACCTGAGGGGGGAACCGGAGGGTTGGTGCTATGCTTCCGCAATGACACCGTCGCAATCAGCTATAACCGTCGTATGTGAATGTTGCAGAGCTGCGGCCGTGAGCTAGCCAGTGGTTTCACGCACACGTGCACTAAAAAAAAGAACAGAGTAATTCGGATTAGAACGCAGGTAGACATTACTCCACTAAATCAAATAGTTGTTTGCTGCTATATTAGTGCTCTGAATATTGTATATTGCCCCATTAAAATAAAAAAATACAAGAACAGAAGTGTACAGAATGGATGTAACTGTGTGTGTCTGAACTAACGTAAGCTCCAAACGTTAGCATGTCCGGCTACCAAGCTAACTACACACAGTAGTAGTTCTGGAAAAAAAATAATAAAAAACTCGCCAGAGATGGTGTTTTCAACGAAACCATGAAACTAACGTTAGCATGAAACTAACGTTAGCTTAATTAGCTAGCTAAACCCTGCAAGCTACACTTTCACCCTACGAAATCAACCGTTTACGGCTCGTAATAAGAGGACTGCTTTTGAAAATGTCTATGATTGGTGGTATTCAATTTTCAAATTGGCCATTGTTGTCTTCATAAACTGCATGTGCTGTGCAAGAACGTAAAGCTTGAGAAGTGAGGCAAAAGAGAGGACAAGGCTCAGCAAACCGAGCGCTTTAGCTTCTTTTAATCATTTTTTCTGGTTATCCATCCCAAAATTTGCTCGATAAACCCACTGAGAACAAAACATCAGTCAGACAAAGTTAGCAACCAGCTGGTGAACATAGTGGAGCACTTAGCGGCTGGAGAGTAAGATGTTTCCTTGAGGAGATGGAGGAGACCAAAACGGAGCAAAAATAGTGAGAGTGAATGCTGGACTCGCATGTGTCGGGTGAACATTACTGAAATTCTAATACGATGACGATGTATCTGAATCTTCCTCGTGTGTAAATGGGCAACTGTTTGCTAAAATGTTCGCCATAAAAACATTATAAGGTGACCGATGTTTTCAGCTTGTTCTGCTGCCAAAAAAATAAGCAAGGCAGCTTTTAATTGCAAAGCGCTCATCAAATCGCAGTGTTTAAAGATGTCCACGTCTTTTCAATGTAGATCGTAGTAGACTGTGTGTTTTTGTACTCACTATACGTCTAGTTTGTAGTAATAAAGTGTTTTTGTACTCACTATACTGTATGTGTAGTTTGTAGTAATAAAGTGTTTTGTACTCACTATACCGTATGTGTAGTTTGTAGTAATAAAGTGTTTTGTACTCACTATACTGTATGTGTAGTTTGTAGTAATAAAGTGTTTTGTACTCACTATACCGTATGTGTAGTTTGTAGTAATAAAGTGTTTTGTACTCACTATACCGTATGTGTAGTTTGTAGTAATAAAGTGTTTTATTCTCACTATATGTCCTCTTTGACACAATCATTATTTTTGATTGGCGTCTTTGCATAAATGGACACGAGACCGCCGACGTTTACATGCCCACCACCATCCGGTGGATTTAATTAATTACCTCATGTTGTGGAAACACTGTCAGCACTGTCACGAGCTCCATAAACTATTGAATTAATAGAGGCAGAAATGATAACGTGTGTGTGTGTTTCTGTTTTTCGGTAGCTCCGCTCAAAGTGATCAGAGACCGGAGTAGACAGTTTCCCACCATGTTACTGCCTGACCATGTGCACAGCAATAGAATTAATAAGTCTGCTCGACCGTGAAGAGCAGCGAGAACAGAGAAAGAGACGTCAGAGGAATCTTTTTTCTCTTTTCTTTTTTGGGGGGTTGAAAGAGGAAAGTGGATTTGACAGCCAGGGAGGGAGGGAGGGAGGAGAAGGAGAAGGAGGGAGGAGAAGGAGGGAGGAGAGTGGTGTTACCTAATACTGCTGATGGAAGTTTAGAGAGGAGAAGGTAACAGAAATGTCTGGGAGGAGAAAAAAAAGGAAAGTCGAGGGAGCATACAGTAAGAAATGGGGAGTAGCCAAAGTGGGAGGGACAGAGAAGAGAAGGAGAGAATGAAAATGTGAATAGGTGAGAGGGGGGGGGGGGGGGCAGAAAGGGGAGGGAGAGAGGACGGTAATCCAAATCTGCTGCCAGAAGCAAAGGCAGACCCCATCCTGTGAGTGAGAAAAGAGAAAGGATAGAGAATTACAGAAGGAGGTGGAGAAGAGATGAGTGGAGGAATTATCTATACTCTGGTGTGTGTGGTCTCCATCTGTGTTGGTATCGGTAGGATTCAGTCCTCATACCGAACAGACACTGAAAGCACAAGATGTGCTGGGCTGTGAATTACCTCTATCCATCAAAAATTGGATATGTGATTGAAAGTGAAGAGATGTATATAGTTTGCCAGCACAAGTGAAAAGCAAAACTGAATTTACGAATACAGCAACGGGGACATAAGGGACCATATGGAATTTAGCAGACGCTTTTATCCAAAGCGACTTACAATAAGTGTATTCAACATAGGTATTCAAGAGAACTACTAGTCACCAGAAGTCTTAAGTGCATCTCCTTTTATAAACAAGCATCTAAGAGCATAAACCAGAGCCAACGTACAGTGCAGAAACAAACTAGTATGAATACAATAAGTGCTGAGTGGAAGGCTCAGGGTAGTACTTCTACAGCGACTCCGCTGTCCTGACGTCAGTGGGGAGTTCATTCCACCCCCGTGGGGCCAGGACAGAAAACAGCCGTGACCGGGTCGATCGGCCGCAGGGACCTCTGAGCGACGGGGCGACCAATCGCCCCGAGGCAGCAGAGCGAAGTGGACGGGCGGGGGTGTAGGGCTTGACCAGGGCTTGGAGACAGGAAGGAGCTGTTCCTTTCACTGCCCTGTAGGCTAGCACCAGAGTCTTAAACTGGATGCGAGCTCTTACAGGTAGCCAGTGTAGAGAACGGAGAAGGGAAGTTGTGTGGGAGAACTTGGGGCGATTGAACACCAGGCGAGCTGCAGCTTTCAATGGCGAGATGCATTTGATAGCAGAGGAATTGATGATTAGTTATTATTTTCCGTTGTAAGATGGTATCGGTTGTACCATGGAATGACTTGTGTGTTGATTGTTTTTCCGCATTGTAACATTGCTCTCATCCTTTTCTTTCCCCCCCCCCCCCCCCCCCCCCTCCCGCCTCCCAGGTGGCCAGATGTGCCGAAGAGAAAGAGCAAGAACAGCCATTGTTCGGTGAAGAGCGTGTCAGGTAAGGATCCTTGGCCTCTCTGTGTTTTTTTCCCCTCCAAACAAGCAAGTGAACACAACTCAAGGTTCCTTCTGAGACGCCCAAGTCTTTTTGATGTGCTGGGAGATTAGTTCAGTGCAGCTCATCACGGCGCTGACGGCCCCCCTGGGCTTTCAATGTCGTCCTAGGTGTTGATCACCGTGATAATCTCCTCCTCATCGTTTTATAGTGATATCATTTTCCTTCAGAGGCTTTGTCGGAATCCCAAGTAGCTCATCTAGGTGACCAAAACCTGAGCTTAAGAGATTTGTCTGAATAGAGCTGCAGACGAGCCTATTAAGGTACACGACCAAGTACAGAACCACCAAATTGGGGACCAAAATGAATGTGATTTACAGTTTTGAAACTTTATTCAGCACTTATTTTTACCCATCATTCATGACCAACAATTGTAAAAAAAAATAAAGCACCTGTCAGTATTTCTTAACCCTATAAAATACACTCCGAAACAAAAGTACTAAACATTATAATGTGACCTCTAGCAGGAAAATCAGCATTTCGTGAGTGTCTCACCGGATCATAATAGCAAACAAGGCTGTTTTACACATTACTGATGTAAAGAAACCTGTCAGCAACAGAAAATATCAATACTTGGATTGATTTGTGGTTTAGTGTGTCGTTTGTCGAAGGTTACAAAGCAGTCAAATTTTGACGATGGGGCGATTCTTTAGTTTATTTTTGAATCACATATTGGGCCTGTAGAGAGTAAGATAACCATCGACGGGTACACGTAGTTTCATTGGTGCTGTGCCTGTTTTGTTTGTATTATTCAATACATTTCTAAGCCAAATGTGAGCAGGCTCCAGGCTCGGTGGAAGTCTTAACAGCAAACAATGAAGCAATAGGCACCAGGGCATCAGGGCACCAGGGCCACTTACTGTACACTTCTACTTGATTCGGCCCAAAACAAGTTTTTGTCTTGAAATCCAGTACAGGGTATTTTTTAAGTTCTGGGAATTATACTAAAGAGCCAACTTAGAAACATAAAAGTGCCTCCATATAAGTGAAGAAAAGACTTATTTATGAAGTAATTTACCCGTTTCATACAGTGATTTAGTGTATTGGACGAGCAACTCCTGACGATCACTTGATTAATCACATGTATGCCCCGAGTAGCCCAATTGTTCATTCACTCATGTTTGTATTATGCCTTAAAGAAAGTTACAAAAATAAATAAAATATTTGAAAGATATTGATTTCTATTCCTCTGATTATCTCCAGCAGCAATTAACACAAACAATAAGCAACTAATGGTATCCAACTATTCAACAAAAGATGAAATTGACTGAAACCAATGAATAAAATAACTTAAACACAAGATGATGAGGATCACAGAAAATATCAGTAAAATAATATTCAGTACCAGGTTATGGAAGGTTTAAAATCATTCAATTAAAACAAATAAAGTGAAATACAATACACATTTATTATTATGTGGCATGGAAAATTCATGTATTTAATAATTAAAAAACTAAATAAAGTTAAAAGGTGTATTTAATTTCACCTTCTTTGTTTGATTTTTGTTTGACAAAAAGACAGATTGCAAAGATTGCTACAGCAGTCGTTGGTCTGAAGACTATAACTTAAAAAAAGAAAGCTGCAAATTGTATGTAGAGTTACATATTGTGAGTAAAAAGGATTCAACATTTCACCTCTCAAGAGATATGAAGAAGCAAATTAAAAGTCAAGATGAAAAGCATATTTCATGAGCTCTGGGAATGTGTCTGTAACCCTTGGATACGTTCTATCCTTGGGGCCCCTATGCACAGGAGCTTGATTGAGGCCCCTGGTATAACACTCAGCCCTCTCCTCCTCCACTCCCTCTCCCCCCCTCATCTCCTCCTCCTCATCGCCACCGCTCTCCTCTTCCTTTCCGGCCCCTCCCCTTGCCTCGTCATCCTCACCGTCCTTCCCGGCCTCCTCGGCTCACACTCACTGTTCACCCGTCTCTCATTTCCACCCTGTCTTCCTCCTCCTCCTCCTCCTCCTCCTCCTCCTCCTCTCCTATAGCTCTTAGTGCCTCCGTTCCAGGGTACATCCCCAGCTACCTGGAGAAGGATGAGCCGTGCGTGGTGTGCGGGGACAAGGCGACCGGCTACCACTACCGCTGCATCACCTGCGAGGGTTGCAAGGTACAGTGCAGCATCTCCCTCTCACTGAATGATCTTTGACTCGGATGATGAAACCCCTCCCCCGAACCAATCATGTCCAATTGTAGCTTAGCAGTCGTACTCGGGCACGGCAGGCCTGTCAAGCTTTGGATTTCTCCCATAGACTGTATGTAAGAAGTGGACGTAGTCACCGTGATGTCACCAGTTGGTTTGTGGACTACGGTTTTGAAGCCTCGAGTTTGGCATTTTGGCTGACGCCATCTTGTTTTTTTGCTCAGTGACGCAAGAGGGTGGAGCTTATTACAACCCTGAACAAGAAGTATTGAGGCAATTAAAATGTTACAATAAACTTTCATGAACTGAAAAACACACTGTGAAATGCTTAAAGTTCTAACACTAAAACTCCCAAACGCCGCGGTAGCGACCCGTCAATCACAAGGTGTAGCCACGCCCTAAAGCATACCCTGCTTTATCGTCTGTTTTACTCTAAATGAGACCATCATTTCAAAGACTAGACTTACTAGCTCTGCACTACATTACAAGAACAATGTTGCGTTTTCATCTCGATGTCTTCTTTATGGATTATCAGCTGGTGAGGATGCTGACTTTTTGCATGGAACATGTAGCTTTAGCTTCAGCCATCAAGTGCACATTCACATCCAAACAAATAAGCATTTAATTCAACAGCTAGATTAATGCTGAACAGAGGCCATGGCAAAATTAGATTGTGAACGCCTAGAGTCAGCTGACTCTGAGTTAAAACAGAGAGCGAGCTCATGAAAAGTTTTTCCTGGTTGAATTAACCAATTACAGGCTCCTACAACAGCCTCTTGTGTCCACTAAAATGGGATTTTATTGGACCAAAATAATTTGATTTGGATTTGATTTGGACCAACCTTTTGACGTGTTTTAGTCCGTCTCTCAAATCTTTCTGACTTGTGTACCAAGTGTCTGTGGCACTCAGCCTCAAGTCCACCGGCTCCCACTGAAGGTGTGAGTTGTTAAAAGTGGCTCAGTTATTTCGGAAAACAGCTGGGCACTGTAGTTTTTAGCAAACACTATTCAAGCAAAGATAAATAGTGAATTTGTTGGGAACTATTTTCAGCCACGGATGAATACAGGAAATGACTGCTAGTTGCCAAGAAATAGTTTTGGTACACAACTCCCTATCTCAACAGCTTTCAAGTCTTTGGAAGCTAATTTAACTGCAATACTCTACCGATATGAACAAGATAAAACAGCTGCCTAGAAGTTGGTGAAACATATTTTGCTATGTAATGTGATGTTAAGAGGGCTACAATTTGCAAAAAGTCTTAAAAACTAGAATACCAAATAAAGAATACAGAACTCCAGTGATTAATTGACTGCAAGCTTTGCCGTCTGCACTGATTATTATCATCCAGGATTTAAGGCCTAAAGCAAATTAAACTTTATTTTCCTGTTTTTTTAAATGAATTCATACAGTTCTGACTTGACTGGAGGCCTCTTAATTGCAGTAGTCGGTGTCTGCTGGGCCCAGCTTTATTATCCAATTAATGGCATCCCGTAGAGCAGACAGTATGCAGTCTCTAAAAATGGCTTCTGCTGCACTCGCACAGGAAATAAGGCACACTGACATCCTGCTGTGGTGTTGAAAAGAAGAAATTAGCTTCAGGGGATTCACAAACCCATGAGAGTCTTTAATATATTCAGAATCCGGATTATTGCCATGTAGGTTTTCACATTAAATGAATTTGCACTGGTGCAGAACAGAAACAAAGTAAGAGAAAATTAAGTTTAAAAAAAAAGTATAGCAAAAATTATATCTGAATCAAAATGAAAGAGCGTTGCAGTTTTTTAAAGGTTGTAGGTTTGCGTGCACATTTGTTCAAGAAATGTGCAAAGGTTTACAGTACGAAATAAAAATATGTATCGTACAGATATAAAGACCTGAAGACATGCGTTAATGTAACGCTTATAGACTGATATGAAGACGTTAATGTAATGCTTAGTGTCGGGTCTCAGCACTTACTTTTAAAAGTGGTTGCCAGGTTGGCATCTGGTTCTTTGTCGGTTGAATCAATTTGCACATTCGTTTGTGATGTTGCCAGGTTCATCAAACTTTAAAGCCCTCAGTCAAACAACTTGGTTTGCTTCAACATTGCCTCTAAAACAAATGCCTGTGCGTACGCAAGTAGCAAGAATTGGTTGCCAATGATCAGGTCTCCTGCCAGAGGGGAGTGGTTCAAAGAGTTCAGGTCAGGGGTGGGAGGGGTCGGCCACACTCATTCCTGCCTGCCTCAGGGTCCAGGAGGGACGGCAGGTTGCAGCCGATCACCGTCTCCGCAGAGCAAATGATACTCTGCAGTCTGCCCTTGTCCTTGGCAGTGGCAGCAGCGTACCAGGTGGAGACGGAGGAGGTGAGGATGGACTCAGTGATGGCAGTGTAGAAGTGCATTATCGTTGTCTTTGGCAGCTGCCGAAGAAGGTACATCCTCTGTTGTGCTTTTTTTTTGATGAGGGAGTTGTTCAGTTCAAACTGAATGTGGGGTAATGACGATGAAGGCCAAGGAAGCGAAAGGACTCTACAGTGGCAACAGGGTAGTCACATAGAGTTGTGTCGGCAGGTGGGGTTGACTTCTTCCTTAAAATCCACAACCCTCTCCACTGTCTTCAGAGTGTTGAGCTCCAAGTTGTTCTGACCGCACCAGGTCACCAAATGGTCAATCTCCCACCTGTAGACAAACTCATCCCCACCAGAGATAATGTGGGAGGTATTGAATCAGGCTGGTATGTGGCATGGCATGATATAGATATCGTACAAAATACAATAATAAATACAAGTATTCATTTCTTGCTATGCAGTTCATTTTTGTACGGTATATAACAGAGCCACTTTTCTTACCTCCGTCCCTGATACTTCTCTGCTTGAATGCACGTCTTTGTAAACCACTCCCAGAGTGATTTCTAATCAAACTGCTCCCCCACTGTCTTGTTCAAAAGCGGTCACTAAGAGACGATCAGTCACAGCATCGCTTCATTACTTATTATTCTTGGCAATCAGGTTCCTGCCATGCAATCATCACCCTGCCATGTGATGTGAGCCATTGGATGCACTTGTTTTATGCTGATTAAAAGGCAAGAACATTTAATTGGAGGATTTAATTTTGAGGCTATGGGGTTGCATATTTCTCTCAATCTCAAAAAGTGCTCCTTAACTCTTATTTATTTTTCTCTTTTTAATTTTGTATTCCTTTATTTTACTGTTTCTCCCTTTTTGTCTTTTCTTCTTCTTTCTCCATTTCCTCGGCTCTCTTCAGGGTTTTTTCCGCCGGACCATCCAGAAGAACCTCCATCCAGCTTACTCCTGTAAATATGAAGCCTGCTGCATCATCGATAAGATCACACGCAACCAGTGCCAGCTGTGCCGCTTCAAGAAGTGCATCGCTGTGGGCATGGCCATGGACTGTGAGTTATTATAATGTTATGTATTTTTATTGCTACTAATATTTCTAAAGAGATCTATGTGGTTAAGGTTGCTACAGTCACTACGCACAACTATTTATTCCATGTTAGGGGCACAGCTGTAATTTGTACTCTGTTTAGTGCTACCTATCGAATGTTAAAATGCTAACGCGCTAATCTAAGATGGTGAACATGGTACAACAGTACCTGCTAAACATCAGCATTTTGGCATTTCATTGTCATTTTGAGCATGTTAGCATGTTGACATTAGCATTTAGCTCAAAGCACCGCTGTGCCTAAGCAGAGCGTCGTAGAGCCACTAGCATTAGTCATATTTACTAATGCTCTTTAAAAACTCCAAAAACTGGTTTTAGATCTGTGCAATCTGTGCAACCTCGGTAGCAGAAGTTGTGAAGAAGTAGCTGAATACTCAAGTAGAGCAAACGGTTGAGCAAGGTGCACATAATCTACAGTGGGGATCACATTTGGGTGTCGTTAGGATTTATCAATACTGCCACTCTTATCGGTTCTTTTTCATTACTGGATAATTGCTTTTTAACATGTTTTTTTGAGAAAGAATAAATTCAGAACAGATTTAGAATGTTTTTGTATCTTTAGGTGAACAAGAATTTTAAGATACGTGGCAGATTAAGCTAAACAGTTTAGTCTGAATACAGACAGCTTTTGTTTTAGCTTGTTTGTAATAATTAGCCGAGCTAGGAGGCGGTGGACTACTGAGGGTGTGTGTGTGTGTGTGTGTGTGTGTGTGTGTGTGTGTGTGTGTGTGTGTGTGTGTGTGTGTGTGTGTGTGTGTGTGTGTGTGTGTGTGTGTGTGTGTGTGTGTGTGTGTGTGTGTGTGTGTGTGTGTGTGTGTGTTAGGGAGGAGCTCAGCCCCGACACAGAGAGCAGAGGAGATGCTGCAGCATGATGATAAATTACAGATGTTATTAAGTACCGATAAAAGAAACAATAACGTCTGAGCTTATCAATACTACGGTCTTTCATGGGACTGTTCCCTCCAAAATCAAATCAAAAATACTCATCCTCTTACCTCTAGTACTATTTATCAATCTAGATTGGCCGTGGAGATGTCTGCTTTTTATCGAAAATAATAGGACTACATGGCACTTTGCTTGCGGTGCTCAAAGCGCCAAAGAAATACGTTCGGAAAACTCAACAACATTAATGTCTCTCTGTAGATATCATGACTCTGTTACTGAAGATAATCCACAGACCTCGTGTGCAGTTTCATGTAGGAACTATTTTAACTGTAGTTGATAGCCCCCCCCCCCCCCCCCCCCTAATCACATTTGTCTGCCTACTTGAGGGGGAGCGGAATAACAGAGAACACACACATAATCTAATATATTGATATTGATTTAGCAGTACAGCTGCTGGATAAAGGAAATGGAAGTTCCATTCCTCGTGATCATTTTGATGAATGACACTCCAATTTAATTATGTTGCTTAAATTTCACAGCAGTTGGTCCTTTACATTTTTGTGCTGTGATTTGTTGCAGTGGAGGGCAGCTAATAAGTAGTAACCAGAGGAATAACGTTGGACATTGTGTCCATACATAACATGAAGATGGGTTCCTTACATTTATATTGTTTTATATAATAATAGCTCTCTTAGTCCTTGTATATGATTTTAGCTTTCAGTGTTGCATCTGATATTTCATTCCGACTTCCTGTCAGTATTTCACTGGATGTTTTGAAGGGCTTTCAGCTTCAGTTCTGAGGAAGTTGAATTTCTTTTGTATTACTCCGGTGTCATATCGGGACCAAATTTGCAGTCGGTGTTCCTTTGTCACCGCATTAACTCGCCTTAATGTCCTCCCCACCCGTCCCACCCGATCAGTGGTGTTGGACGATTCGAAGCGCGTGGCCAAGCGGCGCCTGATCGAGGAGAACCGACAGAAAAGGAAGAGGGACGAGATGGTGCGGACGTTGCAGACGCGGCCGGAGCCAAACAGCGCAGAGTGGGATCTCATCAAGATGGCAACGGAGGCCCACCGGCACACCAACGCCCAGGGCTCCTGCTGGAAACAGAAGCGCAAGTTCCTGGTAAGATGCCAGTTTTAAAGCAGACAGAGACCTTCAGGCAGAGGGCCGTTGCGTGATGATGAACGCAAACGTTTCACAAACGAGTCCATTGCAGTTGACGCGTGGGGTTCAATCGCGGCTACTTAATATTTAGAAAGGTTTTACATCATGCTGGCCTGTATCCTCTGTGTTCTTTCAACAACGGAAAAAAGGAGCAGCGGCAAGTATAAGAAGAAGATCTATCAGTTTAAGTGTACACTATATTTAGAATATTTCACACGGTCTGGTAAAGATACTGTGTGAGATGAGAGCAACATAATCAACGGTTGCAGCAGCTTGCCACAATTTGCGTAGAAAATCACACTTTCATTTTCAGTTTCAAAGCAATAAGAGACGTGATGCACATTATTGCTGGAGTTGTGTTCAGTGTGACCTGCACTTTCGGAGGATGCAATTAAATCCGTTTGTCCGTTGAGAGTCAACCACCAAAAGTCCCCTTGGAAATCATACGAAACGTACGATGTCTGCACATCCGCGGGTACTTTGCTTTTAGCTAATTCTGCATACATTTAATGGTGCCAATCCGCCAAATTGTACACAGGCAAACGCTTACATTTCTTGAAAGCATTGTAAATAAAACATCATAATATTTGTATATCTACACGTACTATAAACTAAAGCATTGGGATAGAAACATATGCAGCAGCCTTGGCTCCTGACTGGCCTTTTGAGCTCTCGCGGAATGGCCTCTACCTAATGCATGAAAGCGTAATGAAAAAAGCCGCCCCAACAAAAGTAACGAATTGTGTCATATTGTCATGGATGGCCATTTAAATCGGGCTACTCTTTAGGATTACTGCTTGCAGGCCTCCCTCACACTCGCCGAATCTGTCGTTCTGATTTGTATTAACTACCTCCAGCATCCGCACAGTAGCTCATTCCTCCTTTGATGTCGCTCATTACTCCGAAAAAAAGCTCCGCCCACAGTTTGTTCGAAAGTTGTTTCCGCTTCAAAAATCCAGCTCAAACAGTTGAGAGATCGCTTTTTTGATTTTCAAAAAGGAGCCGTTTGTGTGCCGCTTCATGTGAGTCGGTTGCACGAGCTGATGCATGCGTCTCCACCGCAGACTGTAACCTTGAGGCAAATGTCAGATGGCAGTTACCAGCCAACCATTCCATGAGGCAAAGACAGAGTCGACAACAGTTTTTGAAGGTCTGCTGGGATTCCGTTTTTTTTTTTGGAGGCTGGGCCAATCAGAGCACAGCTACTGACTGCTACTGTTACAGCAGCTTCACTGCTTCAAAGAGAAACAAGGACTTTAATAATCCTTCTTCGAGTTTTTATTTTAGACCCTTTTATCATCTGAAATATGTGGGCGAGTTTTCTTTTTCGAGTTATCAAACTTTAAACATTGAATTTAAACTGGGTTTTTGCGTGTTTGGTCGTCACAATCGATATTCCAACAGCCGACTCACTTGTACAGAATTCAGACAGGATCACAACCGGTTAGGAGGTGTTTCAGTTCAACGGGTGACCGTGCTAACTGGTGACTTTCAGCCGACCGTGGTTGCTTGTAGTAACTTACATAAATGGTCGGCGTAGATAATAAACGCGAATTAATATGTATATTGAAATTGATTAAAGGCTTTAATAAAGTCGCTTCGTGGGCGACCGTGGCTAAGTGGAGAGCAGGGCCGTCCTTCAATCAGAGGATCGGCGGTTCGATCCCCGGCTCCGCTAGTCGCATGTTGATGTGTCCTTGAGCAAGACACTTAACCCCAAATTTGCTCCCGTAGCTGTGCCTACGGTGTGATGGAATCTGAATTGTAAGTCGCTTTGGATAAAAGCGTCTGCTAAATGACTGTAATGTAATGCTTTGTTGAGGACGCCTACATGTTCTGTTCGTGTTTTCAACAGCAACCACGAACGCATTGAGCCGAGAGTCACCAGTTAACACGGTCACTCGTTAAACCCAAACACCTCTATGGCTGGAGGCTATTAATGGTGTTGACTACCGCTGGACTGCCTGCTGCTCTGTAGCCGGTGTGTGAGTGTAGTCCCGCCTGGCGAGCAAGCTTTTCACCTCCAAAAAGGCAGATAACCAAGTTAACCAGATAACAAGTTCCCGTTAATTTTGTGTTGTGTTATTTAAACAAACCATCCGGCTATTGGCTATGGACCGCTGAAACCTGACCTTACATCACAGCACAAAACACTTGTCATGTAAGCAGAAAGAGGAAGAGTGCACATTTCAGGACATCCAATGATAGAACATGACATGAGTGACGACGTGCTGAATGGTCGCTGTATCTCAGTCCTGTCGACACGGGCGACCTCACTTCAGTTTTTGTTCAACGTTGAGAAGTATAATTCCACTATTTGTAGTCTTTGAAAATCCATTAATGACAGCAGCCAGAATAGATGTAGTCACTTCCTGTCCATAATCTTGTATATACCACATCAGTACATGATTTTACAGGTGTTACAGTTTCATTCAGTTCTTTCCCTTCATCACAACATCCTGCTGTCGACCCCCAGGTTTCCCTCCAGTCGTCCATGTGTTGCTTAAAGCCGTTTCCCTGTCTGCCATAGCTCTCAAGTTCAAAACAGGATGGTGTTACATACCCGCATTAGGTTTCACTCCGCTAAGAGTGTCATGTGTTGCTTCCAGTCGGACGAAATCGGCCAGGGTCCCATCGTGCCCACGTCTGACGGGGACAAGGTGGACCTGGAGGCCTTCAGCGAGTTCACCAAGATCATGACCCCAGCCATCACGCGCGTCGTCGACTTCGCCAAGAAACTGCCCATGTTCTCAGAGGTAGGTTCAGTGGCAACCCAAGAGCGATGCTGCGTCTTCATCTCCATGTATTCTACATGATGTTTCTTTTGCCTGGGACATGCACTTTTACCCTCCGCCGTTTAGCAGCGGAAAGTAGAAACATTCTATGGTCATTTTTGAAGGCAAGAAAAAGTGGCCTCTCAAATAAAAGGGGAAGTAGGGAAAGCTGGCAGCGACTAGACACAGACCCACCCACCCACCCCCTCTCTCTGGATGATGTGATGACTCACCGCTCACTGATATTGCTCTGCTCTCTACAGAGTGTGTGTGTGTGTGTGTGTGTGTGTGTGTGTGTGTGTGTGTGTGTGTGTGTGTGTGTGTGTGTGTGTGTGTGTGTGTGTGTGTGTGTGTGTGTGTGTGTGTGTGTGTGTGTGTGTGTGTGTGTGTGTGTGTGTGTGTGTGTGTGTGTGTGTGTGTGTGTGTGTGTGTGTGTGTGTGTGTGTGTGTGTGTGTGTGTGTGTGTGTGTGTGTGTGTGTGTGTGTGTGTGTGTGTGTGTGTGTGTGTGTGTAAGAAACTTGTAGGTGCTTTTCATCCAGAGCGCCTATGTTGGGGCCATTGTAGGTTACAAAATATATATAATTACGGAGCTATGGGTGGGGGTAATATTCCTCGAGAAATTTCAGAGATTAAAGTCATAAATTTAGGAGAAAAGAATATGGAAATTATCCGAGATTAAAGTGACAAATTTACTAAATAAAATCTCATGAAACTCATGTCTCCACATGTGGGGCTGTAGTAGGAGCCCATCAACATCTAAAGGGTTTGGAGGGCGGTGTCTTTTTTTTTTTTTTTTAGCTTTTTCAAAACCAAAAGCACAAAGAGGGAAGGTTCCAGAGCTGGATTAAACTGTATATTTATCTGCTTTTCTTGTAAACTGCTATCGTTGGAATGTCCGGCTAACTAGCTCACTGCAACAACGTGACTTGCTGTTACTTCCAGAACAAGGAGCCACATCATTAACCACCTCCTCTGGGCCTACATGTTGAGCCCTGTTAATTAACAGCCAATCCACTGTGTAGTATTCCCCGACCGGGTGGAAGAGGGTCCAAAGGTGTTACTATATCATCTAACAACTCGCTAGACGCTGCAACCCAAGAGCGATGCTGCGTCTTTATCGCCATGTATTCTACATGATGTTTCTTTTGCCTGGGACATGCACCTTTACCCTCCGCCGTTTAGCACAATGAATGTAGCCATCACCAGCATATTCACGAGCCTAGTACAGGGTTCTCATTCTGAAACGAGTCCGTATCAAAGGCAGCGGAAAGTAGAAACATTCTATGGTCATTTTTGAAGGCAAGAAAAAGTGGCCTCTCAAATAAAAGATGAAGTAGGGAAAGCTGGCAGCGACTAGACACAGACCCCCCCCCCCCCCTCTCTCTGGATGATGTGATGACTCACCGCTCACTGATATTGCTCTGCTCTCTACAGAGTGTCTGTGTGTGTGTGTGTGTGTGTGTGTGTGTGTGTGTGTGTGTGTGTGTGTGTGTGTGTGTGTGTGTGTGTGTGTGTGTGTGTGTGTGTGTGTGTGTGTGTGTGTGTGTGTGTGTGTGTGTGTGTGTGTGTGTGTGTGTGTGTGTGCGCGCGCGCGCCCTCGCCTGTGGTTCCACCTTACTGAATGCAGCCGTCATGTATATTGCAGGGGCTTCCCGGTTACATAAAGTGCATCAGGGGATTTGTTATGAATGGAAGACAACCCTTTTTTCCTCTGCAAGGAAGCAGGATAATTACTGTACATCTCAGAGGTAGATTTCTCCTCACTTATGACCTTTTGCTGAGGACTAATTAATGGTACGTTTGCATTTTTCCCCAATTAGCAGAACAGTCCATGAGAAGAAAGTAAAGCACTCAAAGTACATTCCTCCAAAAGCAGTCGATGTTCATCACATTGAACTGCACTATCCACTATCACGAGATCAGATAAAGGCATTTATTGCTCTGTTAGGGGGAACTTGTTAGCAAGCAGTTTCCCATTTTAGGCCATTGTAACTCTTGATTAGTGCATTTATAATAATAGCGAGGTAATTCTAACGAATAACAATATTCATAACCATTCATATTTATTTAACCGGTTCATTCATTCATTTACAAAACACAGATGATTCTGTATCAATCTGGGAAACGTCGACGGTTATGTTGAATGTAAAGTTCCAGCCATTTATTGTGCTTTAAAATGCTGTCTGTGTCGTTTTAATGCGACTAACCTCGTGTGCGCCTGTGTTTCCCAGCTGCCCTGTGAAGACCAGATCATCTTGCTGAAGGGCTGCTGCATGGAGATCATGTCGCTGCGCGCCGCCGTCCGCTACGACCCGGAGAGCGAGACGCTGACGCTGAACGGCGAGATGGCCGTGAAGCGCGAGCAGCTGAAGAACGGCGGGCTGGGCGTGGTGTCGGACGCCATCTTTGATTTGGGCAAGAGCCTGGCTCAGTTCAACCTGGACGACTCGGAGGTGGCTCTGATGCAGACCGTGCTGCTCATGAGCTCGGGTGAGGAATGAATAATGATGTTGCAGTGGGACAAGTTTCAGTTTTAGTATTTATCTTAATCCCATTCTCACCTCGCGTCTTTACACTCTGCGTTTTCCTCTTGCTTAGAATAAAAGAAAATATTTTAAAGCTGAAATATGTGAAATACAAGTACACCGATTGACATCACAAACCTAGCAGATTACTCCTGTGAGAATTACAAGGGATTAGAATCAATTTCAGTCTAATCAGGTCCTGGTGGGATCCGGTCCTATAGTTGCGGCTCAGGATCGCCGTCACTGGCCAGCTGCTCATTAACTGGCATGCTGCTGTCTCTATATTTAGGTCTGTCTGAGTCAACTGCGTCTTTCGATCGGGTGTTTGGATTTAGTCTTATCCATTTCAGATCAGGTCCCTTTTTTTTTTTAATCAAGTAACACACATCAGGTACGGATAGTTTTCCCACAGGTCCATTTAATTTTTTTTTTTTATTATACTATATTTATCCCGTTATGGGGGAAATTTGTCTCTGCATTTGACCCATCCCTGTATATAGGGAGCAGTGGGCTTTCCTATCTTTTATTGCAAATTCTTGTCAGCCAACCCTTCAGAAATCTCAAACTGTAATTGTTTTGTATGTGCAAATTGAAATTGCCCCGTAAAAACAGATGGATGGAAGCGTAGCTGCAAGTGCTGCTATCTCTTCTGTTTTTAGCACAGGCATAGAAATGCCCCGAAAATACTTAAAGCATTGGAGAAATCCAGCAAGTTCACGCTAGATTTGGAAAAAAAACACCAAGCCAGTGTTGCTAACCCTCGAATGAAAGTAGCTAGCAGCATTAGCTCCAAAAGTCGCTAAATTTAGCTAGAAAGTTGCCCAGTCAGCAGCACTGACAGCCCGTCTCCACAGGCCTCCCTCCAAAGCCACTCCCCCAAAATGATCATGATGGACGTAAAACAACGAACATGGCTGTTGTTAATACTCACAGCTGTCATGGTAGACAGTTCCGAATGATACGGACGGGATTATTACAGCCAGGTTTTCTATTTTTCTTAAACCTAGATATTAAGCTTTTTTGCAAAGTTGAGGTGGAAATGTTGCAGAAACGTAACAAACGTAACTCTCTCTCTCTCTCTCTCTCTCTCTCTCTCTCTCTCTCTCTCTCTCTCTCTCACACCCTCCCCCCATTTGTTGCACCAGACCGTTCGGGGCTGACCAGCATGGAGAAGATCGAGCAGTGCCAAGAGTCCTACCTGCTGGCGTTCGAGCACTACATCAACTACCGCAAGCACACCATTCCCCACTTCTGGCCCAAGCTGCTGATGAAGGTGACGGACCTGCGCATGATCGGAGCGTGCCACGCCAGCCGCTTCCTCCACATGAAGGTGGAGTGTCCCAACGAACTCTTTCCCCCGCTCTTCCTCGAGGTCTTCGAGGACCAGGACGTGTGACTGGAAGAAGCGTCGAGGAAAGAAATAAAACGCAGCACCCCCCCCCCGCAAAAGAACCCTGGACACATGGATTTTTGTGGGGTGGGGGGGGGGGGGGCTGTGGCGGAAGTGCAGAAGTGCAGAAGGAAAAAAAACTGGATTTTTTTTTCTCTGTGTAAACGTGCCCTGCACACTCTTTTGTCCTCAAACGCCCACCGATGGCACCAGCAAACACACACATGGACGTCACCAGTGAGAAAAACGCTGTCATTTAGATTCCAAACACACTGCCATGAACGTACAGTGCGAACATATGCAAACACAACAAACGGCTGTACTACACTAACGCAGCCTGAGGGGGCTTGGTTATGTCTCCACCCCCACCTCAGAATTTTTTTTTTTTCTTTTTTTTATCTCTGGCTCCATTAGCTCCTCAGACGACCCCACCGTCATCTCCCACACGTCCTCCTTCACCGTAGTGGCGTCCACCTACCTCCCCCCCCCACCTACTGACCTCTTCGTCTCACAAACACACAGAGACACATGATATATATATATATATACATATATACGTGCGCAGAGCACACACCCCTCCAACACTGTTACCTCATATGCCGTGAAATGTATTTCCACATTATTGTGTGGGTAGTGGCAGTCCGCAGTTACCCATGTACCTCTCTGCTAGTGTTAGGGGAAGTTACAATGGGAACACTTTGTATGAAGCCCTTATCTACAGTGAATATTATATACACATATATATATACATGAGACATTCTAATGCATTACAACAGCTGCTGGGTGCATTTTTACGTCTCATAACTGCAGTCACGAGACAAGTATGATTGTTAAAGGCTCAGCGACACTGAGCGTTAGAGGAGAAGATTGATGCTACGCTAACAGTGCGTTCACACCAAACGTGAGTCGAACTTCTCGCGTGGCGGCAATTAAATATAAAGACGAGAAATGCGCGTAATTCGCCTGATTTTAAATATTTAAAATCAAGTGAGAAATTTGTGTGGCGCTGTGTCGCAAAAAATCCCATCAGCGTTGAGATTCTCCTCCCGTCGTCACTGACGTCGCATCAGAAATGGAGGGAAAGAATAATGTAGCCGGCTGTGGGCACCAAGAGCTCTACAGTGCCGCATAATAGGACAGAGACCTGACAAAACTCTGGATACAAATGTATGTATATAAGCCATAGACTCTCTATGGTAAAAACAATGGAGTCGCAGCCGTATTTATGTCTAGATGACGTTATTTTGAGTGTTGAAGGAGCGGCTGCAACGTTAGCATAGCCGAGCAGACGTTAACAGACGCGACAGAGCATGAACTCAGACTTCTTACGAATCGGCATCGTCGTATCGTTATTTCGGCGTCCTTTTTTTATCCATTTATTGCAATTCAATCACAGCGAAATCTGTTTATTTTGTGATCATACCGCTGCAGTAAACCAGCGAAAGCAGCTCGGTAAAATTCACAGAGCGGATGAACTCGCGGGTGAAAATCCGCTTTACGTTTTGGTGTGAACGCACCGTTACAAACGCTATCGTGCTAACATAGCAAACACTACTAGCTAAACATCAGCAGTTTAACGCAGCTACAATAGAAAAAATAGACTATAAATCATTGTATTGTTATGATACACAATGAGCATTTTTAAAATAACATGTATTGTCACTATAGGCTACATAGGAAGTGTTTCCACTACTTTTATCGTACAGTTTCACTTACTGTACTTCAAAAAATAGTTAAGCTACAAACTTACGTCATGAAGAGAACATTTTAAATCATAAGACATGACTTGGAACTGCATCATTTTACTCATAACACTCATATACAGTTTATAAATATATATATATATATATATATATATTGCTAGAATACCTCTCCAACACATACCTCCTGTTTTCATTACCTCACACACACACACACACACACACACACTTAAACCCAGTTGTTTTTTTGATGTGTTACCTCAGTCGTATTGTCGCTCATCTCCTCCTCCTAAATGGCCGCACCACACTTCCTGTCTCCGCGTGTGCATATGTGCTGTACGTCTTCTCATTGGAGCCCCGCCCTGTTAATCACACCGTGGCCCCGCCTCCTCACCTCACCGCCGTCTTGTGATGGGTTCAGCGCTGGCACTTGTTGGCGGTGGGAGGGGGGGAGTGGGGGATGTCGTCACTTACCTCCTTAGATTCCCACCCGTCACCTGCACCGGTTTCAAGTCCCGCCTGACACCGACAGATTCTACCTCACCTCTCATCTTAGTACAGCTGCCCCTCCGTCTGCACAGAGCACGGGGTGCTCTGTCGACAGCGTACAGCAGCTCTTTTTAAACTGGCCGTGGATCAACATTTGACAGCTGACATGGCAGACTCTTGCCTTTTTTCTTTTTCTTTTTCTTTTTTTTATTTACCACACACCACGAGGGACCGACAGTCACTTTGGATTCTGTTTTTATTTGGGAACCTGAAATGACAACGAGGACGGGGCTGAATTTGTGCCGATTGAACTTAAAGTAAACTGTCGGGAGACAACGACAGCTGGAAGCTGGGACTCCAGTGGAAGCCATTTTGGCCCCCGTTTGGGTCGGGGCCAACGGACTACTGTGGGTGGTGACTGGGAGATGAATAAACAGCAAGTGAGTCAGCAGTATTTGCCTGTGGATACGGCCGCGTCCCGGACGAAGGGGGAGGGAAGCGGTGAGCGAGCGGCCGTGGCGGCTTGCGTTTGTGACTCAGGCCAAGCCGACGGGGCAAAATGTAAATGGACCCTCGTTCTCGCGCACACACAGCACGTCCTCAGATCCTTCCCTCGCCGTCGCAGCGGAAATGGACAACAAGCCATTCAAAAGACGTTGTAAAGCGGCGGCCCTATCTCGGAAACCTAACAACACTATGAATCAAGCACTGCTGAAATAAGCTCCACCAACCATATCCCAACTTGCCGTCCACTTCGAATAATTATCAGGTTTTTTCTGTTGCACTAAAACCACAATGTCTGTATCCCTTAGTAGCCCCGAACCCCCTTCCTTGATCCCCTTCCCCCACATGTTTTTCCTGCTCCTGCAGTCTTAACAATATTCTCTTATATATGTGTCTCTCACAAACACACGCGGACCGTAATCTCACCTCTGGATTACCCGTTGAAGCCAGCGAGGATTGCGACCTCAGTGTTCCTAATCTACGTTGCAGGGTATTCAAATAGAACCGTAAGCACTGATTTTACAGGGATACACACAAGCAGCAGCAGCACACACACACACACACACACACACACAGCAATAGGATGATCAAGCAGTACAGTTCCACAGCAGCCGTCCAGGCTGGTCTGTGTCCGTACCGCACGTTGCTCACCATCACTGTGAATGAAAGCCACGCTGCGACCGGCTCGTGGCTCCAGACTGGGAACCACTGGCTCAATAACTCTGACACGTACAATGTGCCTCACAGAGGTCAGCAAAACAAATATACATTATACAGAAGCATATATTTATAGATAGATGGATATATATATATATATATAAATGTTACAGTTATTGTACGTAGCATTAGCGCTATTAGCGGCTGAATTCCTGCTGCCAGCTCAAATCAGCTCATGAACCCGACCTACCGGTCACATGGCGGAAGGTGTCGGGACTCAGCCGAGCCGACTGATATCCGCAGAGTAATGATATTTTTTGACGTCATATTGCATTACGGTGCTTGTTTGCCTTGTGGTGATCACCAGCTAAACCTTTACCCACCCTTTTTCAGCATACCTCTGAATCATCTTATACGGCACAAGAAGTACCTTAAGCCCCCCTCCCCCTCCCTGCCGTTACCTCAGGAGGGCGAACATGAGATCAGGTTCCGGTCCACATGGCTCGGGGAATTGAGATTTGCGCTGGCAGCACAGCTTCTCTCTCTCTCGCTCTCTCTCTCTCTCTCTCTCTCTCTCTCTCTCTCTCTCAGCCAAATGATCACTAGAGAAATCCTCCTACAGAAAACTGTCCTCTTTACAAAAAACTGAAAAAAGAAAGAAACACACCAGCACCACAGAGCACACTGCCTTCCACCACGATCAGTTGCACCAGCATAGCAGAGAGACGGACCAGTGGTCCGTCACCATCCTCCATCCAGTCACCACCGAAAGCCATTTCACACGGACGTCGGCGCTAGCGACGGTGATGCTCAGACGGCGGGCGAATCCAGTTGCCGCTTTCGATCCGACTAGCGTCGTGTCTAGTCGACAGAATCGAATTCAGGCTCGGGACAGTGTATTCAACAGCATCTAAATACAAAAAAACGGAAAACTGGATTCGCTTCTGCGCGTTTTTTAACGCGGCCTCGGTGGGAAATGCCACAGAGTCAATAAAACGCTGTTCTACGAGAGCAGCAGTTCTACTGTTCCACCTTCCACACAGCCGAGCTGCGAAATAGAAGAACCCTTTAGTCTCCCGTCTTTTCCGCACAGTGACCACAAAATTGTGTTCTCTCTCTTTCTCTCTCTAACCGTCTCTGAGAATAAAGTTAGGGTTTTATGTTACGTTTACAACAAACTAAAATGTGAACTTGATGCTAAGCTCTGCTGCTGCAGCGTAGCACAAAAACAACCACTCTGAAAGCACTTCAACTCTCATGCAACCTCTTTTTCCACAAGTGAAGCTACTTTTATTACTTACCCAGGGAAAACATCTATCTGTAACTCAGCAACATCCTTTTCCCCCTCGCATCTATATTGCATCCGTCCTCCTCACATTCTAGTTCCCGATTTTTTACAACCCTTTCTCTATTTATTTCACTCTGTCCTCTTAGTATGCACCTCCGTCTTCCCTTCCTACACACACACACACACACACACATACACACTCTTTTGGTGAAGATAGTCGACAATCCCTGCAGGAAAATAAGTCCACATGTGGAATGTAAAATACTGAAAATTGTACGATTTAAAGACACGGTGTGAAGTTCCACACTCATGTTGTTTTTTTCGATGTTGTCGATGTTGCTTTCGTTGTGCACCAAGTGTTCGATGTTCTACTTACTCTAGGGTTGACGAGGTCAAGACCTCGGCCGTGCGACACACTGCTACTGATAAAGTCCTTCTTCTTTACTTCAGTGTGTCTATAAAAGACTTGCGGCGTGAGGACTGAAGCAAGAGATGAAGTGATTTTGTTTTGGACAGTGAGAAAACACTATGATTATTCTTTAATGTCGTTATTCATTTGCATCTGATTTTCTTGGTAAGTGAATGTCCGTCTTTGTGTGTCGATGCTTTACTGTGATGAAATGGCTGTATATGCACTTTTGCGGACCATCGTCGGTGCAGTGGTAGCTGTAGTGCTCAGGCGTCACCACAAGGGGGCCAGGGTTCAAATCACCTTCAGTTCAGCTGAAAACTCTGAAAAAGATCCTTTTGAAACGGCCCGCGATTCCATTCAAGTGTGATCCGATTTAGCATTTAAACGTTTCAGTCGCCTTGAACTGGTGTTATAATATCTGATGAAATGCGAACTATGAAATTCACTTCAAGGAATTGGCCCATTGGTTACATGGCGTTGTCTGACGGGAGCTTTACCACCGGATGCTAGCTCTGCAATGTGTATGCTAGCGCTCATTTAGGTGACTCGCGTTATTCAAAGTGTAAACTTTTAGGGATACAAACTCGGCAGTGGTTTACATCAATAATGTAGATTTTTACAGAAATTACTTCAAAACAAATTCTCAAATTTTGACAAAAGAGTTTTTCCCGCCAAAACACAAGAGTTTTCTTCAAGGTATATAGACCCTTTAATATTCCAGTGGAACAGAAGTAGGAGCGTCTTTAGCTGCTATACTGGGACATATTTGACAGTGAAACTGAATATTTATTAAATATATATTAAAGAAACTTTAAAAAAAACTTTCTGACATATATTTGGCATATAAGAATAAATAAATAAATGACTAACACAGGGACAAAGGATTATAACTGGAAAATGTATTTTTCTTTTCGCTGGGTCTTTAAATCTAGCTTCTTTAAGCTTTTAGAGGAGCCGCAGCTAACAGCTAACTAGCTGCTGGGATACCATGGCAACTTGTACATAAACAGAACAAATTACACTCGATATCATGTGGAGTTTAATGTAAACTGAGGCTCAGGGCGCATTGCTTTTGCCATTTGATTGGCTGTAATTGAATTGAACTTAATGTTTTGTAGTCTCCGCTATTAGCATTTTCTACAAACAAGGTTTCCCTCGCGCAAATTACAAACACTCAACTTGTTGAAGGTGTTTTATGTCAAATGCTAATGCTAGTCACCTATATGACAAGTCAACATATTGCTGAGCACCATATCGGGTCAACGGGCCAAAGAGTCCCAATCAATGGGTCACTTCCATCTCCCAGTTTCACGTGATACTTTTATACAATGAGTACATTTGATTTTCCTCGGGACTGTACGAAAATGATCGGTGTTGGGACGGGGCTGGAACGTTATGTTTCACACCTTGCGTACCTCACACAGCCACACATTTTGAGTACAGTGTCAATAAATGCTTCGAGCATTGAATGCATTTGTTTTTCTAAAGGGACTGTACTGTGGCGTTGTGAGGGGAGTCAAACACTTTGTTTATGTACCCTCCACAGCGGCATTGATATGATAATTAGACCCTCCCCCCAACATCTCAAGATAATATAACGGTATTGGTACAACTTAATTTATCATGAATAAAATGCGTAAAACAATAACAATTTAAGATGATGCACCATAATCTTGTAATAGAAATCTGGGGTGAGAAAACATTTTAAAAAGATAAATAGCAACGCCCCCCCCCCCCCCCCCCCTCCTGCCCTAATCATTTCCACACAGTCCCTAACGGCTCATTATGGATGCTTACAGTATTGTTTTTACTTCCAGTACAATTAATAGGTTACTATTTTTGTAAATCCATCCTCCAATTAGTTGAACTGAGAGTGAATGAACCTGAATCCTGCTTTCCACAGTTGCTTGGGCTGTATCACTTTGCTCGTCGTACTCCTGATCTGGGTCAATAAATAAAAAAATAATAATATAAAAAAAAAACACATTCTGATCTTCTGAGCCTTTAGATTTCTCATAATCTGACTTTAGACCAGGGCTCATCTTGCGGTATAAATCTGCAGTATATTATTAATCTCAATGTCGTGACAATAATATATAACAGCCTCAACTTACAAAAAGGAAAGTGTAATGAAACAAACAAAAAAAAAACACAAAATAGAAACCAAAAAAAAAAGAAGATATATATACAACTATTCATACCTCATTGTACTGCTTTGTGCCAGAGTAAAGGAGGGCGAGTGATCAGTCTCAAGCAAAGAAAATCACCGGTGGTTTCTCAAAATACGGAACAGGACCCAACAGTGGTCTCAGGAAGATTAATACGTGGCCCCAAATTTTTTGTATAAACATTTTTTATATAAAAAATGTTGTGGCTTGATTAGTTTTAGTCGGGACAATTGAGCTCAGAGCTCCTGGTCGACGCCTCAGCTCGTCCCTGAAATGTACGCTACACTGAAACAAGGAAACACTCAAAATGTGTCGTAGAGAGGACGGGTGAATTTGCTAAAACTGCTCACAGGATCTGTTCAGGTTGTTGATAAAAAAAAAAATGTAAAAAGCTTGAGAAATGCAGCACTTACTTAATGTCTATAAGGAATCGATAGCATGAAAATACGAAGCCATGCCTTGAGTATTTATCCACAGCTGGCAGATATTTATTCCATCTCTACGTGTGTTCTGCCCTGACAAACCAAGAGAGGACTGATGCTTCATCAGGACAAGAGTTTGGGTGCAAATGAGTTGTTTGGCCAAATGAAACGTTTAAAATTCCAAATTACGGTTTGAAACTTCGTCTCCCCAGTGGCAAAGAAATCAAAATACGGTGCTACCCGCCCCCGAGAAAAAGCTTGGGAGAGAGACGACGTCGTCTTCTTCAAGCCTTCGAAATCTCCTCAAGTGCAAATATGCAATTACACACTTGTGTTCGTGTGCTTTTGATACGGGCCGGTAAATTGTGCCTTGAACAGAAAAGGTTTAGGACCCAAACGTCCCAAGCCGGTATTCCCATGATGGAAATGTCCTTTCTTGTTTTTGCTCTTCGCTCCCTGCAGCGCCCCTCGACAGTGACTTTATACAGTAGCACGCAACCCGGCTAATTAGCGTATCTGAGTAGGCATCATGCGAGGCCCCGCCCGCACGAGCAGCCGGCTATTTCCCTGTTCGCGAAGCAGCCATAATGTGTATTTTTTATTTTTTTGGCACAGCACAGTGTTGAATGTAAAGCTGAATGAGGTCGAAGCACCCCAGACGAGAGTTTGATGGTGTATTTTGTAATGCTGGTTGCGGGTTTGTAATGGGCACGGTTGTTGTTTGTCTTGTTTCCTGTGACAAATCATTCATGGCACAATCAGAGAATGGCATCTCAATGGCTCAAAGCTGTTTGTGTTTGTGGCTATGTGACATTCATTATAAAATGATTTGATATCAGTTTGCCTCCTTTGTCTTTGTCAAGGTTTTTTTTTTTGAATTTTGGGATTCAGTCTCCAGTTTCAAGTCTTCTTCAATACAACATGTTCATTTTGTAAATGATGGTCCATTTAGAGTCAAAGGGGATGCTTTAGGGCAGGGGTCGCCAATAGGCGGACCGCGGTCCGGATCCGGACCCAGACGCTGTCCTATCCGGACCCGGACGTATAATTGATGGATAATTGAGAATTGTACATTTTGGCGGAGCGCTTCTGTTTTAACCTGCGCAGCTTTTCTGGCCTTTACGGCATTCATTCAGCAGTTCAGGAAACACACCGACCAATTACATACATTTTAAATAATCTCACGTGACGCTACTCAGCCAATCGAATGTTTATTCCAAAATGCATCGTGAGTCGAGTGAGATCACGCAGACAGACGCAGAGCACAACAGGTAACCCGGAAAGAAGAATATTTCAAAATAAAAGTGAAGGCAATATAATGACTGTATGCAAGAAATGAATAAATAAATAACTCTGGGCCGATGGGAGTGTGTTAGCAACAGTAGTTGACTACATGCAGTTTAATATTCATTTATCTATAACCTCCTGGTCCATATACAGTAGAAAACTAATTCTCAATTCATTGGTTAAAGCAGTTTAGTCTTATCTTTTCTGACAGGCTTGTTCTTTTAAATGAACACTTTCTTCCCGATGAAGGTTTCTGTCTGGCTTTTATTGAACAGGACGTCCCTCTAACAATTACTATACTTGCAGTTTCTGCACTTACAACCTGTTTACTATTATCAGAGTAAGTTGAACCCAAAATGAATTAATTAACTTGTCTTTTCCATTCAGTACAACATAGAAGCACATATGACTACATATTGATAAATGATAGAAAAACACATTAAGGCTATCATCATTAAATTTTCACATTAAATATATGAGATTACATGTAAAGAATATATCGATATCTGAGATCAAAACACTCTTAGCTCAATATAAGGAAATAAATCATCAAAGAGAATGAAACTTAAATGAGGATAAATCATATTAATAAAAAGGCAATTACATCTTAAGATAGCACTTCCTATGTGGCTATAGATTACTGCACTGTTGTTGTTTTTGCACAGTACCTTTTGAAAAGATGCCTGGAAGTCTGGAATGTGTCTGGGGACACTAGTTGTTGCACTATGACCATTACTTGCACTTTATTATGTTGTGCTATGCTCTATTGCACATGTTTTGTATGTCTTATGACATTTTGCTATTTTTCAAATATTTTAATAAAGAAGTTCATGTTTCAAGTTCAAGTACATGGAATCTTAGAAAAATCCTTTTTTTTTACCGTGGTATCGAAATTGGCATCAAGAATCGTGTTCCGTGCGTAACGGATTCCATACGTAACGCGTTCCATGCATAACAGATTCCACGCGTAACGGATTCCACACGTAACGGGTTCCACGCATAACGGATTCCACGGGTTCCGTGCGTAACGGGTTCTGTGCGTAACAGATTCCACACGTAACGGGTTCCACGCATAACGGATTCCACGGGTTCCGTGCGTAACGGGTTCTGTGCGTAACAGATTCCACGCGTAACGGGTTCCACGCATAACGGATTCCACAGGTTCTGTGCGTAACGGGTTCTGTGCGTAACAGGTTCAGTGCGTAACGGGTTCCGTGCGTAACAGATTCTGTACGTAACGGGTTCCACGCGTAACGCGTTCCAAGCGTAACGGGTTCCACGCGTAAAGTGTTCCAAGCGTAACGGTTCCACGCGTAACGGGTTCCACGCGTAACGGGTTCCACGCGTAACGGGTTCCACGCGTAACGGATTCCACGCGTAACGGATTCCACGCGTAACGGGTTCCACGCGTAAAGGATTCCACAGGTTCCACGCGTAACGGATTCCACGCGTAACGGATTCCACGCGTAACGGGTTCCACGCGTAACAGGTTCCACGCGTAACGGATTCCACAGGTTCCGTGCGTAACGGGTTCCGTGCGTAACAGGTTCCGTGCGTAACAGGTTCCACGCGTAACGGATTCCACGCGTAAAGGATTCCACAGGTTCCACGCGTAACGGGTTCCACGCGTAATGGTTCCACGCGTAACGGATTCCACGCGTAACGGGTTCCACGCGTAACAGGTTCCACGCGTAACGGGTTCCACGCATAACGGATTCCACAGGTTCCGTGCGTAACGGGTTCTGTGCGTAACAGGTTCTGTGCGTAACGGGTTCCACACGTAACGGGTTCCACGCATAACGGATTCCACGGGTTCCGTGCGTAACGGGTTCTGTGCGTAACAGGTTCCATACGTAACGCGTTCCATGCGTAACAGATTCCACGCGTAACGGGTTCCACGCATAACGGATTCCACAGGTTCCGTGCGTAACGGGTTCTGTGCGTAACAGGTTCCGTGCGTAACGGGTTCCGTGCGTAACAGATTCTGTACGTAATGGGTTCCACGCGTAACGCGTTCCACGCGTAACGCGTTCCAAGCGTAAAGTGTTCCAAGCGTAACGGTTCCACGCGTAACGGGTTCCACGCGTAACGGATTCCACGCGTAACGGGTTCCACGCGTAACAGGTTCCACGTGTAACGGATTCCACGCGTAAAGGATTCCACAGGTTCCACGCGTAACGGGTTCCACGCGTAACGGTTCCACGCGCAACAGGTTCCACGCGTAACGGATTCCACGCGTAACGGATTCCACGCGTAACGGGTTCCACGCGTAACGGGTTCCACGCGTAACGGGTTCCACGCGTAACGGGTTCCACGCGTAACGGATTCCACGCGTAACGGATTCCACACGTAACGGGTTCCACGCGTTTTTGGGTCAACATAAAAAGCCATTCACTGATGGAGAGGTTGTCAAGGAGGGCATGAGTGCAGTAGCTGGAACTTTACTTCAGGGGAAACAAAAAGAAGAGTTATGTGAAAAAAATCAAGCAAATACCTGTCAGCAGCCTCAGCCACAAGGCTCATCTTTCTAAAATCAAGCACTTTCTTTTAAGATAAGTTTTTTAAAAGTTCTTTTTTGTGTATTTTATTTTTAGATGGAGCCATTATTTTACTTGAAATGAGAGAAGAACATTTATTTATGTATTTCTATGTATTATTTATAATCTATTTGAAAACTGAGAATAATAATTGTTAAAATATAATTGATGTGTACTTTCTTTATTTGATTTGACAGTTGTTGACTACACAGATACGTTACTACTACTAGACTTCTTGAATATATATATATATATATGGCACTAAGTGGCGCAAGTTAGATATTATTGTAATGTTCCGGACCTTTGCCCGAGGAGATTTTCTCAATCTGGACCTTTTGGAATTTTAATTGAAGATCCCTGCTTTAGGGTTTACGTAGTGATTGACGGGTCACTACCACGGCGTTGTCCGGTCTTTGTCTAACAACTTTAACTCTTTTTAAGTGTGATTTCAGTTCATGAAAGTTAATTGTAACATTTTGGTCGCCTAAGAATGGTTTATTCAGCGTTTAGTTGTACTTAGCTCCACCCTCTCATAGACACCATAGACACCCTTGTCTATGGTGTCTAAACAATTGGGAGCACAAATAGTTTGCTAACTTCTTAAAGTGCTGCTATAAAAGCCTCCAGACATCTGCGAAGCCTTTCCACAACATGTTGGGACCTGGCTGCTGGGATTTGCTCCCTTACCACTTCAGATTACTGTCTGACACAGTAATCCTCCAGGCTGTTGTTAGTGCTGCACAGTAAAACCTCCAAGTCTGATGTAAAGGACAAATCAAGTTGTTGTACCAGCTACGATACAATGTATCAAAATTGATTTGATAAAAAGCATTAAATGCCACATGAAATGTAATTTTGCAATTTTATGCTCTGAATGTTTTCAATTAATAGATTCAAAAAGTAGTCTTTCGATCTATGGAATTAAAAAACATAATTAAATGTAGTTCTCCCTGTAATTGTCCCGTGCATGCACAGTCTAAATGGATTATACATGGTGCACTTTTGCTAACTTTAGAAACAAACTACTAAATTATTACTGACTCTGAGATTCGTGGAAGCCAGTCGAGGTTAAATTAGTTTTAGTGTTGTTGTGGAGCTGATGATGTAACAATGAGCAGCTTTGCTCTCCACCAATCCAAAGTCCTTCACAGGCCACCCACACCCCCGTCCGCCTCCCTCCATCCCTAAAAACACAGACACAGAAGGGCACAGCTGGTAGAGCCGGCATGCTGCAGACAGTGTGAGGTAGAGGAAGAGAGTTTTACACTGACACAGATTGACATTACAGATTTTTGAGATTGTTGAGATTTTTCCCCTCAACAGAAGGAAAAAGTCCTTCCAGCGAGGCTCTAAAAATACAACGGTATGTTTTGATGATGCTCATATTTACTGACATTCCTTTATAATTTTCATCATTTCACATGCTGCTGATTGAAGTGCACATGGTTTAATTACGTAACATGTTTTATCGTCACGTTCGGAGTCCGTCATCTGAGATCAATAGCCTATTTTCGGAAGTCGGATCCTTGTTGGGACAAAACCTATAAGCAGTGGCGGGCCGTGTGTTTTATACCTGGGCCTTCAGTGCTGTCCTACAGTTGAACCACCTCCTAATAATAATAACAAACCTTTAACTCTTACTACTACAAAGTTCTGCTAGCTACAGTGACGCTAGCCCACTGACCAATCAAGCCACACGTTAATGCTGACGTAGTTGGTTAGGCCAGCTAGCGGACATTTTTTCTAGGTGGAGCTTAGGGGTCTGAGAGGCTTTTTTGTAGAGCTAGCGGAGCTGGACATGTGTGACGAATTTCAAGTAAATCGGACATACTGACCGAGGGGCATCGCCGGTCAAACTTCTAGGGGGCGCTAGAGAGCAAATTTTTGATACAGAAATATGACACCTACATCAGATGGCTATTTTCACCAGGCCTGACAAGTGTGTAACATTTGGTGAGTTTTCGAGTATGGCAAATACCCCAAAAATGCGCCCAAAGAGGAAAAATAAAAATTAGAAAAATAAATTAAAATCCTTACAATTTCAATAGGGCCTTCGCTGGCCCGACGTTGTCGGTTGCTCGGGCCCTAATAAAACAATGCAACTGAACCAAAAAACAGAAGTCAACAAGTCTCAAACTTGTGGTGGTAAAATAACACTTCTGAACAAAAAACAATCTGTTGCATGTCAGATTTTTTTAATTAAAGGTGCTTTCAAAATGTACATCTTATGTGTTAGGGTTACGGTATTAAGGAGCGGAAAAAAACTAACATTAGCCCGTTTTATTTTGGGTATTTGAACATGTTTTATGAATCTCTGAAATGACAGTGAAAAATGACAATTGGCAATGTTTTAGCATACTAGCATCTCGGCCCAAGGGGTGCCAGTCAGTTGGTTCATAGTAAAAACACATGAAAACTTTTTTTTACCGATCCCTGAATTTTTTCATGATCACTACACCACGGGTTTCGTGACAATATCTCTGTGATCTTTGCTGTACTTTGAGATGAATGCTAAAATGGCATGCTAACGTCAGAATTCTAACTCGCTAAAGTATTCTGTAATCGTACACAGTGGAGGCATGTTAACATGGCAAAACACTGAATGTTACATGCTATTATATCACCATGTGAATATCCATTAGTTAGTCAAATGCTGCCGTTAGCACGTTAGCATTCAGTTTGGATTGGTAAAAGTCCAGTGTTTAGCTCCACTCATTCTCAACACATATTGGACTGTTAAGAGTTTTATTCAGTGATGAATGGCAACTAGCAAAATTTATGTTTTTATCAGTCTTAAATGTTACCCCACAATTTACGATACTCTTGTGAGAGTTTTGCGACAGTTTTAGCCAGTTCTGGCAAATTGTGGGTTAACATCTTGACCTTTTTAGCATGCTAGCATCTTGGCTCAAGTTGCCAGTGCCTGTTGGTCCAAAGCAAAAGTTCATCGTAACATTATATATTTTTTTTTTACTGACTTTCTTGCTCCACAGGAAATGAATCGTCAACATTTGGATTGCTACACGCAGGTTTTAACACCCAAAACTTCAGTATTCCTCTGGAACAAACGACTTCCTGCGATCTTTAATGTGTCAAATTTTAGTCCAGTTTTTAGCTTCACTTGTAGTAAAAATCTTAAATTTACAGTGTTTAAAACATTTTCACCCATCAAAAAATGTTCAGTATTGTAATGAACAGATGCTAACCTCTGGGTTGGCATACACAAATACATCAGCCCTGCAGGACTTTATTGAAGGCATGTGATGTTTGCACTGAGTGAAAAATGGAGACAGAATAATGCATCACATGGAAAACATTTTAATGAACATTTTCCAAAGCATCAGCAGAGTTTTCATATACTGAGGATCTGCATGGTGCAGGCATACTTCATTACACACATCCACCTGACTCCCTCAAAACACACACACACACACTTTGCAAACAGCTGCCCCACCCCCATGCATTTATTCATGCAGACGGGTGTTATGTAAGAGATTTACCCTGCTCCCCTAACAGAACACAACCTTGCATCTACTCCATGTGTCAGATTAGGAAAGAAAGGAGGAGAGCAAAAGTGAGACAGAGGAAGAAAGAGAGAGAGAGAGAGAGAGAGAGAGAGAATATGCATGAAAACAGATGAGAGGGCAAAAGACGAGAAGGGGAGAAATCTTAAGGGGAGGGAGAGAGGCCCCACCATGGAGCTCAACCTCAAAAACCTGTGGAATGCAGGCACACACACACACACACACACACACACACACACACACACACACACACACATTTTAAAAGGCTGTTGGCAGGATGACAGGGATGTAGCGGGGCAGCTAAATGAAGCACAGGGAGGGCGGGGGACTACAAGTGAGCGGTGTTTGTTTTGTTTAGATGGTGAACCGCCTGCATGTTGAGGATGTTGCACATTTTTAAAGAGATTTTACTTCGTGCATTGTACATTTAGAAGACACTAGTTTTAAGGTGTTAGCATGGGCCTACACGGGAACTCCATCACAGCAGATCAGACGGCTTTTATATTTAAGCATGGGCAAAAACAAATCTGTTGTCTTACGACAGCAATCCTTGTCTGGGGGTGATATCTTCTAGATCCGCTGTAGAGATGTTCTGATACCAATTTTACCTTCACGATACTGAGTACTGATCAGTCACCAGTGTGCTAAAAACAAAACAAAAAAGAATATATATAGGCCCAATTGTATTATTCTTTTCATACTACTAACCCTGTACGGATGTGATTGCTATCTTAGTTGTAAGGACCGGCTCAGGTTTAACCCTTTTTTAAAACGTCAACAAAGACATTCAGAGAATGAATGCCATAAAACTTTCTTTTATTATGCAAGTTTGACAGATGACAAATATTGTCAAATTGCTGACATTTTGCCAGCTCCGGCCAACGTTACACTCTCCGCTAGCACCGGCCTGATCGGTACTGAGCATCTGTCACCCTGATGCGCAGTACCGATCGGGTAGGATGTGACCGGGTAGTTGTTCCTGTGTAGCGTAAATGAGCTGATACATGATATGGTAACGTGGTATAGGACCCGATCCTGCATTTGAAGTTGTATCGGAGGCATTTCTGATATTGGTATCGGTATCGGAAAACAACTCTCATGATGGGTATGATGAACTTGATGGAAATAATATTGAAACAAAAACCTACAAATGGCCTCGTCTTTCAAACGCTACGCCCCAGTTTGTAATCAAAAGACATTTTACTAACTGGTTACCCTTGTATAAACTCATCTCCATGCGGATCTTAAATGTGTAGTCCAACACACTGTACATAAAAACATAGTGTAATAGAGAAACTACCCAGGTAAAGTTGCATCAGTCTAAAACAATGTTATGCATCAAACATTTGTGCTGCACAGTAGTTGTGGCCTCTGATGTTTTTCCTTGTTGTCATTCCGATTTAGGACCTGGTGCCGAGGGAGCTCCCTCCCTCAGCAGGCCTTCGACACTTTGATAGACTTAGCGGCCGCTGAGTCTAATGTCAAAGCGAGTTCACCATAGGCAGGAAATGTCAGAGCAAGTTCACACATATGCAGGTCGTGAACTTTCTCATGAGGACACCAAAACACACATATGATATTCATTTAGATTTTCTGACCCCAACAATTGTCAAGCTGATGGACCTTAGTTTGTATTGGGGACCCTGCTGATCTCAGCACAACTGCAGTAGTCCTACTGCTCCCTCTACAGGACAAAGTGCAGACTAACCAGCAACCTATCATCTACTAACTACAGTATTAAGTGTTACATTTTCAGAATTAAAGAAGTAAACGATTGTCTATCCACTAATATCGTCTGGAACTCTGCTGAATGTCACCACAGCGATCAATAATAAGAAAGCGTTGTTTGTCATTTTCAGTTTATTCCTGAATGTATGAAAAGAGAGCGACAACAATCACCAGTGTCATTAGATAAAGTGCACTTCATAAGAGCTGTCTCGTAATCTGTGAGCCTCAATGGAAGCTTACCGACACGACCAGTTACATCACATCCTACTCAGTAATGCACATGATGATTCACAAGTTGCAGGCTTATTAATGCACATTGTGACGAATACAGCACACACTATGACTGTAAATATATAGATATATATGTATAGATACATAGCTGTGCTAGCAATGGAATATGAACAACATTTTGGCTCACACTTATATTACAAAGCATGCTTCTGTTCAATACAAAACTATACACTCTGATAAAAACACGTACTATGTAAACGCACTAATGTGCAGAAAAGTGTTGACTGAGAAGTTACCCAATAATGTGTAAGTTTCTGGCAAACGTATCTCAAATTCTGGCAGTGTTGAAGTTACAATCAGAGGCTTTGGTGGCTTGGTTCCACTCAATGGACCATTTGGCATTAATCTTTACGTCGTCAAGACTGTGAGAATCTCAACAAAGTCAAATGAAGAAATTGTTTCAGGAAATACACTTATGCGCTTTCTTGCCCAGAGTTTGACGAGAAGATTGGCACCGCTGTCATGGCTGTACTGTTAAATGTGAAGCTACAGCCGGCAGCCAGTTAGCTTAGCTTAGCACAAAGGCTTGAAGCTCCTTAACCAGCTCCTGTGAAGTTCACTAATTAACATGTTGTATTTTGTTGTTTAATCTTATGCACGGTGTAACGACAATATGTGGTTTTTCCGGGGGTAAGGGAGGTTACTGTGTCTGTAACAAAAAACAGTCCAGGACATTTGAGATATGAGATAAAACATGTTAGTTCCTAGCTTTATAGATTTTACAGGTTGTGTCATCTTTGACGGAGCCAGGCTAGCTGTTTCCCACTGTCTCCAGTCTTTGTGCTAAGCTAAGCTAACCGGCTGCTGGCGTTAGCTTCATATTTACAACACAGACATGGGCGTGGCATCAATAGTCTTACTGCACTCTTGGCAAGGAAGTGAATTATAATTGAAGACATGATAAAAAAAACTATTTCCCAAAATGCCGCACTATTCCTGCTGTGTTTATGACTTAAGAACAGGTTAAAAACAATTCTGACAGTTGACATTTCTTTTCCAGGGAGTTTGTTGTTGTAATACTCATTTTGGCCACAGGAGGCTGAAGTTCACCACTACCCCGTCGTCTAAATGGGACGAATAGCGTTCATGTTTTCTTCCAGTTGAGTTTTAATTTCTCCATGCAACCTAAACACAAGGCAAACATAGTGTGTGTTAGCAAGTATTGTAAATTAAAACTCACATGAAAGAAAACGCTATTAGTCTTATTGAGAAAATTGGGCAGTGGTGCACGTCAGCCTCTTGTGGCCGTAATGAGTAAAAACTTAGATGATTGATCACCAGAAAAATGTTCTCAGTTGCATATCATCCAATGGTACCCCTGAAATCTGAAAATCACAGTGGCTGGGACTGAGAAATTTGGCAGTGATCGCAGGAGTGAGGTCAAGACAAAGGGCACAAAGGAAAGGAAACGAGATGGAGCGAGAAGGCTGGACGAGAAAAGGCGGTGACCGTGTCACAACAGTTACACCATGTGTTTTTTTTGTCTCTTTATACTTTGACATTGTTCTCTGGAGTAGTGAGCAGCAGGGAAACGCACCAAACCATACAGAACATGAAATAAAATATGCTTACTGATTATTTATAGTCATAGACCTGAACTAAGAGAGATCTAATATTCAGGATGTAAACAAGCTGAGTAAATGCAGTGCACCTGGTTTTACACATTACATCGTATGATCAGCACACGGCATCACCAGTGTTACTATGCTGTATGTCCGTGTCAAAGGTTTGCGTGTAGTATTTTGTACTATACATACATAGTGCCATCAGCCTTAGTCTAAGACAGAATGTCTTTCAATTACCTCTATCCTCCCCTCTAGATCCTCCCCTCACAGATCTACGGCTCGTTAAATCTGTAGAACGAGTGAAAGAAAGCGATGTTCAATGAAGCACACTTCTGCTTTCTCTTACGGACAGTCTTAGCTGCTTCATTTGTTCCACAACTTTCCCTCAGCAGCCAGCCGCTGGTTCAGCCGACAGAGCTGCCGAAGGAAGCCGTCGTTGGGTCCGATCTCTCGCTCGTGTCGCACCGTGGCCAGAGCGGCGTGGACGTTCATGTTCTGGCGAAGCATCAGGTAGGCTATGACCAAGGTGGGCGCCCGGCTGTAGCCTTCCCTGCAATGAACGTACACTCTACCTGGAGAGGACGAGAAGAGCGACCAAGGTCACAGCATCGTATCTGAAATATTACCGAGGAACATTAGCATTCATTTAGAAACAAAGTTGATTTGTTTCGTGTTTCAGGTCACAAGTTTAAGTGCAATATTGACTCCTTTCAGCTAAGTTTTGGTTTCCACCAACTCTTTAGCTGCTAAATGTTCCACATTTTCACCGAGCTAGCTGCTACCTTTGTGCTTCTGTTTATGCTAGGCAGGTACTGTCGCTTTGTAGCTTTGGTAATAAAAAAGCAAGATGAAAACTATTTATCACCTGATAAAGTGACGGCTAACGTATATGTAGACACTTGCCTATTTACACAGCCAGCAGAATAGATTTGCATTGATTTAGCATCGTCTTTATGGCCATTTTACAAAAGTAAGAGGCATATTCTCTCTCTTTTAGCTCTGCTTTGGTCTCCACCAACTCCTGAGAGAAACATCTGACTCTTTAGCTGCTAAATGCTCCACTATGTTCACCATGTTCTGTGTGCTGTCAGCTGGAAACATGATTGATAAAAGCAGAGTTTAGGGCCGGAAAATCAAAACAATAAGCCACAACGAGCTAAAACGTTTTGTAGAAATAAGGGAAACAGCTCAAGTGATAGTCATGAGTGAATCCTTTTACATTACATATAGTCCTGTGATCCACTGGTTATATAAAAAATAAAGATTAGTACAGCTTTAATAATGACCTTCAATTACAGCCTCTATCAGGACTGTAAGTATAATGATTCCTTTATGTTTTTCCAATGGGGTATTTGACATTCAGTTCATCTCGGCTCCGCTATCCTCTGACCTCTTCCATTTTTGTGCGCCAGCGCCTTCTCGATGAAGTCTGCTCCCTCTTCAAAGTACACGCTGATGTCGAAGTGGTCGGTGTCGCTGGCCGGTACACCGTGGTAGACGATGCCTGTGCCGGCGTAGAACTCAGCGTTGGTGTTGACGTGCATGAAGGAGTTCCCCTCCGCGCCGTTCAGGACGTGGGTGATGCCCTGACGCTTCAGACGCATCGCGTTCATCGCCACGAACCTGCATCCGATTGGTAAGCAAAACAAATACACGCCATAGAGTTTACTTCACACATTCTAATTGTGGCAATTCCATTGGCATTAACAGATTTGGACCTTTAGACATTCCCTGTCTGGCAAAAGTAAGTCCAATATTCACTCTCTTTTAGCTCTGTTTGGGTCTCTTTTTTTGCAGCGCTGATAGCACCATCACTTGCAACCGCTATCAGCCCTGTCTTAAAACCCAATTCACAAAAGATACCACGCACATTATATTGAAGCGCACACACGCCCATAAAGCTTTGCATCAGATTGCAATTATTCAAGTGGCAAAGTATACATTTTGCCTTTGCAGCAAGAACATAGTAAGCAGAACAATGGCAGAGAGGAAAAGAAAAACGAAATATGATCTTAAAGTTACCACCAGCTCTTTGAAGACGCTGATAATTTCACTGTAACTGCGTGTGGCTACTAGTGCTTGCACTGATTTTGCAATTAGGCTCATCGGGAAAGAAAAGTGCCAAATGTATGCATATTACAACATTTAAATATGCAAATAGCACGAGAGCTTTGCAGCACAGTTAGCTGTGAACAAGCTTCAAAGTATTTTAATCACAATGTCTTTCTTCACATGAATCATTATCTCATGTGAGAACTAAATGTAAATACAAATGTACTTAATAACTACGACACGTAATGAAACTGAATAATAATCCTCCCCACAGACAGCTGTTTCCTTCTGTACGTTACGTGTTTACTGAAAATGATCTTGCCTGCAGCTGTGCTCATGAGGCGATGAGGCGTGGTGGAAACAAACCACTTTCATTAGTCACACAGTTTACCTGTGGGTAAGGAGCGCTTGATTTGATCCACCAGAGCGGACACAAATCAAATTAAATAATTTGAAGAAGCAGAGATCGTGATTTTGACTGTTACACGTGTTCAGCTGCGTCGTGTAAACTGTGTCACAGTGAGCTCAATTTAGAAACAAATCTCGCTCTTCATTCACATAGAACAGATTATCTTCAACTAATGCGATCCCTTTTCAGCTCGATCTAATGGAACCCTTGACCAGCTGATGTAAATAAACCTATAATTGATCAAGTACCTAGCTGGTTTACTAGCCAGGCTTCCTTGTGAGTTTAGTTTTGGGGCTCCTTGGAATTAAATCTTGAATTTTTCTTCATCCCTCTTCCCTTTTTCCTTCATACAAATGCTCTCCACTCTTGCAGGAGAGATGTGCTGCTTCTCACTGTGAACCTCTGGGATTGCTGTGCCACTTGGCAGCTCCTTCCTTTTAAGATGTAGAGAGCTAAAAATAGAGTCTCCTCACGCTACTGAATCCAACGTCACGACTCGGCAACAGCAAAAAAAACAACAAAAATAAAAACAGTCTGCCAGGCTTCCAGACTGCACAGTGGAGCCCAATACATCAAAACATCAAAAAGCACCGTCTCTGAGAGACTAACGCGTGGGTGCATCATGCTCTCGCCGCTCGGCCTTACAGAGCTGTTGATGTATTTGTGAGGACACTTGCTCCAATATGACAGACGCAAGTGTTTCTGCTCTGTCCATTATGACTCCTTTAGGAAGGCAGGCGGAACAAAGGAGGCACCAGAGGGCTACATTTAGGCGGTGCAGGCAAAGCGGCATCGCTGAGGCCCCTGGGGTGGAGGCCCTCAGAGAGAGAGACTACAGGCCCTCCAACGATGCTCTGTATTGGGCGGAGGACAGGCTGTTGCTCACCTCAGAAATATGCCTGTGTTAGAAAACAACCTCAAGTTACAATAAAATTGTGCCTTTTGCTACATAAACCCGTCTCCGTCATGGTTTTATTTTATTTTGCAAAATAGTCAATAGTGATCTATGAAACATGCTTACTCTACAGAAACTATAGAAACTATAAAATAAATGATAAAAAACTATTCAATGAAAAGAATAATCTCCTTTTTTCGTTGTAATGTCTGTCATATATGCAATGATGACTGCTGGGTAATATGTATGTTATTGTTGTCCGCTCTCAAGTTCTGTTCTATTATGTGATGAGACGATACCGTGCATACACATGTCAGTAAGCAGCTGTAAGAACTATGGCAGAAAGAAAATAGTTCATATATGAAACTGCTCACCACAAGGTTTGTGGATTATCTCGAGTAATCTTCCAAACTAAACCTAAACGGAACCCTCTTGTAACCCGGTCTTGATTTCTAGAAAGAGACATTGCTGTTGGGTTTTTCAAATGTATTTTTTTTTTTGGGGGGCACTTTGAGCATAACAAACCGAGTCATTTTTGAATAGCAGAGCACTCAAATCAACAGGGCACTACTAACAGGTAGAGCACACAAGCTATTTGTGGATCCTCCTCCACCCCTACCAGGTCTGCCTTCATCTGTCTCCGCTCTATTTTGCCTCCTCCATCTCTTTCTGTCTGACACGCGCTGCCTCTATGATCTGATGTCAGACAGTCAGCCTCCAACAAGGAAAATAAAGATAAAATAACCGATACATATTCACATAGAAACTCCCCATGAAAAGCAGACAGTAATTATGATACAGCAGTGAGTTCCTGAAGACCAGACTGAGAATCATGGCATTAATTATACATCACCTCTAGATGGCTCTCGAGAACACATGTAGGCTCTTATGGTATTCTTGGGAACTATATATATATATATATATATATATATATATATATATATATATATATATGAAGCAAAAGGGTTTATATAGCAAAAGGCACCATTTTTATAGTTATATATATATATATATATATATATATATATATGTGTATATGTATTTATGTTTATATGTATACATATACATCTATACATATATATATATATATATAAATAAATAATCCCTTAAATGATTTCAATGGTGTCTATTCAATGGTTAATGTATTTTGTCATCTATTGTGGTATAATATATTCATAACCATAGTTTTGATGCAGTTGTCGTATAATATCGTATCACTGCATTAATAGACTATAACAGGATAATGAGTGGTTCTTAAATAGGTAATAATTGGTCAATGGCAAAAGCGTCTATGGGGATTGTTCGTGCTGCGTGACCGGAATTATCTAATAGCACGTGTGGCGCAATGAAAACAACGACTCACGCGTTGCCCACGTAGATCCGCGGGTAGACCTCGTGGAAGTGTTTGGTCGGCCAGCAGTACAAGCCGCTGTCGTCCGTCAGCAAATCATTGAGCTGCTGGAGAGTCACCTCGAAGCTCGGCATGTTGTCGAGCCGCTCCGGAGACGCGCTCATCGCCGGCTGGCTGTGTTTGTTCTTCATGGCCGAAGTCTGGGGTGGTGAACGTGGCAGACAGGTGTCGGTTTACCGGTCCGACGGCTGCTCTGCTCTCCGTGCGCCTCCAGCGCGTCTCAACGCTGAGAGCGACTCAGTGCGGGGAGAGCGAGACCCGCATGCAGGGCCGGTCCGGGCTTTTAGGGGGACCTAGCTCAGTGGTTCCCATTGAAGGGGTCCCGAGACAATTAAATAAATAAGAAAGAAAAATATATATTTTCAGACATTAGTGATACGTTTGGTTTAATAACAGTATTGCATCTTAGTTTTATATGTACTGCATATATTCTCAATATCACCCGACTTCATAGGCTATTTTTTTAACTTTCTCTTTTAACTCGCTCCCCTTAAAACACCGGCACAAAGTATGTTGTAATTGCAACACATCACCAGTTCTGTAAGATTCAGGTGTAGACGTTGGTCTCTCATGATTGTTTTTTTTGCATTTATTTTCGGAGTTTGTGTGTTTTTGACTTTGCATCATTTCTGCATTCGCTACGTGTTTTCTGTTAATGTATTTAGTTTGGCTTTCTGCAGCAGGTTTTTGTTTTCATCTTTATGAATCTGCTTCATAAACGTACAGAGATGAGAGGAAACAGGAGAGAGACTGAAGGGAAATAACAAAAAGAACCAGAGTTTCTGGTGAGTCTGAGATCTGTGCATTCGTTGCTATCTAGCTGTTTGTAGCCTACAGTCGGTATTGGCTGTTTGAGGCGGATAAACACTAACAGCCCCGCGGTAAAAATGTTGCATTGTGCAATGACTCCTTAAGTATTCAGCATCGTTGCCAGCTAAGTCTCCTTCAACATATCTTGATCTCATTTGACAATATTGCTGCGTTATCCTGCCGAGAGTCATTCAGCTGCGACACAGCCAGCCACTGTTCCATTGGTCAAACTGTGTTGAGGGCTGAAATGTATCCTCACTACACTCTCCCTATATCTTACTACTGAACATGTTGAAAAGTCCCATTTGTATATGTTTAAATTGCAGATAATGTAAATGTCGCCATGCCGTGAAAAGTTACTAAAAATGTTTAAAAAACTGAGAAATGGAATTGAACACATTTTCTTGTGTCACCATTGGACTGTCTTCACTTTGACATTTGTATCAATTTATCAATCAAGCAAATATCAGATTATGGTGGAATTGGTTATCATGCTCTCCCACCTCTACACAGATATAATCCACCTGTAATGCATTATTCTTTTTTTTTTTAACTATTTAACTAGTGTACATGTGTGCTTTAACACATGATCAATGGTTAATGTGGTACTCCATTGATTCAACATTGCACTTCCACAGAGTCGATGGGCTCACAAGAGACAGACAAAGAATTTTACTGTGCAAGAGATGATTTTTATTGATGAACAGGAATGTTGAAATTGATAAGCGTCGCGTCCAAAAGGCCCTCAAGAAAGTGAGATTAAATCTAAAGTGCAAATGCTGCAGTCGGGCGCAAGTTAGGGAGAGAAGGCCTTTCTCCATCGAAGCCTCCCAGTGTGAAGAAAGACTTGGAGAGTTGGCTGGTGGAGGGATCTCTCATGTCGCACCCTTCTTGCCATCACACACAAGTAACAAGCTTTTAGAAGAAGGGCAAGACTGGAGGAGTAACAGGAGAGATGGCACACCGGTTTACCACTGTATGGGAGCTCCTAATGCCAGACCAGCTGGAACCATCCGGGGAAGTTCGTGAGCCGTGCTTCGTCCTCATTAGCAAAACAGTGTGAGCCTTTAGGTTCACTGGGCGGCTCCCCTGCCTAGTTATTAACCACCTTTAACAATAAAGAAGCTGTTTCGGAAGAACAGCTATTTTTCAAATTTACAAGGGAAAAGTTTCTCATGAGCTAAAAACGTCACAATATCTTAGCATCTATACATTCTATTCATTCCAATTGGACTGATGCACCGTGATGAGTAAAGGTGTTCAAATGAAATAAGATTTCCTGCGTGTGCCGTGTAACTCCTCCTCATCTTCACCTTCTGGAAGCTCAGAATGACAACTACTTATATTAATTAATTCGGATATTAGCTCAGATAGCAGATTCCCAGCACGTGCTAAGCTACGGTTGGTAGGCAATTTGAGCTTTGAGAGAGCCGGCTGCCTCCCTTTCTAGCACATCTCCGGTAGCATTTTTGTTGCCCGGCAGCGCAATATTTTCAGGAAGCTGTCAATCTTGTGGGAGTCGCGGCGGAAGCAGGACAACAGGAAATTGAAGTTGATCAATTGGGAAATCCTGTCCTGGCCGATTTCGTTGCCTCCCATGTAGGGCAGCGAGGAGATGGTCTGAGCTCCTGGACCCATCTGGGAGAGAAAGGAGGCAGGGAAAGTTAGTTGGAGGGATTGGGATGTGGGGGAAAAACACAAATAATGAAATATTGGCATTGTATGTTTCCGCAAACCACAGGTACGTAAGATCTAAATACGTTTCATATTAACATTTCTACATCAGTGTACATCAGCGTAATAGTGTTATAACTACTTAAACCACTCTTGCTGTTTCGAAACTGCCTTCTCAAGTACGTTTAGGTTTGGGCGACAAAGCTACTTGGTTAGGTTTAGTAAAAGATTGTGGTTTGGGTTCAAATAACTGTTTGGTTTCATATGGGGCACGAACACCAGTCTCCTGGGAGAAATTCACATTTGACCCACCGACCTCCTCTGGAGTTGCACAGACTTTAATTAAACGTATTTATGATACGTCAAAAACAAAAGTAATGTGGGAGAAATTACACTCAATCCCAACGTAATTGACAATGCAGTTTTGCTGAACGGAAATTTAGGATTTAGATCAGGCTGAGGAAATCTGGCTTAAAACACATGTTCTATTAACAATATAAAAAGCCACTTTTCGACTGCAGGACTTCCCCAGGGCCTCGGAACCTTTTGCAATGGGCTGAAGGAACCCTTTTGTTCCTTGAAAAGTACTCCCTGGACCAAAATTACCAGGAACTTCCAGGAACCTCAAACACGGCTAGTGAATACAAGAGCAAAACGGTATGCGTGTCTTCCCACACTTGCACACCTTGCCAGATAGGACGTTCAGGCCGTCTCCCAGACTCTTGGAGTGCTCCTGCAGCTCCTGGATCTTGTTGAATATGGCGCCTTGGGCCGGGTGAGGCAGGGTGTTGGCAGAGGTGGACAGAGCCACCAGCGGGTCCTCCCAGGCTTGGAGCAAGGAGCGAGCCAGTGACAACAGGTCCGACTCCTGGAAAAGAAGCCAAACAGATGATAGTAAGATGATACAACCTTCAGTGATCGCTCCAGCTGTTTGGGTGAAAGCTGAGATAGCTCATTTAAAACTTCACTCAAGCCTCGACTGATATCACAACGACTCGATGAGTTTGTCTTCCCAGGAGATGTGACAGTCAGAAACATTGCATGTACAGTAACTCACTGATACTTGAAGAGCTTGCTCCTTGTCATTGGGTGTCTGCAGAGAGGAGGTGTGGCACATTGAGGGGCGGGGCATGATCACCCTGCCTATAGGAGGGAAATGAGAGTCCTGGGGGGAGAGGGGTTAGCGGATGATTATTATGTTGTCTCATGTTGTATTTCATTCTTACTGTGCTGCAGTGGCGGGCCGTGCATTTTATACCTGGGCCTTCACTGCTGTCCTGCAGCTGAAACATCTCCTAATAACCTCATGATGGCGCCACAACTTAAATTGTAGGAAATATAATGTTTTCTGCGCTCACGTAGGAGACAACTGGCTGTGTGACCTCTGAACCGGAAACAAAAAAAACAAAAACAGCTGAGGGACCGCACGGCTACACTAAACTAGTTTAACGGGAAAACAACAACAGCAACACGCATTCTGCTACACACTCGAGGGCCATTCAGATATTAGATGTAAAAAAACAAACGCAGTTGACTTACCAAATGCTGTTCACTTAAAGACAAACTCCATCCTCCTTTCTTTGTTGACAAAGAGTTTAATCCCACGGTTAAATCCCAACTCACAAATCCGTTTCTCCTCCTTCAGCCATTGAGTGTTAAAAAAAAAAAGCTAGGTAAAAAAATAATAATCTACACTAACCAAAATGCAAAAGATTTAATAATTTCTTCCATATCTTTCAATTTGAGCTCTTACTACTCCGACTAAGCTTTGCTGGCTACTCTAAGTTTCGTTTCACGATAGTCACGTGCTCGCCCACTGACCAATCACAGCACACGCTGCACCTCACTGCAGAGCTGCACCTGAAAACTGAGCTGCACGTAATGCTGACGTACTTGTAGGCCAGCTAGCAGGCTCTGGCACGTCAAAGAATACGCCCAACATGTCAAACTAAAGATCTGATTTGTTGAACACTATGACAATCAACAATATCGTCCCCATTCACTTAAACTGCAAAGGGATTCACTTGTGAGTCTGCAGGCCTCGGGCCTCTCTTCTTAACTAGAGACACAGAGGAGAAATCTGATTGGATAAAAGCTCTACTTAAAACAAGCTGCACTGGAAGCAGAGCAACTGAGGAACACAGTAGCTGTGCAATGAGAAAATAAGATAATGGAAAAAATATTTTTATAAATTATAATACATGTAGTGTATTTAAGAAAAAATATTAATTATAAAATAGCTATAACTTTGTGATTCTGTTTAGGCCAGCAGAGAAGGCTTTGCAGGCCCTGACGGCCCACCACTGCTGTGCTGGATACTTGACCCAACTAGACTTGCATGCGAGTATAATGGGTATAACACAATTCCACCCCAAGGCAATCAGGAAGCCAAGAGCTGGTTTGACATGTATGTTTGGTAAAGCCCGGATACTGACCAGGTCTTGGGTGAGAGTCGTGCTGAGGGAGTGCAGTTTGTCGGAGCCCTGAGAGGCTCGGTCGAGCAGGTCACTGATGGGGATGGCACTGCACGCTGCCACCATGTACAACACTACGGAGCACAGAAAAGGGACAGAGACGGAACAGTTTTTCAACTTCTCAAAGTCAAACCTGTTTGTACTGTAAAGCAAAATATCGCATTCACTCTCTCAATGGGATCCACAGATCCACACCAGCCACAGCCCACACTGTGAGAACTGAAACACTCCAATGAGCTGAAAGTGTTACTTCTCTTACATGGTACATTTTATCAATATGATACCATATGACTAGACAGCAAAATAGGTTAGCGTATCCTAACCGGCAGCCGTAATCGATGGGCGTGATATTTCAGTATCTTCTACACCTCTTCATTGTATTTTTTTCTGAAGGATTTAGTGAGTAACTGATGAATGAATGAATTTTGTTGGATAAAAAAGCAGAATTAAGAAGTCTTTTCGCGGTATATACGATTGCCCGACCAATACTAGATTTTTGAGATTGATACAGAAACCAAACTTTTAAAATCCAATATTGTAGCACCTCTGTAGCTGAAGGGTTACAGCGCATGCCACGTAATCGCAATGTCCCCAGTTCGATTCCAGCCGCCTTAGTTTCATGTCACAACACTTTCTCTCTCTCTCCCCCATTTCATCTCTGCCTCTACACTTTCATCTGTCCAATAAAGGCGAAAAACGCCGATATATTGGCCGATATTCATTTCTGTTTCATACAAACACATAATACCAACAAATATTTGAGATAAGCGTCACTTAAATCTGGTTATTGAAAATCTTAGTCGATATACGTGATTGATATCTGTACTAAATGGGACATTTTACAGTGTCAAAATAAACAATTTATACTGCAATTTCTTGTTGTTTGTCATACAAATATACTGCCCGTGATGAGCTAAGGGCCCCGGCTGATTTATCATCTAAACGCAATGTTTAAAATCTCTGTTTTCAGCAAGAGAACATATCGATTTTGATTTGATATTTTTGGCTGAGAAAACACGCCCTGCTTTTCATTATATTAAAATCTATTAACATGGTAAAAATAGATGCATTTCTTATTCATTGTGGTGTATAGTATAGATCCCAGACAAAAAAAAGAATGCTAATAACTTCATATATAGACAACGTAGACAAGCTGAGCTCATCTCACCTATCATGAAGAGTTTGCTTCCTTTGGTTCCTCTGCTGTGAGCCATCTCTCTTCTTCTGCTTCCTGTCCGTTAGTCTTTGCGTCTTTATCTCGTCGCTGCGTCTTTCTCTTGCTCCATTTGGTCTCCATTTTATAGTCCCTTGGCTTCGGCGGTTTGGTTATGCAGCACCGTGTGCTGATTGTTTGGGAACTTGTTCGTAATGAGAAACATGGTCAAGGAGATATGAATGGATGCAACAGGAGTGTGTGTATGGGTGTGTGTGTGTGTGTGTGTGTGTGTGTTGTGGACGACGTGGAAAAAGTTGCTCCCCGATCTTAATTAGATGGATGAATAAAAACAGTGACGCTCACACGATGTTTGGTAATGACGCTGCGTCCTAATTCATTGCGGCATCATTGGATGGTCAAAGTGCTGACGACCATGTGGGTCCATAACTGACCTGAACTTTCCATAGTTACAGTGTGGGCCACTTTCCTCACCTGCTACCTGCGTTCTCAAACCTGTAGGTAAAGAAAAAAGAGATCCTTGTTCTAAATCCACTTAAAATAGAGACAGGTTCTCCCTCAAGACCTGCTGGTATGAATAGAAAAGTATAGTGACAGACCAGCTTCAGCAGTAGCTACTTGCCCTTCATTTAAATCCATTCCTGTCATATTTCATTGCTGTTTAATTGTGCCATATTGGCTTTTTTATCTCCTAAAATTCTATGAAGTCTTTGAGAGTGTAATCCTGTAGATAATAAACCTGCATATAAGGGCTGTATGTGTTGTAACTGTCAAGAGACATGTGTAATTGTGTATTCTATTGAGTTTCTATGGTACCGTATGTGGTGCCTCAAGGTATCGTATTTCGTCATGTAACGTCGTAAAGTAACGGGCCACACCCAGAGTTGGCGTGGGCATATGACCGTGGCATTGTGGGTAGTTTGCTGTCACAGAAGCAGAGAGGAGTGAAAGACCCCAGATTAAATTGATTCTGCACGTGGTCCAAGAGGTGCACATGGTAAAGTGTTAATTTGTATATATATTCGTGTGTATTGTTGTTGACCTGCATTTACGTTTACATGTGTTGCATTTTTTGAGATTGTATTTGGTAGTTTATGTCATCATTAATGTGCTAATATGTGCTAGCAACGTGTGCTAGCAAATGTCCGTTTGGCAACAGACATTTGCCTGAGAGACTCCAGGAAGAGCTCGCAATTTATGTAAAAATGTTTAATGTTTTGTTTGTAGTTTTCACGTTGTCTGAGGTGGAGAGAGAGAGAGAGAGAGAGAGAGAGAACGCCGCAAATAAAGTTCAAAGACATCAGTACGTCGCCATTTTTGCTGGACCAGTGTAGCTACATGTGTATTGAAGTCTAACTGATTACGTAACAGACCTCAACCTTTTTTTGTGGGTATAACTATCCACTAGGGGCGGCTGTGGCTCAATGGGTAGAGAGGGTTGTCCGGTAACCGCAAGGTCGGCGCGGTTCCATCCTTGGCTGCTACATGTCCTGTGCCGAAGTGTCCCTGAGCAAGACACTGAACCCCTAAAACTGCTCCCTGGGCGCTTCTCAGCAGCCCACTGCTCCCAATAAGCTAGGGATGGGTTAAATGCAGAAGTCAAATTTCGTATATATATATGTATATGACAATAAAATCCTAACTTTAAACTTTAAATATAAATAAATGTACTGGTATTGTTATTGTACTGTGTGTATAGTGTTGGGATCCCACAGACCTCACTGCTGTATGGGTAAAAAAAAAGATCATTATAATGTGTTTTTTCTCTGGAGATTATATAAACATAATATTTACATAATTCATTGTTGAATTAAGAGTTTTTTTTGTTTTTGTTTTTGTAACTGCTACATTCATTTTTTTCCGGTCAGAAATTTTTTTGTGTGTCCACAATCAGGAACATATTTACTGCGCCTTGCCTGCAGACATCAGTTTTGATTTAACAAATATTTTGCAATTATGCAGGGCAGATGACAGAGACAGGAACTCAACGGGGACGTCTGGTGGACATATGTGGAACGACACTGCCAGACAGACCAAACATGGAAAAACAGAGGGAGAGGAAGGAGAGAGAATGGAGACAGAGAAGAAACAACTTAAGTAATACAACGTTGAGGTCAATATCTCTGTGCTATTAGCAGGAAAAACACTTTTTTTTGACTAAAGTGATTAGCTGATAGCGTGACATACTGACAGAGACAGAGAGGCTATAGGAGCTGGTCTGAATATCAAGTGTTGAATGAACAGAGCAGTTTATGGTGAATGAGAGTCAAAACAGAAAGACCAGAACATAAAGCATACATCAAACAAAGACACATTTCAGGTTGTATAAGTCATGTGGACTGTGCATGATGAACTATAAAGATTCCTTTTGTTTGCCAAACAATCATTTACAGACAAAGAAGTACGTTTAGTAACGTGATGGTGCTATGTTCATATGTGAATTCTCTGGTTAATAAATGTATTATGTGGGTTTGAAAAAGTAGCTTCATGTTGCTGTTATTTAGCCTTTTTAACTTCTTCTTATTTTTCTTGTTCTTCTTGTTCTCCTTCTTCCGTCTTTATGGCCCTCCCTTGTTCAGACGCCTTCCGTGTTCTATGATCCTTTGCATTACTTACGTTTTGGGCCAATTTGCCCTCGGAGATATCCAACTTCCTTTCTGAACCTCTTATGAACCTCTTTTAACCTCCAAAAATGATTTGAACCTCCAATGACACAAATCCAAAAAGGATCATTTGGGATTTTGGAGATGCAGTGCTGCAATAACAAGTCCCAGACAAACATAGAACATATGAAAATCCTTTGTATTGAACCATATTGTACAACCTATAAGTTATTTTGTGTAACATACCTCTGTCATGTTTATAAGCATTCTTATAAGAGACGTCATGAAGTATCAATGTGATAAAACAATGTGTTTTCTGAGCTTACAATAAGTAAATACAGTAGTTTCCTTTGTTTCCTTTCCAGGAGACCTCTTCAGAACGCCACACATCCACTCTCAAGGACAGCATGTGGACCGTATTGTTCAGGAGCCTGGAGCTCGTCTGGTGTCCTGTGTGTTTTTTTTCTCATGACACCTTGCTTTAAACACGAGCCTCCTTAAATTCAATCCTCCTTACATCGTGTGCTGCACAAGCGCGCCGGTGGGTGGGCCTCCCGTGTGTGACCTACAGACTGACTTTAAAGGCTCCACTGAGTTCATCACCTGCAAGGGGTCACCTCCAGAAACAGACCTCCTCCCCACCTACACACACACACACACACACACACACACACATTTTATGTTTAAATTCCTAATTGCTGCAAGCCAATTGCTGTTGCTTGTGTTGTCTTGCAAAGACAAAAATAAGGTGTGTGTGTGTGTGTGTGTGTGTGTGTCTGTGTGCGTTCATGTGAATACAGAAGACCCTCTATATTTCACTTGTGTTTATGCCATGTCGACCTTGCCGCAGTCCACCACAGCAGACATGTTGGATTGTACATGTTACAACGTGTGCAGAGCCCCTCCCCCACCCTGCCTATAGCTCTCTCTCCGCTCCCTATAGCGCTCTCCGCTCAGGCTTCCTTGCCATTCTTCTTTTCTTTTTTCTTTTTTTTTCTTACCCTCCCCCTCTGTCTTTCAGCCCCCGATGTTTGCAGTGCACATACCATGAGTACACACATGCACACACGCTTGTAAAGAGCAATGCTACACACACACCCCTTTTCCCAGTGAGATCACATTCACTCAGGCTACAGAGCACTTGCAGCACACTGAAGCCCCCCCCCTCCAATTTTTTTCCTGCACACACTGAAGACACTTTTTGAGTTCTCCAACTCAGGACCAAGACGTCCCTTCTACAGATAGGTAGGCAACTAATTGGTTTGTTTCATGAATTCAATCTCATGTGCTGGGTTTCTGCAAGGGGAAGCCACTCTTGTTGCTCAAAGTACATGATGTTCCCTTCTTGCCTCTTGGCACACGGACTCTCATGGAGGTGTTGAAAGAGCTTCTCATTGAAGTTATTTTTGCTTTATGCTTCAAAGAGACTTGCATTCACAGAGAAAGTTTTTTCCAGAATGATTTGGAGTTCAAGTTATTTGATGGAGAGTGTGGGGCTTCATAATATAAGGCTACTATTCAATATATTCAATACCACTTTTACACCTTTTTCCAAATTAATTGAGTCCTATTATATGCCTGCTTTATCTAGTGTCCTCGTGCCAGAAAAAAAATGTATGCATTAGAGAGCATTGAGGAGTTTTGTTTTTTTTCCACCAGGAAGTTAATTGGTTGACATTTTATGCTGATGTAATTAAGGCACTGCACACTTTTATCTTCTTCTTCTCCTCTTTGCTGAATATGAATGAGTAGCTGGCTCTATTTTCGGAAGCGGCAGAGTCCAGTTAATGCGTGTTGTGCTCGATATGGCACACATGTTGAGCAGGGGTTAAAAAGGTTTTTAAAAATAGGGTTAAAATAAAACAGGAGGCTTCTGTTCTTCCCCTTTTTTCCTTGGCTACAGAAGCTGTTTGTGTCTTTCGAAGCAGCCTGAGGCTCGCGCGAGTGCATTCGCTCGGTACTACATATCCCATAAGTCATAGGTGCCGTTAATTTAGCAGAGGTTTAAGGCAGGTGTGCAGCGGTCGCGAGCCTCGAAGAGCCGTCGGTACACGCACGAGACAGATAGTAAAATAAACGTAATTGAAGTCACTTTTCTGTGTTTTAGAAAGGGCGAAGATGAATGTGGGCACTGTCTGTAGAGTTTTAGCGTTAGAATGTGCGTTTCCGTGATTAAACCCGCGATGCTATTAGCTTGTATGCAAAGCATGCAGCTTCGACCTCTCGTGCAGGTTGTTGCGCAACTGTGATGTAACATTACAGCGTCCGCAGTGATGGCGGACGATAAACTTGGGTCGTAATGATGTCTTCATCCCGTTAAAGGGGCAGTGCACACACATAATGTTTCATTCATGCTTTGTTAAGAACATGAGCTACATAAACTGAAGCCAGCAACCTATTGAGGCAAATTAACTCTTTAACACTTGTACTCCAAGCATTGAAAAAAACAACAACATTGAATTTAATGTAATATTTGAAAATAAAATTGTCACGTGTCTTTTCATACAGTGTTGGTTATTGTAGGCAATCCTGCAATCAATATAAACTAAATTTAATCATAATTTTCTTGCAAGTTAAAACTTATGGATAGTCCAAACTTCTGAAGTCCTACTAAGTTCTGACTGACCTTGGAAAACCTTGAGTTTGTCCCTACAAGACCACATGGTTCAACGTAGGCCGCTGCTACCACATGGTGTCGAATACACATAGTATGTCGCTGTAGAAGACGCTCATGAAAGACAAACGTCCTTTCACTTTAGTTCAGCCCCAAAAACATTGTTTTTGCTGCGTTTAAATTCCCTGACCTTTTTTTTAAAAGAAGCATGGCTGCCGTGTGCTGCCATAAAGACTGCAGCAGCAGCAAGAAGATGCTGAGACCTCTTGTGCAAAGCCGCCACTAGGTGGCACAAACTCAATGGAGAGATGATATTATGTTGTGGGCTGTGAAATTAATGGATGCGTTGACTTTTTCTCCACCACTGTTGACATATTTTGGTGAGAGTTGTAGCTCCCGGTGTTGCGCTCCTCCTTGCAGACACCTCAACCTTTAATCTCTTTTGTCCCCTGTTGTCCAATCCTCTCCCTTTGTACCTCATTCTGGGTTAATGCCCCTTCACCCCTGTGCCCCCCCCCCCTGACCGCTGTGGACACACGTGTGCTGCTCACTCTCACATGTTTATCTCCTCCCACCTCCCGTGCGCCCTCCCCTTCCACAAACTCACTCTCAACTCCGCTGTCTCTCTCTACTCTCTCTCTCTCTCTGTGTCTCTCGGTGGCTCTGGGTCCATAGGCGGAGGACAGGAACAGGACAGGACAAGCACCCTAGACACCAAGCAGCAGCACCAGCACCACAGCAGACATGTCGGACTCCGAGACCGCCGCCGCCCCCGCCGAGGCCCCCGTCCCCGCTGCTTGTGCCGCCATCAAGGCTGACCTGGACAAATGGTAGGTGACGGGTTTTTTTACACATTGTGTGAATGTGTCTTATTTTATTTTGCGCATCCTTCAGTCCTTCCATCACGACAACACCAAACTCGCACACATGAAGCTTCGTGCACCTCCTGAACGCTCCACAAGTTCTCCACTGCCTTTCAAGAGTTCTTGAGGTAAAACCCGAAACCCTGACCTATTTGAATCAAGTCCCCCTACAACGAGCTGTCCAACAGCTGATTCCTTCTAATGGCGATTTCTGCATCGGAAGACCGCAGCATCCTGAAACGCACCGCGCTAAAATGGAGTCTCTTCGGAGGACGTTGGGGGGGGTTGGCGCTGTGAAAAACCACCAAAAGAGACCGAAGTCTTTCATGTAAATGTAACTGAATCCGACATCCTATGTAGCTGCCGGGGGGGTCGGGGGCTAGCGGTTATGAGAACTTGGGGTACCCTATGCAAGGGGAGAGTGATTAGGGGATTAATGATGCATGGCAGTGGGGTGATGTTTGATTCTCATGCGTACGCATGGATGAAGGCCGGGAATCTGCTTGCGTCACCAGCCTCCCTTTCTCCAGAATACCTTGCGTTGGCGCGTTCCCTTTTAGTCCGTCACCGTCTTTATTTTTTTTTGCCAAAATGTCGCCAGCAGCTCGGAGATATTTTGGGGGATTTGTTGTATTTACACTGTGTGTGTGTGTGTGTGTGTGTGTGTGTGTGTGTGTGTGTGTGTGTGTGTGTGTGTGTGTGTGTGTGTGTGTGTGTGCAATGATACAACACTTGGGCGCACATCAACCCTTCACACGTCTTCTCTAGAACGGTCCATTTGGACAGATAGGGGTTTGTGTTGGAGGGTCACTGAGTCGGGTCTTGAAATGGATCATCAGGAGGAGTTAACTGCATTTCTTGACCACTTGAGGCCTAAATTTGACATTGTAATTTTTGTATTTTCTATTAATTATATTTGTGCAGAGTAGACACATTTTGTGGATAGTAGAATCCCAGCCGGCCTGTCGGGCCTTGATAAGCTGACGGTGGGTGTGTGTGTGAAGCCTTTAGATAAGACGGCAGGTTGAGGTGGAGGAGGGAGGGCTGGTGGGCTAATCATGTGTAACAGTTTTGCAAACGCCAACTTTGCCCCTCCCCCCATTGTAAAGTGTCAGAGGACACTTCAAGATCCCTTTTGATTTAACAGATAAGTTTGACATGTCTGTGACAGCTCCATGTTTAGGTGCTGTGAACACAAGTGATCCATCACTGTTAAAAGCTGCAGACATTGTTCGGTCACGGAGAAAGGGGGCCGTTTACTGCTGCTCGTTAAAGGCATATACTGGGTGCCAGGGGCCAAGGTTGGCGCTCCATAGGGTCTTTTTAAAGCACAGTGCAATGGGTTCATGGTGACAAGGTTGTTCTCATGCTGCACGTCACACGGTTTCAGGTGATAAGTGCATGTGGGGCCTTGACAGCAAATATCAGCAGAGCATGAACCCGTGACCTTGAGAGGTGGATAGTCAGGTGGCTCCAGCGCTAGCAAATGAGCTAGCTACCGGTGTTGATCTGAGGGCCACATTGGCCCCTTCCAGTATACAGCTAGATACATCTGCAAGAAAAGTGTTTTTGTACAACTCTTTTTTTTCACACAAGCACAACCATGCTTTATGGCAAACAGAGATTATGATATTTACACGTTTTGTTCAGCAAGATCCCTTTCAAAAAACACTACATGTCCCTTTCCATAAATCATGACCCGGTTACTGAAGATAATCCACAGACCTTGTTGAAGTTTCATGGAGAAATTTAGTTCATTTGTTTTCGATTTTGGGGTGAACTTTACCTTTAATGTCCCAGACCACCTCTGTAGTCCCATCAGACCAGAAGGGTATTTGCTGAAATATTCAATGTCGTAGAACAAAACCCGTATTAAGCTTGTGTTAACCACTGACCTTCTTTCAGCCATCTACTGTGACCACAAACCCATTTACTTTGAGACAAGGAGACAATTTGACATCGATTACAACTGGTGGTCCCTGTGAAAGTAACCCGTCTAGAATAGTTTTTACTTGGTTTTTGATTTTCGGCTTCTAGTCAACTGTAGCTTTCACTTGGCTGGCTCTGTGTAATGAACACCATGAGCCCCTATGTATTTATAGACTCCATGGATGGAAGTGTGTACGAGTGAGACTGTACATGCGGGACGGCCTGACATGTACCCTTCCATAGATCACGTGACCCCCTCAACCAGACACCTGCTTCTTTTAACCAAGTCAGCCGAAGAAGCATTTACACTCAGCCAGAGACGTGTGGAGGCGGCCATCTTGGTTTTGCCCCCCTCCTCTCATGTTTTTGTGATGAGCTTCTCTTTATGCTCACTCTAGGTCAGATTTGATCACTTTTCCACAGTTTCAGGAGTTGTTTTTATTTGGTTACATGGGAGAATTTGTTTTATTTTCTTTAATTATTTTTTACTTGTAGCTCTGACCTTGTCACGGTCACACTAGCAAAGTCACACAGAGGTGACGTACGAGTCACAGGCCATACGAGCATGTGTGAGACAAGAACGCATGGCAGGCCTTTTAAAATGTCACATGAGTTGAACAGTATACATTTCACTTTCACGTCAGTCATTTGTTTAACAATTTTAACGCCTTTATTTGAAGTTTGGTTTACATCAATTCTGCCCCTGTCCAACAGCTGGAGTATTGTTATAGTAGTCTTAAAGGAACTTTATCTCCAAGAAGTCATTGTCTGTAATTCAGTCCTGCTTTCTTCTGCAGTGCAGCACAAATATCTCAGCGAGTTTCAATGCAAATCAACAGTATCTTTTAGAACGTAGTTGAATTTGTCTTGACTTGCCGACACTCGCCTTTATCGTTTCAAGATACAGACACTTGATAACTATTGGATAAGAGTGAAAAAAACTCACTATCATTACATTTTTTTCCCTCACTTTCCTTAAATAATGTATCACAGTTAGAAAGAACGATACGAGATGAAGCTTTGTGCAGCGGCTCCTGATAAACAACAGGGTAGATCGATAAGGCAGATACAGAATGTAGGCTTGGTGAGCTGTTAGTTCTTTTGCTAATATTTACCATGAATAGTACTTTGCAAACTCCTTTAGCTAACATGTTGGTTAGTACTAACTCTGTGTACTTTGAGACCCCGGGCTCTTTCATCAGACTGGAACATATAGACACTCCCCCTCTCTTCCTTTGACCTCCACACACACAAAAACACACCCATGTCTCTGTAACTGATTGCCTGTGGACGTATGTGCAGACACGCGTGTGCATTCTTGCCACTGGAAACCGCGCTGGTGGTTCTCGTTATGGAATTCGGTGACTCTTCTGTAATCTGAGCGCTGCTCTGAAGTTGTGCACTCTTGTCTCCCAGAAGGTCTTCTAATAGATTACACATGTTCATAGTTTTATTAATAACCGTAAGAGTCTCCAGTCCAACTGGATCAGGGGTGGTCCAACTTTTTTGATCGTGCGGCTCATATAGAGAAAAATATATAAGGAGTCATGAGCCCAAACTACAGCGAATGTGTAGTTTTCAACCAGTTACACTGAGAGAAGATCAGTGTTTCCAGAGCAGAAAACCCCACAGAAAATACATGAATCAAAATAACTGCACCACACGTTGGTTAGAAAAAGTATTTCTGTATCTGCTGCTCTTATGCTGATTCAAAGTAATTCAATACACTTAAACTCTAATACAGTGCATGGCCCAAGTCCCCAGTTAAACTATGGTGATGTTATGTGTAAATATGTCAAATTATAACAGGCAGAAATTGCCAATTACTGGTTTCTGTTCATGGCCTAAGGGCCCACTTCAAATAGTTTGATGTACATGTAAGATGTGAAGATGTAAGTCTAATATTAAGATGTTACAAACGGAACAGGCAGAAATGGTACAAATATTGGTCGCTTGTGCTAAGAGGTTAAGACGTAGAAAATGTTACTAAATGTCCTCGACATCTAGTGTTTAAACTAGGATAAAGTGAGCCACGCCCACGTAGTTTGGCCATCCCGTACCGAGATGAAAGGTTTTTCAAACTGACAATTTCATCAACTTCTGAATTTGTGTTACAGTTGGTGGCAGACCCGAGCCCATTGTTACCTGTTGTGGAGGCATTTCCAGAATCCTCAGATATTTCTAACCTGTTTTTCGAGTTTAGTATGATATGGAAACGACACATCAGAGCTCAATTTGTACAACGTAAATTAGGTTACACTTTCATCAGCTTTGTCTGTTGGTATTATCATATTTTCATACGAAATAACATGTTATATACTGTATATTTATACCATTTGGAAAACAGTGGTAATTATTGTTAAAGAACTCCTGGGTTTATTAAAGATTGACAGTATTTATAAATATATATAAAACACAGATGCTTGGCTCTGTGACTTGAATGTAATGGTAAACACACGAGAGGCACAAACTGGAGCTGGGTGCCATTTTTGTTGCTGCCTGAAGCGGTGAATAATGATTTGATTATTATTGAATTATTATTGATTACTTTAATCTGAGGGGTCATGAGATTATAAACAGCCTGGGACAGCAGAAAAAAAACGATTTCTTCTACACAGCATTACGTCATGCAACCGGTGACGGCGGGTCACAAGTACCAAAAAGTTTGGGAAACGTTGTCCCGAGACGGGACACTTCATTGATCCATGTGTGCTCCCCACTAGATAATAGCCTTAATCACATGGTCTCTTCACTAATATTTGGCCTCTACATCATCGTGGACTGCGTGCACCTGCTCGGTGATCTATTATGCATGATAGACCCAGAGGACTGACTACAGCCAGATCAGTCTAAATAATTCAGCCCTCATTTCCTGATCGTGTCCGAGACGGGAGGACGCCGTCGCTCCTCCTGAGCGGTGATCAGGATGCGGCCGGTGGTTTCGGATTACGAATCATGCTGGCGATCCACCAGTTATGTAGATGAATTCAGAGTAAAACTTGTTCGCATAATGTAATGAGTATATCGAGTCTGGATTGGCCGACATTATTCGGCCACTGGTCGCCACGATAACCCCGTGCCCTATGACACTGTAACGGGACCTCGCTCAGAGCCGTGTTTCCCCTCAGGAGATTGCGTAATGGCCGCGGTGGTGGTGATGTCATCGGCTCCTCTACACCCCCCCCCCCCCCTCCCCCTCCCTGCCTCTCCATCTGACCAGCCCTGCTCTGATGCTTTCTGCAATGGCCCCTGTGTGCACTTCATACTACATGTATAGAGATCTGAAAATGAATCACATGAGAGAATCTGTAGAATGAATGCGGGTTGATATTTAGAATAAAGAGCAGTGCTTTTATTTTGAAAAATACACAATTGAGTAGAGCCCACATTTCCCCTGTTGCGTAATAAAGCCCTAACTGGTTCGATGAGGCTTTCTTTAGGCTTTTCTAGCGTTCTAACCACTCTGTCGTTCAGTCGGCTCCTGTTAGGATGGAGGTGGAGGAGTACATACATGTGTGTTGTGGTGGAGCGACGCTGCTGCAGCAGGATTATCGACAGCCTCCGGGTCAGACTCTCTGCCAATCAAAAGCACTCATTGACTCCGTCCAGGCGCACGCGCTACAACACACCACCAGGGACGCACGCTTGCAGCGACACAAAGTCGATGGCTCTCATCTTCACACACACACACACACACACACACACACACACACACACACACTTCGCTCCATAACCCTTGGCAAAGTAAAGTGCTGAGTGATAATCTGCGGCAGCCAGCTGTGTGTGTGTTACATCACCAAACGGGCACCCGACCGCCACACAAAGAGATAAAGCAGCAGAGATGACCCAACGCTAGTGTATTAAAATGGCTTTGAAGCTCTCATGTGATGGCGTTTCCAATGTTTTTACTGTAGATTTGCGGTAATTCTGCTCTGTTGTGTGTTTTGACTGATGACAAAAGACAGGACATTATACAGGTCTTGGGAAGTATTTATGTACATATGTGGGGGAAAAAAACTGTTTTATAATGGCAATCCCTCAGTCATAAGTAATGCTCTGAATTTGGAATCCAGCACTTTTTTAATACAGTTATTGACAGAGAGGGAACAGTAGTGAGGCTGATGATGAGATACAAGTACAAACGGTATCACTGAATAACATGCATGCATTGTTTCCTGTGAGTCTCCTGAGAATATGCGTGTAATTTGAGTCCTGCGCGGGAATGGCGGACTCCGCCACTAACGATGAAAACGACTATATAGAGAAGTGTTTACTGAATATTTATACACTGAATATCTGTTGCTCACTCTGTAAAAAAACCTTATCCTTTAAAGGAGTAGGCCACTGCTAGATAGCAAAAAAAAATAATAATATATATATATATATATATATGTTTTATATGGTAAGCAGGTGTTGCTTTCATTTGAATTTGAGCCAGTATGGATGGATGGCTGATGTTTAGGAGATTGGATTGCTGCTGTGGGTTGAGAAGGGATTGGAGGAAAAGCAGAACAGAGGGATGTTCAGACGTCATGAAGTGATAGGCGGAGCCAAAGGATGGGTTTACATTCATTTATCGCGAAACCCCGCCTCCTGCTGGCTCGCCCTCTTACCTCCTTGTCTTGTCATCTCTGCATGATCACGCAACCTCCCTCCCCTCCCTCCCTCTCTGGTGTCCCATCAAACAGATGGGCTCACCCACATGGCTCTCTCTACCCCTCCCTCCTCCTCCCTCTCTTTCCCTCCCTCCCTCCCTCCCATTTGCTCCATCACCCTAATGCACTCTGGCACTGTCTGCTCCTGTGTTAGCCCGCATTCTGTTTCTCTCTCACTTTCATCCCCCTTTTGTCTCTTCTTTCTGTCTTGTGTTTTTTTTTCTTCTCTTCGTCAACCATTGCATTTCAAACTCACAGAACAGTCGTTCGTTGTGGGAACATTTCACCGGATGTCCTTCATTTTGGTTCCTAAAGTGGTTGGGATCACACTGTGTGAAGAAGTTGATCACTGGGGGGAGACGCTCAGCACCCTGACGGCATTAGTCACTTTCCTTGTCTTAAAAAAATCTTAAAGAGGAGGAAAAATAACTTTTTAATAGTTGTTTCTGCCATCAAAACCTGTTCGCACATGAGACGCCCAACTGCTCTGTCAACAGAATTAGTTGGACCGGGACTTAGTTGAGTCCACTGCTGCTGACTAAAGCCTGCCGTCATTCCTCTTTCTGTTTCCAGCTCGCATGCCATCTGTGCGAGAAGGTGACATTGAAATGCAACAATCACTCGTGCAATGTTTATTCTAACGGCGGTTCAATCTTTCTTTGCAGTGTGGCAGAGAAGGGAGCAGAGGGCTGCAAGGATCTGTTGGAGGCCTTTGCTGCTTGTGTGAAGAGTGCAGCCGAGGGGTCCTGAGGAGTCGCCCTCCAACCTCGAATGTAAGGATGGGACACAAATTCGCTGATTCATTCATAGTCGACAACAAGCAATTCAGGTTGGGGGGGTTAATTAACAAATGATGCTATATCTGTGAGTCGCATTCAGACGCGCTCACTTTCAGCAGACAATTGTCAACAAAGTGTGACCTTTGCAGAGTGACGGGCCTTTTTCATGGAAGACACTTTGACATGTCACGGTAGGAAAAGCACAGGTGTAAATAATACAATAAATGATGGCTGGAGTCAATGTAGCGCCTTTGGTTTTATGCTGACTCACTATTTAGGACAAGTCAAAATGTCTCCTGGGAAAAAGGCCCATTCTTAAAGAGTTGGAAAACCCAAATATGATATGACAGCAGCAAGGAGAAGCAGCAAAATGATCAAGAACAACTTGAAAATGACAATGTTTTGCAATTTCTTTCCATTACTTTTGCTTAAAAGTTCAAAAAATTATTCATCAACGATCAAAATAATTATTACTAAACCCAGATAATGTTTTCCAGATACAGATCACAGGGTGTAAATGGGGTCTAAAAGTGCATTTTCCCTCATTCCCTTCTTCTTCTATGTCCTCTCTCTTCCAGGTCCACTGCACTGAGTCCTCCAAGTTCCCAGCATTCCCTTCTCCACAACAGCACTGGACTGAATGATGATGATGATGATGATGATGATGATGATGATAAGGATGATCATGGCATGACAAAAGTGTTGATTTGGGCTGAATTTGGGATGTGGTGGCAGTAACCACAGTTTCCTCCCCCCCCCCCCCCCCCCCGTTATAGGCTTAACAGGTGTCCCTCAGTCTTACCGCCATTCCCCTTCTCCCTCTGCAGCTGACATGCAGCACATCGACTTGTAGACAATTCCAGAGAGCTGAGCTGTAATGTAAATTGTCGACTTGAGATGAATACTTATAAATGGAAATAAAAGTATCAAATAATTGGTATAAAAAACTGATTTTTGGCCTTTTTTTATTCACCATTTGGAGGTTGGACCTCGACTTGGATAACAAACATAGAGTTTTGCCTTGCATGTCTGAACTAGTTTAATATTTAGGAGTATGGATATATTTGATTCCTACGGAAAATAGACCAACGTAATATTCTTGTATGAGCTTGAAGGGGCTGAAGTCAAAGTAAATTAGACACTCGGACGTGACTTGTGTAACTAAACCAAAATCTAAGTTTCACAAGTCACTCAGAAGATTGCTGAAGACAAACTTAAAGAAGCTGTTACAAAACACTTATCCCTTGTTAAAGATGGGTATGGTAATAGTTTCGAATTTGTTTTGTGTTATATGTGTATATATTTGGCGACCTGCTTGTGTACCTACCTGTCCGTCTACCTGCGCACATTCTGCCCATGCTCTCATTGGGTGTCACTGTAGTCTTCCACAAGCTGCTAGCTTACCGTCTGTCAGTACTAACAATACACTGCTGCAGGAATGTTTTTTAATACCGGGTAATGATTTTTTTTAAATGGGATTTTGGTTAGATGTCTCAAATAAAGTAGATTTTAACATTTTGTTCTACGATATAAATGACTGACTAGGACGTCTTTACAGCCTTTTTGTGTATACTGGCACTCATGCGACATTGGTGTAGTTTGTTATAAACTTTACTTCTGCCGATGGCATTTACGCTTAAAAAATCCAAAATGGGTTCAGTGGAGAAGATGATTTTGCGTAATCATAAACTTTTGTTTGCCACAGAGCTATGATTCTGCAGAAAAATCCCATTGGCTTTATGTTGAGGGATCCAGCGCACTGCTAATTTCCTAAGTTTTGCCTCCAAATGTGCAGACACATCACAGCTAGCTACCTAGCTAAGGCTAACTTTTGGCATAAAGCTGCACTACCTAGTGCACGTTATGTCAATCATCCATATACTAAACCGCATACTGCTGTAGCATCACTGCACAAACCCTTAAAAACAATAGTTATTGCATTTTAGCCTCCAAGCTAATGCTAACAAAGTTAGCTAACATTAAGAAGTCTTCATCAAGGATGAGCATGGAATTAAATCCACCTCTTTGTTGTGCTATACTTGACATTTTGTACATGTGTGTGTGATTTAATGTCTCCTTTCTCATAATTTCAAACTAAACTAAAAAGCTCCACGTGGTACCATCATTCGTCACACTTTAGCACATACAAATAATCATTTAATAGTACATGCACATTGCACATCAGTCAGTTGTAAATTAGGGATCAAAAGGAAACTCTTAAGTGTGCAAGGTATTCATCTAAATACTGCCTAAAGAAACCAAGTAAGAGGCGATTCTCAGGTCACACACACACACAAAGATAGACTCTTGAGCAGACATCAATACTTGTCAGCTGTCTGTTTGGCTGTACTATTCCAGCCCCATAGGGTAAATTCGAACTCCTTTTGGCATCACACCCACATATTCCCAGATTAGCCTGCCCTCTGCTTTCACTCAGAGGTGTGTGTGGAGTTAAAAGCCACTATGCGCATGTTTGTAACACTTAAAAATCATAAGTATAGTCGTGTAAAAAAGCCTCGTGACTGTCATTCAAAACAACAGAAAATAGAGTTTATCCGAGTGTTTATTACATAAAAACAGTCCAATTTAAATACCTCCCACCAGTGAATTATCAGTAACATGTTTCAATACACCTTAGTTAGCTTCCAGTTTTACCCCCCAATTAGTCCTGCATTATTTATTTTATTTATTTTTTAACCAATACAACCAATTTGAAAACATATCTCCATATTAATAAGTAGTTATAGTTTTAGGATTTCTCTCGTTTTTTAAAACAACCACACGATGGAGCCCCACATACACCACTCATTGCAAAATATGAGCCGTATGGAAGCTCATAAGACAGTCCAGGTGTTCACATGGGTTGTAACTCAGTAAACAGCATCTATGACCTGTGTAAACAGGCTCGCTATGGTTCCAGGAATGTTCCCCCGGTGTCAACATGTGAAAGAGCAAACCATGTCCTACATCCTAACACACACACACACACACACACACGCTACTGGTGAGCATACTTTGACACAGAACAATTAAATTATAACCAAAGCCAGACTGTAATCTTCAGCCTTATCTTTACAAGAGCCCCCCAGCCCCTGTTGAACACAATGGAAACGGTAACATCAATCATTAATTTGCACACTTTGCACAGCACTCTACATGGCCGCACATGTTGCAGTCACATGAACACAGTGACACTGTGCACTGCCCTGCCCTGGACATCAGATATGCCTGGGGGAGATTCCACTGAAGGGGGACGAGAGACGGTATTTGCTGAACGAGTCTGCAGAGAAGAGCTTGAAGGACTAAGGGGGTAACCCCTCAACCTTTTTTTTTTTTACACATGTTTTTAAATCATAAACACCGGAGAGAAAACAATTGAGATCAGACTCAGAATATGGATCACCAGAATAGTTTTTTCTCTTTTGCCTCTCAGGTCTTCCGTAGAATCATCATTATATAAGAGAAAATATAATATTATGAAAAAAGGTAAGAGGTCACAGGTCACATGACATCGTAACAACCTAACCTAACAACAATAGCAACCGTAACAATGTTACGTAACAGCGTAAATAAATAACAACAGCCCTTAACAGACTTTCTTACAAAATGTTGCGTCACACGTGAAAACGCAACATTTACTTCTGTTTTTTTATACAGGAAACAAACTGCAGTCTCCTGGGTGAAAGTCCTGTGTTTGTTTGCAATTCATAAGATTACAATTTACGCTTTAACGTAACATTTGTAAAGTACGTTACTAGTAACTTTAGCCGTCTAATAAATGTAGAGCAGCAACGATTACGACGAAGCCGTCTAAAATGCAGTGGAATAAAAGTGGAAAGTAAGGAAATATTAATATCTGTATATAGTTACTTTCCACCACTATTGGTAAGTCGGCCTGCCACCTTATACCAAACTAAAAAGGCACCGTCTCACATAATGGTTGTCAATGACAGCTGACAAAGACGGACTGAATCCAGACAAAGACAGATGACAGGGACCCTCTTGAGACTACAATGTTCTGTGTTGGCCATTCATAGTTAGAATGAACACATTTTTATCTATTGGCTTTAATACCACGATTCACACCCTCTGGTGCTCATTACATGGTGAAGAAAATGGTAGCTCATACAATAGCACAACAGCACCATCCTGTGGTCAAAGGATGCACTTACAATAGCAGGTACCACCACTTTACTGGTGTCTGTGGAGATTTTGGCATATTATTGTTACCAGCATGTTTCTGAGTTCATTCTGTAAGAATATAAATCATTCCCAAAGATATTTAATAAACACGTAAAGAAGGAGGTTTTATTTATTTATTGATGGAGGTTTTGTACGTGCATCATATAGTGGAGAAAATAAGCTATATCTCTGTGACAAAAAACTATGTTTATGTCTCATAACTTGTTCATGTGGAAAAACCATCTATCACACAGAAATAAACTCACAGGCGCATATTTTAAGCACGGCACCATTAGATAATCTGAACTACATCATCCTGACCGCATCAAGAGATTAAGATTAAAAGGGATAAAGATTTGGGAGTCGGCGTCATACAGATATCACAATGAGGAACCTTAATCACAGCATGCAGTGACCCAGAACCCTGTGGTTTTGTAAGTGCACGTCATGGACCGACCCACGGGTCAGAGGCGAACAGTGGCTGTTCATCAGCTGAGTGTTTTCCAGAATGTATTTTCACAGAATTTTATTGAAACAGAATGAAGCGCATAAAAGCCGTTCATGACACATTAAGTCACAAGCAAGCCAGGGGTTCGGAACACAAGTTTTTTTTAAGTCTTATTTTATTAAATGAAGTGTTCATAACTATGTCACATGTGAGATAGTTATGACTCAGCTGACTTTTGTCTCCTTGTAGGCCAATCCGAAAGTTAGTCAGTTCGTTAAACGGTTAGCACCACGGGGGCCACTGGCTCAGGCATGTTGAGAGCTGTTGAGAGGCAATCGAAACGCTCTCAATCTCGTATTATGGACCTTTAAGCTCGTGTTCTAACTAAAATCCCATGCAAAACCCCCATTGACTTCTCATGTCCTGGTTTAAGGACTCATTCCTGCAGCTATGTTAAGATATCGAGGACTAATGTCTACCTGAGCAGAGAAGGAAGTCACTATTTTTTGTCGTTCTCCTCGACGGAATTTACAACCTGATGTTCCGTATATATAGCTCCCAATAATAAGAGAAAGCTGCATTTCATAGCTACACGCATTGCTAGAATAATTACATAAAACTGTGGACACAAAATCATTTTGTTCCATATATTTTATGCCATCACCGTAAAACAACATATTCATCATTCAGCAATCCGTCTGACTGTTGGTTCGTTTTCCCTTGTGGCGTCCGGAAAGTGGTCCATCTCCCCGTCCGCGCGATTCCAACTGGCGCTGCTAGCACTGTTAGCTGCTAGCACTGTTAGCTGCTAGCCGCCGTCTCATCCGTCGCCATGTTGAGAGCCGATGAGAGTCAACATATGCTCTGAGTGTCGCATTCAGCTCATTTGTTGTGATACTCGTTTGCAAATCACTACTCAATATTACATTTAAAAATGGCACTTAAAGAAGAATGATAAGCATTTTATACATCAATTCATGCATTCAAGAATCATGAATCAAACACATGCGTGGTATGACTGTAGCCCACTATTTCTATAAAATTCCATATTTTGTCGTTGGTTTATATGAATCTGATATTCTTCCATGTATCTGTGTTACTGACTTGGACCATGTGCTACTTGGTTGGAGGCCTGGTATTCTTCTGTACTTGCAGCCAATCACATAATGTGGGACTTTTTGCCGTATAGTAAAAAAGGGTGGGGGCGAGAGAGGGAGGGGAAAAAAACGGAACCCGGATGCTGATGCTGACCGATGAGGAGAAGGAAGCTAGAGAGAGGAGGGAGGAGGAGGAGGAGTGTGAGAGGTGGGGGGGGGGGGGGGGTACAAAAAAACAGAGAGAGAGAAAGAGAAGCAGGGGTATTACCGGCAGCAGCGGAGTGGAAGAAGAAGAGGCCATCCCGTGAATGAGGGACACTCCTGTTGGGTGCGGGCAACTTCTCATATAACCTGAAAGATTCATTTTCTCCACAGGCGAATTCCTTCTTTTTTCTGTCTTTCCTTTTTTTTTCTTCAAATTACTGTCATTTGTGCGTGAGGCAACAGCCAAAGCGCCGGGCTGCGGGAGGAGATGCGGTGATATCATGAGCACAGCCGGCCAGGGGAGAGAGACAAGGGAGACAGAGAGAGAGAGAGAGAGAGAGAGAGAAGGAGGGAGGAAGGAAGAGGGAGGGAGGGAGGGGAGTCTGCTACCACCACCAGGCTGAGGATGCTTGTTGTTTCTAGAAGCAGGATTAATCACCGGGCCGAGCGCTGATCTTGACGCCGGCACACCGAGCGCACCTCTCCTTTCCGCCGCGACCGTCCCGAACCGAGGGTCGCTTGTTCTCCCCCCCCACGTCCCGTCTCGCCCGGTCTGGCCCCCGCGGCTGTTTGCCTTTTTTTTTTCTTCTTCTTCTTCTTTTTTTTTTAATGCTCTCCCCCCCTCCCCTCTCTCTCTCTTCCTCTATTTCCTGATGCAGGGCCGGGGAGGGGTGAGCCAAAGTGTGCACCGGATATTGGAAAACCCATTCTTCTGGCTGATGCTGTTGTGATAATAGATTATTATCTGGACGACGCGCGGGCATCTGCACGAGAGAGAGAGAAAAAAAAGGCAGTCTCCTGACCGAGAGAGAGAGAGAGGCCCGGCGTGAGAAGGGGAGAAAAGAGAGAGAGAGAGAGGAGGGGAATGTACGAGCCTGGGAAGGATGGTGAAAACATTTTTTGGACGGTAGCAGCAGCGAGGAGGAGGAGGAGGAGGAGGAGGGTGTGTGGAGGGGGGGTCCCTGATATCGATCAGAGAATGGATTCAATCAGGGGCATTCTGACTCGGGATATTTGAGACCCTGCTCTTACAGGAATCAATCTGTGGCCAATGCAGAGCCCGAATGAGACCTCTCTCTTCTGCTCCACTTTTAGCCGGCTGCATAAGCTAACACACCAATTAGCTTCAAACTACTGTTATTTATAGCAAAAAGGTGGGGGTGGGCTCGGTGGGACTATACCTCCTCCCATCATCACCGGTCAAAACCTCACGCGTCTTCTTCTTCTTCTTCTTCTTCTTCTTCTTTCTACTCTGAATGATGCTGCTTTCCGTGCCGCCCTGAAAGCGACGCAAAACCGAAGAAGAACAGCCCGGGTAATACTTTATTCTAGGCCTGTGCTGAGACTGTGGAAACCGGGGACCGGCTCTCACTCTCCCCGGCGCCGGAGCGGCTGGCCCGCATGACAAACAAGTGCATGGGAGTAGCCTGCAGGGCCCGGCGTTAGAATCACGACCGGTCCTCCCATCGCCTCCAGAGCCGCCCTGGGATGTGCGGCGCTACGGCGTTACGCACAGGAGCCACCGCCGTCTTGATCCGCCTCGCAGCGGGAGTGTATAGAATTTCAGGATGAGCAGCAAGGAGCTGACGGTGGGCCCGTCCAACCAGTACGTGGGGCCCTACCGGCTGGAGAAGACCCTCGGGAAGGGACAGACAGGTAAGGTGGGGCGGGGGGAGGGGGGGGGGGGGGGGGGGTCCTCTCGTGGCAGGGCGAACAGCTGATTCCAGCATTCAGAATCACTGCTTTATTCACCCAGCCTCTTTTATTCTGATCACAACCTCTTAAAGGATCTAAAATGAAATTCATCACATGATGTATTTTTTTAAAGTGCATGCACATTCTGTTCTGTCTTTATGTGAGCCGAGTTTGGCCCGTGTTTGTGACAATGTCAGTAAAGCTTTTTTGAATTATTTATGACATGCCTCCCTTCCTGTTTTCACACTGCATGATGATTTGAGATATCAAACAGTCTCTCTCTCTCTCTCTCTCTGTCTCTCCCCCTCTCCCCCCGTGTCTCTTTGTGTCCCTCAGGGCTGGTGAAGTTGGGCGTCCACTGCATAACAGCACAGAAGGTGGCCATCAAGATTGTCAACAGAGAGAAACTCTCCGAATCGGTCCTAATGAAGGTATATATACGCTGTGCTCGTGTCTGACCCCCGTACCCATCCCCACGACTGTCACCTCAGTAGCCACAAAGCTCCGGATCGAGCCGGCTTGCAGCTCTCTCCAGCCTGCGGAAATAGCAACACAAATGTCTTTTTTTATTTTAGTCAAGAAAAAAAGCCCTGTCTGCGTGTTGCAAAGTGGAGCCGCCGAGTGTGTGGGCACACTGCTTCTGTGCACGGAACAATGGAGATGATTCCATTCTGCTAATTAAGCCCTCTGATGAAAGCTACATACTGCAGCTGAAAACTGAAAAACTGAAAAAAAGTTTAAAAAAAGAAGCTGTTCCACATTTGCGTTTCTAATGTGGCCGACTACTAGTTTCTCTTTTTTTAAAGGTTGCACCTGGGAAAACTTGGGGCCCAAGCAAAGAGTTGCGTTGTGGCTTTGTGTGTTTTAGTATTTTTATTTGACCTTTACGTAACCTTTATCTAGCCGTGATGATCCCGTTGAGATTTTGAATCTCATTTGTAAAAGGGGGTTCGTCCTGGCAAAGATGGCGGCGTAAAAGTTTCCCCACTTAAAAAAAGACAAATAACAGATTTTAAAAAAGCAAAACCGGGAAAAATGCAACATGAAAACATAAAAAAAAGCTGTGACCGAGGCCACAGACTTAAAACAAACCAGCACATCGCAGCAGCGAAAGAATAGAAGAATTGTCTTTCAGTGTCAGGACAAGCACAAATGATCCTTAATCCTGTTTTTAAAATCCTGCACGCTTATAAAATAATCTAGTTGAAAACGTCTCTGTAGCTCAAGCCAAGATGAGGGTGCAAGATCTTTAAAAGCGCTTTCGCCAAAAAACGGTACGGCCTCTAGGAATGGTGGTTTGCAGCTACCGAGTCTTTGGCTAAAATGAACCAACGTTCCATTCTACGGTTGTAAACAGAAAACACTGAATCTAACATTTTCAAAAAACGATGAACTTGTAAATACACATATGACAGATGCCAGATGACAAAAGCAGGAGACAAGTGCGTGATTAAAACTCTTTTGCACCACGGACGAAACCTACATCCACCTGGAAATGCCACCGGTCCCCATTCATCTGGTTTATATTATCTCTCCCTCGTCTTGTATCGCTTTGGAAAGCTGCCCACTGCCTACTCAGGGGTGCTAACTGCCAGTAACCGCATTACTGGGTCAGCTAAAGCATGTTTAACTACAAGTAGCCTTTTCCTGTCGACACTCTAGATGTGTCTCTTAGCTTCCTGCTCTGAGGCTACAACACGACAACAAAGTCTGTGAGCATTTTTCTGGCAGCTGTTGCCCACTTCTCATCCTTTCGTTTGCACACAGCGTCCACTTTATTAGGCACAGTCTAACGGGGGGGCTATAAAAAAAATAGCGTCGCACTTGAGTATCGCGATGTTACATTTCGTTATACTGTATCGATTCTCAAAAACGCTGTCAATTTAATAATTTACGTGCAGAGATTCGTGACAGACGGTGGCTCAGATTGCACAAAAAAGCAGTGCTATGATGTTGTCTGTTACAGACTGTGATAAATGCAAATACAGCTCCCACTGTTCTGATTACATGACATAAATAAACTTTTTTTTTTACTCAGATTTTAATGCAGATGGCGGTTCTTTATGACAGTTTTCCTAGAATTAGTCTGAAAAATTGCAATATATATATCACAATATATTGCCTTGCTTACAGTATCACAATATATCGCCTTGCTTACAGTATCACAATATATCGCCTTGCTTACAGTATCACAATATATCGCCTTGCTTACAGTATCACAATATATCGCCTTGCTTACAGTATCACAATATATCACCTTGCTTACAGTATCACAATATATCGCCTTGCTTACAGTATCACAATATATCGCCTTGCTTACAGTATCACAATATATCGCCTTGCTTACAGTATCACAATATATCGCCTTGCTTACAGTATCACAATATATCGCCTTGCTTACAGTATCACAATATATCGCCTTGCTTACAGTATCACAATATATCGCCTTGCTTACAGTATCACAATATATCGCCTTGCTTACAGTATCACAATATATCGCCTTGCTTACAGTATCACAATATATCACCTTGCTTACAATATCACAATATATCGCCTTGCTTACAGTATCACAATATATCGCCTTGCTTACAGTATCACAATATATCGCCTTGCTTACAGTATCACAATATATCGCCTTGCTTACAGTATCACAATATATCGCCTTGCTTACAGTATCACAATATATCGCCTTGCTTACAGTATCACAATATATCGCCTTGCTTACAGTATCACAATATATCGCAATATATTGAATCGTAACCCCTCTATCGTGATGCGTATCGCATCGCCAGATTCTTACCAACACACAGCCGTCTGATGCAATCCAATACAACTGTGCTGCCATGAAGTCGACTTTTACGATGTCTATAAAGTTTTTTTTTTTTTTTACTGCTATAGAGGTGTTAATTCAATTATTTATTTGTTATTGAGGTCACAGTTGAAAAAAACACTTCTTCATGGACGGGCTGTTGTATTGGATTGCGTTAGACTGTGCCTACTAAAGTGGCCACTAAATGTATTTATCTATTACAGCGGATCATCACAATCCATTTATTTTTAATCAAATCAGTCTTTTTAATCAAGGATTGGCAAATAGCTACCAATGGACTTTAAATCTATTTAAATGAAGGGATTCATCGAAACATTTACACCTTACAGAGTCCTTAGATCACAATGAGAACAACTTTACCATAAATCTACCATCCAGTAATCCCCCCCCCCCCCCATGTGGAGAGCAAACCGATATGCGCGTGTGAATGTTTAGTAGGTCATGCTATAGACAGCTGCTGGTACTAAACTGATTCATTTTAAAGGACAGGTTTGGATATTTTCAAGTCCATCTTAATACAACACTCACATGACATTATGAAGGTTTATGGGTTATTTTGGTCATTGTGGCCGTGGTAACCCTTGTTCTCTTAATGCGACTTTGGTCATCCGATCACGACAGGACATATTAACTATCAAGTCTGTACACTTCAAAATAAAGCTCTTGAATAACAAAGTAGTGGGGGGGGGACTTTTATCATGAAGAATTTATAGGAAATTAAATGTCTTTATCACTGAATTAGCAGAGCTTTGTTGGAAACAAACAAGTCTGCAGATACTGCAAGGAGGAAGAGTAAGCAGTAAAAATTACAGGTGACTTTTATTGTGAAGATTTTAACGAGCCGTAAATAAACAAGTGACATAATGTCATCTTTTAATGATGATAGCTTAGCTTAGCTTAGCGTTAGCAAACGGTTGCCTTTTTACACATCTAGCAGATGAGGAGCAACATTAGCGTTCGTTTGAGAGCATTTTTCATGCAACCTGGATAGTGTGAGTCTAATATTCACTGTCTTTTAGCTCAGTTTTGGTTTCCACCATCTCCTGAGGATATATGTCTGGCTCTTTAGCCGTTAAATGCTACACTGTGTTCACCAGCTAGTCACTAACTGTGTCTGTCGGCTGTTTGGTGCTGAGCAGGATGTTTACAGTGAGTTTTACAGTTTATTTTTGCCTAAAACAGGCGGCTGATGCCGTAGATGAGAATTATTTGGTCCATTTTTCATGTAAAATATTGATTAGTGCAGCTTTAAGTCTAAGTCATTAGGCGGTATCGGTCTGAGCTAGCTTAAAGTACAGGCCTGCACTTAAGCTTTGACCCTTTTTTTCTTCCATTTATCCTTCAAACTTTTAAAAACACACTTCATCGGTGTAAATAATGATTTGCTTTTTCTGCTCGCTGTCTACAACTCAATCTAACTTGTTTCTGCCTATAAATGAACACTAAACAATTTGACATTAACATTTAATACTGCCTCCCTCTGCTCCACATTTGACCTAACTCTGCCTTTATACTTGCTTCTTCCCTCTCTCTCTCTCTGCCTTCCATCATATATACCTTCCTCTTCCTCCTGACATTTCAATCTCCATTCTTTTTTAACCTCCCTCCCTCTTTCTTAACCTTTCTCCACACGTCTCCTCTTCTCTGCGTCCATCCAGGTGGAGAGAGAAATAGCTATTCTTAAACTAATAGAGCACCCTCACGTTCTGAAGCTGCATGATGTCTATGAGAATAACAAATACCTGTGAGTATCTCTTTATCTTTCTCCTTTCCGCTGACTGTCTTTCTTTCTTTTTTTTTAATCTTCCCTCTGGATCTGCGCCAGAGAAGGAACAACCTTGAATCTGAAAGGGAAAATAATAACCGCATGACACGGGAGATATAGAGGGTTGTGGGTTTCTGTTTGAGTTTTTATGTATGGAGGAAGCATCCATGGCTTGTGTGCATGAATTCTTACATGTTCCCCTGTCCCCCCCCCCCCCCCCCCCCTCCCCCAGGTACTTGGTTTTGGAGCATGTGTCCGGCGGAGAGTTATTCGACTACCTGGTGAAGAAGGGCAGGCTGACCCCCAAAGAGGCCAGGAAGTTCTTCAGACAAATCATCTCCGCCCTCGACTTCTGCCACAGTCACTCCATATGGTCTGTGAGAGGCTGTTGACCTTAAGACCTGCCCTTTCTTTCATTGTTGTATCATTTACAGTTTTGTCTCTCAACCCTTTTCGTCGCTATTTGTCGGTGTTGAGTCAAAGTCTGTTCCCCCATCGATTGGTGTTTCCCCTCACCTTAAAACAGACAAAATGTATTGTTAACCCCAACCAGGCGTTTTCCACGATCTACCTAGAATCTATCCCTCTTCCCTTGTTTCCTTGTTTACCTGTCCTTCACTATCAACTGTCCAGTAAATGGCAAAAAATATACATATACATATATATATATTTTTTATGTTGGGCTATAGTGAACACAAGTCAAAAGTCTTGGACCTCTTCATCAGGTCACACAGCCTGCTATGGATTAGAACTAAAGTTGGGAGCACACCTCTGCGTTCATGAGGTGGTCACGTGACCCGACACTAGTGGGGTTGTATGAGGTACTCATCCATAGTCCGTGTATAGTAGATATCGGTCGGCACGCCCCCAGTTTCGAGAAACAGACTGGAATAATGGAAGCAAAGCAATGTGCTGCTGTGGAATGGGCACAGCAGCTAAATGTATTTGAACAAGAATCAATATCAGTTTAAGTGTACGCTATGTTTAGAATATTATCACCAGTTCACCTTCCTGTGAGACAGCAATGCAGTCTATGTTTCCGACAGGGAACTTAAGCCGTTATATGCTCTTGTCCAAAGCCGCCAGACTCCATTGAAAAAAAACAATAATTTTACCCTGTAGAACAGAGGTCCCCCGACCTTTTTTGCGCCACGGACCGGTTTGATGGAAGACAATATTTTCACGGACCGGCCTTCAAGGCGTGGCGGATAAACACGAGGAAATAAAATTATACGTTCGGCATGAAAACAAATATAAAATGCATACAAAATACAACTCACAATACCGCTGAATCAGTGGGAGCCCTGAGCTTGTTTCTCTGCAACCAGACGGTCCCATCTGGGGGTAATGGGAGACAATGACACCCGAAGTGTGTTCCTTATAGTCCAGTCTACTTCGTTTTGTTTTGATTACTGTCACTGCAGAACATCCCGTTTCACAAAGATAGGATGTTGGAAATGGAAGCAGGGTTTTCAGTGCTTTTGTGGCGATCTCAGGATATTCAGCCTTGATTTTAATCCTAAACACCAGCAGAGTTATTGTCTCAAACATACTTTTAAGGCCACCGTCATTTACAACCTCCAGCAGCTGATCTTCCTCTGTCGCCACATATTATGCAGAGCGGGTTTGGCGCGTCAGAATTACTCCTGATATTTAATTAGACTCCTGATATTGTCTGTTAAATGAAGCTTTATCTTTTTTGTAGGTTGTAGGCTCTTCTTCTGTTTCCTTAGTGGCCTTTTCCCTTTTGCAAAGAAGCTCTCCAAAAGTTATTTACTCATTTTCGCTAACTTGCGGGCTTAATTTTTGAGGTAACGTATCACGTGACCGAGACGAGCGTCTTGACATGTCAAGAGGCACAGGCGGATGAAATTGGTAGAGAATCCGGTAATTTTTCAAAATAAAACTTCTTTCAGACTCTGATAATCAATAAAACGGAAATAATATAATATTTATTCTTTCTGTGCGGCCCGGTACCAAATGACCCACGGCTCGGTACCGGTCCGCGGCCCGGTGGTTGGGGACCGCTGCTGTAGAATACAGGAGTTGCTGTTATACTGCTGCCTCGATCGGTTGGTTAGTTTGTTTTATTTTGTGACTTTGGTGAATCCAAACTAACCCTTTAAAACACCAAAGTCACACAATGACACAAACTAACTAACCGCTCGAGGTAGCTTTAGACCAGCAACCTCCGTGTTCTGCGAGGTGAAATTACTGTTCTTGCAATGGAGTCTGGTCTTAGATGTATATGACGGCTTCAGTTCCCCATGGAAAAGAGCTGCCTCACTGTAAGGTAAACCTGTGAACATATTCTAAATATAGCACTTAAACTGATATAGATTTCTTTAGGTGGCTAAAATACGTTTTGCTGCTGCCCCCGTACACAGCAGTACGTTGCTTAGCTTCCCTGCTGGTACTCCTGTCTGACTATGGAGAAGTAGCTCATACATTCACACGTCAAAACATCCGAACAAGCAAAGCTGTGCATCGCGTCATCCACATGTGCATTCACGTGAGTCCTTGTGCGTGTGCGCCTTGTGCAGTGAACTGCACTGCAGATCACTAAGCTTTAATAAACAGTGGCACTCCCCTTTGGTATAAATGTTTACATATCATGTGAAAGTCTACCAAGCGTACAAACAAGGTTAGCTGTAGCTGTGGTTTATGGTCTGGAAAAAGACGTTCATTGAACATGTGTGTGTGTGTGTGTGTGTGTGTGTGTGTGTGTGTCCAGTCACAGAGACCTGAAGCCAGAGAATCTTCTCCTGGATGAGAAGAATAACATCAGGATAGCAGACTTCGGCATGGCCTCGCTACAAGTTGGGGACAGCCTGTTGGAAACCAGTTGTGGGTGAGTACTGGATTAGATCGATGGGCTAAAATAAGCTTGAATTCATATGTGGGACCAAGACTGTCGCCATATTGTTTTTTTGCAACCAGAAGTGACACAAGAGGGAGTACAACCAAATGCAGAATTTTTCGGCGACCAAAATGCTACAATTAACTTTCATGAACTGAAAACAAAAGCCTTGGCAGCAACCTGTCAATCACAAAGTAGCCCCGCCCTAAAGCATACGCCGCTTTATGGTGTGTTTGACTCTAAATGGACCATCATTTATTAAATAAACATCATGCTGTATTGAGGAAGACATGAAACTAGCGATTGAGACCATAAACTCATGTATACGAAATGTACTGAGGTAATAAGTCAAGTGAGAAGTAGGCCCCCTGATGGCCATCAGAAATAATGCAATTTTAAGGCTCTTCCCCATTGGCTTCACTTTTCAGACCCGGAGGTTGCCGCCTGGGTGTGACTTGTTCATCTGCCTATTTAAATAACATCTGGTATTGTAAATTAACTACAAATATGATCATGTAAATTCGGTGACATACACAAAGTGTGCAGAACATTAGGAACATCCACTCAGCGCTCTATTGTGTGTCTTTTTACATAATTGATGACTTTGTTCGTTAAAACCTTAAGCGTTTTTTAAACTGCCTGCCCATCAGGAAGCAACATGGATTTAACACATACAATTAGTAAGGGAGCGTAGCTTTTCGCCTGGATTCACCTATTCAGTCTAATCAATGAATAAAAGAGCTTTTTCATCAAATCAGCACCTGCGTCCTTTATCTGTGTGCATGGTTGCATCTGGTTAAATCATTTAATAATAGCCTCTTCTTTCTTCACAGATCCCCACATTATGCTTGCCCAGAGGTCATAAGGGTTAGTTACTTCCCATCTCACTGTGTTATTGTGTTAGTGTGTGTGTGTGTGTGTGTGTGTGGGAGTCTGTGTGTGCATGTCTAATGCTTCCATGTCTTTGCATTTTGGTTTCAGGGAGAGAAGTATGATGGTCGCAGAGCCGATGTCTGGAGCTGTGGAGTCATCCTCTTTGCTCTTCTGGTGGTAAGAACATCCTTTTATTCTTTTTTTTTTTTTCAGTATTGAGTTGCTTTTTCTTTCTGCCCTTTGATTCCCGCTATTTAAGTCACAAAGAACAAGAATCCCATTGAACCTCATACGCAGTCTTCTCTCAAGCCAGACTGTCAGCGTATCAGCCTTACATCTTAAAGGTACCCTGTGGAGATGTTGACAACTATTGGCAGCCTGGAGCAATGTTGTGATGAATGAGCCGGTCACCATTTTGTTTATATCTTGTGCATCAGACTAGCGAGGTATAGTGGGATGCAAGAGTGCGTGGGTGACGCGACTTTTCCACTGCATGACAGTTGGTGGCGGTAACCTGCCAAGAAATGCAGCAATGCGCCAGCAAAAAAAAGGATGGATTTTAAAAAAACGTTACAGATACATACAATGGATTTTTTTGTGAGAAACATAACACAAAGACATAACTGTATTGTTCTACAAGAACACTCCGCAAGGTGCTTTTAAAGGAATGGTTCGACAAAGGTGACAAAATCCGCCTACCAGCACCTCTGAAGCTCATACATTCACACGTTATATCTTGTTTGTTTAATCCATAAATGTAGTAGTATGTAGCTTTAGAGGTGCTGGTATGCATATTTTGTTACCTTAGGACTAGACAGGCTTTGAGACTTCATGCTAAACTAAGCTTACTGGCTGCTTGTGGTAGCAAAACAATTTTTTTTTACAATATATCTATTACACAAATTGTTAAACTATTCCTTTAACTATGCTGAGTGTAACACATGTTGGTGCCACTAAACTATTTCATCTCTTTGCATGTCTCTCATCCTATTTCCTCGTCTTTCTGTATCTTCTCCCATCCCCTTCCCAGGGTGCCTTGCCCTTTGACCATGATAACCTGCGGCAGCTTCTAGAGAAAGTGAAGAGCGGGGTGTTCCACATGCCCCACTTTATACCTCCTGACTGTCAAGCTTTGCTGAAAGGAATGATAGAAGTCAACCCTGACAAGAGACTCACGGTGAGCAGGGAGGGATCATGGGGCTTATATAGGGAGAGGGCCAAGTATATGTGTGTATACATATATATATATATATATATATATATATATACTTGGGGCATTCAAGTGTATGTACTCTGAAGTTGATTTAGCTAAAAAAATTGGCCGCTGATTCAAAGATATCTTTCTCCCGATGTAAGTCCATAGGAAAAAGTCTTTGTGGTCCCAATGGCATCACGTGACGAACCCCAAAGTTGTAGGCCACTACAAAAATGTACTTAAAAAAACCTGACCTTCTTCTTGTGGGACTTCGTGCAAATATGGACCATTATCTATTGTATTGTTTTATGTAGTGCATTTATTGTCATGTGGTTGTTTTTTGTCCATCTGCCCATTGACAACCGATGCAAATTAGCTTCTAGCTAGCTCTTGTGCAATTAGTTTTTACTGTGCGCTGTCCCTGCAAAAATAAACAATAAACGAAAGAAAGAAAGGTACCGGAACACAGGCAGTCAAAAACTGAGGATCACGCACAAACTAAGCCCTGTCTGGAAGAGTAAAATGTCAGCCGTAGACAGTGTTTTCAACTGTTAGCTTAATCAGCTAGCTAGCTACAGCTCATAAAATCTGCTAGGGGCAGCTGGCTCTTCAGATGGCAAAATCGTTGGTTCTAAAATTGAGTAGCCCTTTTGACTGCCTCTGTTTGAAATAAAGGCCATATTGTTGAAAAAAATGAATCAGCATTTTCAGTGCTAAATCTGCCACTGTTCTCATTCTGAACTGCATATGAATGGAGGAGCGTTCCGTAACTGAGGAAGGCAGGGCTGAGCAAACAGTCACATAGCACCACAGCAGTTTCCACAACACACGAAGCATGAACCAGACATTCAGGAGGGAGGAAGGAAAGAAAAGGCCCCAGGCCTCGCTTCGAGATGTGACAGAAATCGACGCTGACACCGGACCTTACGGAGGGAAGAGGAAGGAGATGAGGAAGGTGGAAAAGAAAAGAGTAGAGGAATGGGCCTTGGGTATTGCTTAAAGGCAAGAGTGGAGTCAGCCATGACACGACAGGGGTTTTTATTTCTGTCTTCAAAGGCAAGTTAGCAGTCCATTTGGAGACGAGACTCATGGAAACTGAGGTGTAGGGAGGAAGAGAGGCATGAATATATGCATGTGTGCACAATGCGATTGATTGGATGGATCAAGTGGCTGTAGAGAAGGATGGAGGCGCTGAGGGTGAAAGGGGGCGAGGACCTCTCTTCCTTTTCACTCAAATGCCAGTTTTCCCTTCCTGAAAGCAACGCTTGAAAAGGAGACCGGCAGTCCAGAGGCAGAGAGAGGGGAGAGGGCGAGTGAATAAATGAATGAGCGAGTGAATGAACAGCTGGAAGAAATTCCACCGCGCTCGGGTTTAGAAAGAGTGGAGAGGAATCCACGCTTTCGAGGCCGAGAGGTGGAGACTACTGTGATAATGTGGTTTGCAGAGACTGCTGACAGAGAGGAAGCCTGGTCATTTAGTCATTCAGCTACAACAGAGCAGATTTAATCAAAGCTGTGGCTTCGTCTGACGAGCTGTTGATTAATGGAGCCTGAAACCAGGTCAGACTGTCTCTCTCTCTGTCTGTCTGCTAGTTGCCTCCATGGAAACCACCCCAACATGCAAAGAGACAGATTTCAATCCAGCTGAAAAGTATATCTGTCGCTAGCAAGCTGAACATTCGGAACCCACACATCTTTTTATTTTTGCTTTTTTCAGCATATTCATATCAGTTAGGAAGCGGAAAGTGTCTCCTCTGTGCCGCATACAGTACTTTATGAGCACGTTAACAAATGCAAAGCTCTGGCTGCATACAGCTGCTTGCTGGTTTCCTCTCGGCATACAGTGTTCACAGCGGGCCCACTGTTTACGTGCTTGCAGAACTGCAGCTGCTCCATTACACCAACCCTAAGAGATACTGTAGAGTATTGATGCGATGGCTACCACTGTATGCAGGGGTGATGTATTTATGCAGGCCAACCTCGGAAGTTAGCATCGCCCTGGTTCCCTCGAAAGGAAAAAAGCCAATGGATTATTGCATTATTATTTAATGTCTTAGAACAAAACGTTAAAATCTCTGAAGCTTGTGTTGTTTTTGCTGTGCAAAAATGCTTTTTCATTTTCGGGGTTTAGGACTCATTCCTGTGTTACTCTGAGCAGGACTGGACTGCAGGGATACTTTTCCTGGCGTCATAAATGCAGATACAAGAGTCTACAGCCATGCTAGCGGCCCGAGGCTGTACCTGATCTTAATGCTAACATCAGTATGCTAACATTGATTAACATGCTGATGAGCAAGTGTGATGTTTATCGTGTTCACCGTGAGGCTTTTGCAGGAATTTGGTAAAATTAACTTTGTACCTGAAGTTATTACAATTGGTATGACTCTCTGCACCAAATTTCATCAATTCATTCAATATTCTTTGAGATATTTCAGTCTGGACCAAAGTGATGGAACAATCCTGACTTGGTAGGTTTAGACTTATTTTTTAAACACAGATCCCAGTGTTCAGTTAGACAGCAGATGCTTTATCTTCGTTGATGTATGATTGTAGGGTTAAATTAGCTGTCAAATCAGGAAACTATGTTTTGATCAATGCTGTAATATTGTCTTCTTTTTTTTTTTATTATTACAGCTAGAAGCAATACAGAAACACTCCTGGTACCAGTAAGTACCACGTTCACTTTCTTACCTGTTAATTACTTCCTCTGCATTTTCCCTGTTCCCTTCTTCACCAAAGCCACTATCGTTGGTACTAAAGTAACATAGCGGCACTTGGCAGCATCTGTAATTTCTCACACCTTCACTTTAACTATGTCGGCCTCTTCTTATTGTGGGTCAGCCAATATTCTAACACGCAACATACCTCATACCATACTGTACATGCAGTGTGCTGCTCAGACGTCTGTTTTACATTGTCAGTCGACACCGGGCATACTAGCATTTGATTTTTCACTGTAATCACTAAAAGCTCCAAAATAAAGTTATATATATATATACAGTATATCGTAATATAAATATAGTCCTGGCTTAATCCATGATGTGACCTACATTGCTTTTTGAAATAACTTCTGTGGGTAGTAGTGGGTTTTTAAAAGCCAATGCTTATACCAATATATTTGTACTACAGTGACTAAGCTGTTGTGACCCTGTTGAAAATGCTGAGTTCAAAGAATCTCCCCTAAGAAAATGTGTGAAATCTTCCAATTAACTCATAAAAGTGTGGGAAGTGTGGGAACGTACTGCTCCACGGCCCAAATCATCACCATAATATCTGACTGTGAAGAGTTCTCCCTCGTTGTCTATCAGTGCTTGCGGTAAACTTTGAGATGTTTCTAACGTTTTTTAATTGCATGCAAACTACATACCCTGATTTTTTCCCATCAGGGGGGGCCGTAATGAGCCTTGCCCAGAGCAGCCGGCGCCTCGCCGTGTGTGTGTGAAGAAGATCCTGTCCTTAACGGACCTGGACCCTGATGTCCTGGAAAGCATGTACTCCTTAGGGTGCTTCAGAGACCGGGTCAAACTCACACAGGACCTTACAAGTGAGGAGTGAGTAAATATAACCCATCAAACATTTCCACGTTGAATGGATGTCAATACATCATTGTGCACCACTGTTGAGACGTATCTGTTGGAATTTATGACAGAACATTGATAAGATAGCTTGATAACTCTGCTTTATTATCCACTCCAGAGTATATTCATATTTTATATAAATAGATTGAAAGAATGGAAGAATTTAAAACATAAACCTGTGTCTCCACTGCACCGGTTGATCCCTAGGCAATCATTAGACAAGTAGAACAAACATGTCAAGTTGGCATCAGACTATGACCCTCTATGTGACCGTAGTTATGGCGGGGAGTAAAGAACGAAGTGAGGTTACGAAGTATACAGAGCAATATCGTCTGCAAAGGGAGAAGGTCTGGGTGGATGGTTGGGTCCAAAAACACATGAATTTCAGCCACGAAACTGCTGCTTGTGTCCCGTGGGAAACCAGAAGTCAACCTTGGTTTGTTAAAAGTTATGTAACATTACTACGTTGCATACGTAAGGTAGCCTTAGCTACGTAGTAGCTTGAAGCGTAGGGCCACTGAGCAAAGTGCCGTATTTGACGAGTTGGGATTGAGAACGTGTTGACTTGCATGCATGCTAAAAATAAAATGCATAATTGTGTGTGTAGTTACTTTAATTTCTCTCTCACAATGTCTCTTTCTCTCTCCGTCTCTTTCCCTCATTGTCTTTTTTGTCCTTTTGTGGCCTGTCAATTAGTTAAATCATTAATCTGCCTGGCATGGCGGGAACAAGAGCAACAATGTCAACAAGGGCTCTTTTATCTCTGTGTCCACCCATCCGTTGTGTCCCCCTTTCTCTGATGAGCTCTCTCACTACCCACAAAGAGCAGAAGCAGAAGCGTTTTAGCATCTTTAAGCTCATTGTTTTGTTTTTCTGGCTGGTAACTTCACTGTTTTGACTGAGTCTCACAGCTCTCATCGTAACCGTTACCAGCCACAGTAGGCGGCTGGTGAACATCGTGGAGCATTTAGCAGATATGGAGCCAGACGATTCCTGTAAGAATTAGTGGAAATTAAAAATCCTAGCTAAAAGGAGTATTTGACTCCAGAAACACGACTCCAAATTAATTCTAATGTTTTTCCGTGTTTGCTGGATGTGTAAATAAGCAACTGATTGCTAACATGTAGGTGTTTAGGGTTTGTTGTCGTTAACATTAGCAACAGATATTTTGCTTAACTAGCTTGTGGGCTAAATAGCTAGCTAAAAAAGCAAAACAAAAACGTCAAACTGAGCTGACTTTTCAACTCAAGCTGCAACTTTGATTCACTTGAAACAAAGTCTAGCTTTAGTGTGTCACGTTAACTCTATCTAGAAACAATTAATCAAATACTGCTTACGATACAATCCCTGAACCCGTCAACTATCGGCCTAGCGATGATTCAGCCTCTGGGGGCAACGGCCAATATCTCTGGGTTTCTGGTGTAGCCATTGGAGGAAAAAATGTATAAAATAAAGAAATCGCGGTAACGGATATCCGGGCCAAGACTTCCTCTTCCGTGCACCTGTCATGGTTTACAGTGCGATGAGCAACTTGAGACGCGAGAATAGATTTGGAGTTGAGAGACGACGTCTACGACTGGTTTTGTTTCACAAGTAGCCGGTTTACACTCAGTTAATGATACATTTCCTAGCTTATAAAAAGCTGAATCATCGTCGGACCACAGCCGATGGGTTCCGAGATTGCATTTCCACCGATGCATTCCACCTCTTTTTCTCTCCACATGGACAGTTTATCTACTAAATGTTTTTAGTCAATACAACTCGGACTACAAACGGAAACCAGAACGCTTAGCGATTCTGCATTCATATGCAGATTTCTGTTCATAGAGATTACTTACGATATGACCTGTTCGGACCATCCCATTTACAATTTAGTTTTTGTTGCCATTATTTATTCACATGTGACACTTACAAGCCTCTTGTCTTTCTCGTGTTTTCCGATTCCGTCGGCAAAAAGCTTTCTGTGTCTCCTCTCTTTCTGACCTTCGGTTTCTCCGTCGCTCTGCGTCTTGTTCTGCAGGGAGAACCAGGAGAAGATGATCTACTACCTCCTGTTGGACAGGAAGGAGCGATACCCCAGCTGTGAAGATGAGGATCTGCCACCCAGAAATGACCTCGGTGAGAACACGTGCTCCATAACCTTTTTAGCGGTCGATGCAAAAACAAGACAGAAGCTTGATTGTGAAATCTAATGTTACTTCTCCTCTGAACTGTGCTTTAAAATTCAGTCGATTGTTTTAAAAGATGAAATTTATATTTTCCATTTCTTTTTTTCCGAATATTTTTGTCCTCCAAGACCCTCCCAGGAAGCGGGTGGACTCCCCCATGCTGACGCGTCATGGTCGCTATCGCCCAGAGAGGAAGAGCCTGGAGGTCCTCAGTGTCACAGACCAGGGGTCTCCCACCCCGCCTCGCAGGGCCCTGGACACTAATGCACACAGCCAGAGGTCAGAACCAGGACTGACGTATCATGACATTATTTTTTAACTGATGGAAATTGTGCAATTAACAGTGGGAATAAGCTCAATAACACGCTCAACCATAGAGCAGAGGATAATTATACACTACAGAATATTTTGTCATTGTTGCACCTAAAAGTCCCATTCGCCTCGATGACTTGTTGTTTGTTGCTGTCTTCAAAAGGTCTCGTTCAGTCAGTGGAGCGTCCACAGGTCTGTCCTCCAGTCCTCTCAGCAGTCCCAGGGTAAGAACTTCTCTCTACTCTATTAACCGTGTTATGGACCTTTTCACTGCCTCTGACCTAGCTGCCTTAAAACAGGGTCTGACCTGCTGTCTGGAGACACAGAGTTCAACTATTTTGAGTTTTTTTACACTCAAAGAGCAAATTAAAAGTTTTTTAACCTGCGAGTTTACACTTTAATCAACCATGCTTATGTCACACAGCTACATGGGTGAGTCTCCCAAATAGAATCTCCCATTTTAATCTCCCCCATGCCTATAACGATCCTGGCCAGGTCTGTGAAATGTTCCGTTCTGTACTTTACGTCACATAATCTGACTAAATGATTACACTCATGAGAGTGGGGGATTGGCACTGAAAGCTGCATTAATGTGCACAGTTTGTCTAGTTTTTTAATGTCTGGCAAGCATTTCTACATTTATGGTGATCTCTTTGCGTTCAGTTTCACACATTCTAATGAGCAAAGGGAACTCAGTATGTTTATATAATCATTTGCATATCATAGATAGTTTGTTTACAAGCAGTTAAAGGAACAGTTTGGCAAGTGAGCTTATTCCTTTTTTATTTGCCAAGAGTTAGATGATGTCTGTACAGTGAAGTTACATGAAGTTACCAGCAGCAGTTGGTTAGCTTAGCTTAGCACAAAGACAGGAAACAGGGGGAAACCGCTAGCCCCAGCCTCGCTCTGTCCAAAGGTTATAAAATTGCCCGATCAGCACCTCTCATTTACTGACATAAGTTATGTCACCATAACAACTAACAACAGTAGCCATTGTCTTTTGTTCTAGACAAATGAGCACGGAAAACAGTTCAATGTCCGTTCTACTCCTATTCCTATGGTCTGCGCATACAGTAAAGACCAAAGTCTGACACTGGTATTACAGTTAGTACAGACTTTCCCTGTCATGTTTGAAGGATAAAGGTGATCATATTTTGTAATTGTCAACAAATCCCATGAAAAAAACAATATTTATGTATCCGAAACCTGATATATCTTAATCCTCTGCGCCATAGCGCTCAATTGTTGTCTAAGAACTATTAATAAACCAGTGAGTCACACTGTTGCACTGGGTGACACGTTCCTTCATTGCCATGAACATGGGCACTGTGGTGTATTTTAAATCAATCCCACACACATCATCCCTGCCGCTGTAAAAGAAAATAGGTCAAAGCATATCAAATGTGTATTCATCCGCATCTGAAAATAGTACCGAATAAATGCAATATTCTCCTACTGTTTGAGTCATATGTGATAAAGTTGTTTTTTTTAAATCCTGAGCCTTGAAACTAAACCGATCCAGCTTTGTTAGGCACCAGTGGGCTTGGAGTTGAGTTTGGTCTTTTCTTTGTAATGTGCTGTGTGTTGTGTACTAAAGCTGTTTTGTATCTGTCTTTCCAGACTTTTCCTTTTTGAACTTGCAGTATATATTGAACATATATGTATTATCAGCGGCTCCAATTTAAAAATATCAGTTTAGGCCATCAACAACACCAAACCAAATTTCCTGTGATGCTTGTTTTATTTTCTCTGCTAACTCTCGCTCAGACTGTCGCTGCTAAGCTATGGCAGCCTTTTCCATCACACTCCATCACTTTCTCAGTCATTCACATTCCCATTTCATAGACACGCCATGCTGCCTCATACAAATGTCTGGACAAAAAAAAACGGACTAAAACACATACGTAGCTGTACCCAAGAACAGAGATCCCCCAAATCCATCTTCCATCTGATCGAGGCTTGTTGAAGAATCGTTTCCATGAACCATAATTCATGACCATTGCTTTCTCTCATCTGTCCATCCCTCCTTCTCCCCATCTCTCTCTCTCTCTGTCTGCCCATCAGAGCCCGGTCTTCACTTTCAGCCAATCAGAAGTCGCCTCCGCTTCCTCCTCCAAAGACCCCAAACCAGGAAGCGCCACCACGTCTCGGCCTACCCGCCCACCACCCGACCCAAAAACACAGACCCTGCCCACAAAGGGCCAGGCCGACCGGCCCCCACTCCACTCCATGAAGTCCCTCCCCCTCCAGACCCCACGCTCCCCTTCCCCGTCCCCCTCTCCACTCCTCTCCCCCATCCCACGCTTCTTCAACTTCCCCTCTCCATCCGTCTTCAAGTCCAAGAACGTCCACTCGTCCTCTAACTCCTCTGCCGCCCCTCCCCCTGTGTCGCAGGTCACACCGCAGGGCTCGCCGCTGCCCACACCGCTGGGCACGCCCGTGCACCAAATCCACCACCCTTCCTCCACCACCCCTCCCTCCTCCTCCTCCTCGTCCTCTTCTTCCAGGGCGGACGGGGCCGGCGGGGCCTCGCTGTCGCTAACGCCGCCCTCCAGCCCGGGCGGCAGCGGCGGTCTGGCCGCCTCCAGCTCCGCCCACTGGAGAACGAGGCTCAACTCGTTCAAAAACAACCTCCTGGGCTCGCCGCGCTTCCATCGGCGCAAACTGCAAGGTGAGTTTGAACAAACTATCAGTGGATGATGATGATGATGATGATGGTGTGAATCCTCACCACTTTGAGATAAAAAAAATCCAAAAAAGTAGTAGCCTCTAAATGAAGTATGAAGTAACTTGATGCTGCGCTAACAGTTTAAACAGTTCAAACAATCAGAGTTAATCTACTCGCATCCAAGATAGAATCTATTATTACCGAGAAACGGCCACGTGCCCCAGCCTGTAGCCTGCGGCTGTGTTGATTAATGTCTGTGTGATAATCTCTAATTAGGGCAATTAGATTATGCCCTGTCATAAAGATTCACTGGCCTTTTGCTTCTGTCGTCCTCGCTCTCGCTCTCTCTCTCTCTCTCTGTTTTCCTTTTTTTAGTCCCCACGTCAGAGGACATGTCCAGTTTGACTCCCGAGTCCAGTCCAGAGTAAGTCCACACAAGTCTCCGTTTGTTTTCCTGCAACACAGTACAATATTACAACGGTTTGTAGGTTGACAAAACAATCTCACCACGAGGTCCATTACGTAGCCTTTAGAGCTCCAATGCTTTCAAGCTCCAGAGCAGAGATTTGTTTGTCAGCTAACTGTTTTTTCATCCAGCCAAATTGAACTGTATAACCAGAATTATTGAAACAGTCAATTCCTTGACTGAAACACTATGTCAGTCATTATGGGCCAGTTAAAAATACCACATCCAACCCAAATGAATTGTGTCATTGGAAGGAATCGGTCACATGTCAAACACTTGTTCATTTGCAGACTGGCTAAGAAGTCCTGGTTCGGTAACTTCATCAGCCTGGAGAAAGAGGAGCAGATCTTCGTGATGATTCAAGACAAGCCGCTCAGCTCCATCAAGGCTGACATCGTCCACGCCTTTCTCTCAGTGAGTACGGCTCGAGCTTCAATAGGCCTCGACAACTTCCGGCATTCATTGTGTAGTACAATTTGCGGCATTAAAGGCAGAGACTAAATATTGAGTGTCACCCTTTTTCTTTCGCCTCTCCAGATCCCATCCCTCAGCCACAGCGTGGTGTCTCAGAACAGTTTCCGGGCAGAGTACAAGTCCTCCGGGGGCCCCTCTGTCTTCCAGAAGCCTGTCAAGTTCCAAGTATTATTACTTTTATTTATTTTTTACATCTTCAGCCCTGAGACCCAACACTCCCAACTCCATCTTTAACAAATGCATGTTGTACTGGCCACGCAGCATTCAAACCCACTGAAGTTTTTATCAGATTCTAGTCAACACCTCAGTGAAGACTTTGAGTGTTTCAATGTAAGCATCATATACATGAAGATTCAATGATTTACCAATCTGTTACTGGCATACGATCTAAAGCTTTCAAGCAGCTTTAACCAACATTTTAAATAGTATTAAGCTTATATATAATATATATATATATATATAAATATACATCCATGTAATTGCATGTTTTTTGTGTTCTGCTTTGAAGTTACTTAAGCTCACAACTGAGAGCATTTCATTTATTGTACAAAAACCCAACGGATCCCACCCAGGGACACTGAGAGAAACACACAAACAAATAAAAAATGAAAACGATCAATGGCTTTTTACTCTGCTCATAAAACTGAGCACATTTCAAAAACAAAAAAATTACTGTACGTAGTTAAAATAATGTTAATTTGGTTGAGAATTGTGTTTTCATGTTTCTATATTTAGAATTGTTCAGGAAAAATATGCTTTGATGGAAACCAATGTCCATTTACAATACAATACAATACTTTTATCAATTATTATGGCTTATTGATTTACATAACCCTTTAAGTTAGGTTGAACAGATTTTAAGGGGTATGAAGCATCGGAGGATACTCAAAAGGAGCGTATCTCAGAAACTAAAACATGTACATAGTTCAGATAACTTCTGGGGTGTCTTTAATCGTCTTTGGTCTTTGTCTGTGAGCATCATGAACTCAAGGACGCATTCTCCCCTGTAGGTGGACATTGCTTTCTCCGAGGGGGAGAGGGAGCGAGAGAGGGAACGAGTGGAGAGGGAGGGAAGACGAGAGATGGGCATCTACAGCGTCACCTTCACTCTAATAACAGGTAGGACGGTGTGTTTGTGTGGAAGATTGTTGGAAAAATTCACTCGAGACCGATGGAAAATCATTAATCACAGGACATTTATTCTTGCAAGAAGGAGACAGAGTTGATTCACATCAGGATATGCATCAAGGCCGCTCTGAGTTCTGACTCTGAGCTTCTGATATTTATACTGAGTAAACAACATGCAATGGCTGGCACAGGATTGGTTTACAATGAGGTCTTCGTCACAAAAGGTGACACACACACAAAATGGCGTCCACCCCATGTAGTCTGGGAAGAGAACTTCACTTGAGCATCCGTTCTGGCACAAAGGTTACTTTCTCAAAACAACTCTGTGTCTATCTTCCTTATTATCATTTACAGCCTGAGAAAGCTTTATTTCCCTTGCAGCTGTAGAACCTAATGTCAGAGTAAGTTCACACACACACATTCACATGAGGACGCAGGCCATAAAGTTCACGTGAGGACACCAGACTTTGTGAGCACACATATTATAATTAGTCATTTAGATTTTTGACTCTAACAAAAATAGACAAGAGGAGAGCAACACACAGCTAAAGGTATAAGACATGCAATTATGACCCGTGCTTCTTCTTAGTCCCATGTTACCTGGCGGTCAGTTATGGGCGCGACTTCCGGTTATTCCGGTGAGAAACCGGTTATTCCCTGAAAGGTGGTCACAACATGTCTTTGTTGAGTTCGCAGCTTGTTTCCACTGCCCACAAGGTGGCCAAAGAAATCAGTTATTGGAGGTTTAGAAAGAACAACATCAGCAAATGTTTTTGCATCACAACATAACGGCAGCGATGCAAATTTGCCACGGTTGCAGCACTTTTTCAATAAAAGGTTTGATGGATTCGTGCAGGACGCACTACCTGGATCCTCTGGAAGTAAAATATTTGTATAACTTAAAGCTACTGGAGGCTGTTTTATTGTGTTTCCTTATTGCAAATAGCTTCCCTCTGGTAAACACTTACGCCGTATACTACACATCTTTTATTGTGGGCTTTTATTGTGAAAGGTAAAGGTAAAGGTTGCAAGGAATAATAAAGTTTGCCGTCTTGGTTCAGACTACGGCGCCTCCGTGTTGGTGTACAATGCAGTATATGTTTTGTAGTATGTCCGTTCCGCACAGTGCGATTGGTTGACGATCAACCTCGCTCCGACAAACAAAACGATATTACTTTTTTAGTCGCGTAATACTTTCTGACCATGTTCTGTGTGAAAGTACTCGTGACAAAAACAACAACAGAACTACAAACCACAAAAATATATTGACGTGTGAATGAATCTCACGCAAAAAAAAGACCCTATTGTGTTAAGGCCTTTATATTGTTGACTCTGATCTTCAAATTCCCGCTCATCTGTGTTTATTTAAAATTTGTATCCTTGAGGCTGAGTTTCTATATTCTGTATTTAAAATTGGAGTTTCAATTTTCACTGTTTTAAACCTTCAAATGAATGAATAAAGAATGCTCTCCCAACCAGGTCCCAGTCGCAGATTCAAGAGAGTGGTGGAAACGATTCAGGCTCAGCTCCTGAGTACTCACGATCAGCCTTCTGTGCAGGCACTGGCTGGTAAGAAGTACACACACACACACACACACAAACCACATGTACCAGTAGTTTAGTTGTTTGTTTCACGTCCTCTCTCCCCCGGTTTTACCCCTGGCCCCTCAGACGAGAAGAACGGACAGCTCTCCCGCCAGCCCAGCACCCCTTCGCGTCAGAACTCCCGGCGTTCCGAGAGCGGTTCCGAGCGGGAGCGGGGAGAGAAGGAGCGCGCGGCGGACGCTGGGGGTGGCAGCGGGGGCGCCTTGCAGAGGCGGGGCTCGGGGAAGGACAAGACCAGACTCCTCTCGTCGTCCAACGGGACACAGTCCCATCCCTGAAAGGAATGTCGTGTGGAAGAGAGGGCGAGGGTCATCTGCCTGGCCTTTTTTTTCTCTTCCTTCCCTCAGCCCTTCCCACATTCTTTCCTTCCTTATTTCCTTACCTCCTGCCTTGCTTCCTACCATTATTCCAAAGCGACGGGACAGAGGACGGGGAAAGTTCTACCTTGAAGCTGATCCGGGGGGGGATACGAAGGAGATATCCCCCCCCCGCAAATGACAGATTTTTTTGCAGAAATGCGTACATGTGGGGGGTGGTGGAGGCAGGTTGAGCCGATCTCTAATCAGCCTTCAAGGGCAGCTTCACCCCGGAAAGGGGGGGGGGGGGGGGGGGGGGGGGGGACAAGCCCGAAGACAGGATGTCCCACCTGACCGGAGAAATGCAGGAAAAAGCTCACAGCCAGGGAAAGACGTTGTCCGCCCGTTTTAACGAATCAAGAAAGCACATGACCTTCCCATCGACCAATCACGCAACACGGGACTCAAAACCGACAGGAAACCTCCGCCGGGTAGTCGAAATGGCGCAGGAAGACACCGGCCAATGACAGAGCCCACATCACATGGATCATCACCCTCAACACCACCTGACCACACATGTTGAGTCACACGACCAGGAAAACCCGCTCTCCCCTCTTCTCCTCGCTCTCTCTGACTGAAGACAAACGTGTGTTCTCAAAGCAAAGCAACAAAAAGAGGACGTCTTTTGAGAAAGCATCAAAGGAGTCTTGATGTAGACTGGATTGTTAATGTCGTCACTTTAACAATCAAGGCGTCCTGAGTGCAGAGAAGGAAATGACGGAGAGAAAAGATCTGACTCGGTCTACGTGGCACGAGACAGACAAAGCCGCTTTTTCCTCCAGCGTTTTGAGAAGCATGAATCCCATAAATTATTTCCCGAATTACACTGATGAAGCTATGATACCGTGTTGCCTTTAATGGAGGAGAGAATAGTGGATAGCTAGTTAGATTTAGCCCCATTTCGAGGACACTAGTCACACCACAGGTAGAATGTCTCGCGAGGGAAAAGTCCCGCCGGAGGACGGGGGAGCTGAGTAGATAGATGGAGACTAAACAGAGGAGAGCTAGGAACAGGTATCCGTTTGGTAGCAGAGGAAGGACAAAAAGAAGAAAAAAAAATAGCATCTTAAGCTAACGTAGAGATGGCAGTGAAACTCTTCACTCTTCAAGTCCATGAAATTACAGTAATTGAAGGTGATTGAAAAGTGGAATTAGAGTAGAAAGGCCTGTCAAACAGGACATCCAGGCTTTTTCGACCCACAATTGGGCAACTAAAAGCCCTTCCGATGTTCCTTTACGTTTGACAACGGATGCAGGAGGACGCAGGGCGACGCCTAAGCCCCAAACTGAAGCTTCTGTCTGCCTCTCTGAAAGGAGAGAGGCAGGCGGAGATGAACAAATGTGCTTTTTCACAAGTGGGAAAAGTAGATTCCGAGACAGACAAAAGAACTCTGGCATGTCTGTTGTCATAAAAACACTGCGCAAATACTGCCTGGAGTGGGGGGGCGGGGGGGGAATAAGCCACACCTAAAGAATGAAATCTGTCTTGTTTTATTTTTGACTTTCCATACCTTCTTTTTTTTTCTACTCTGCTCCTGTCTTTCTCTGTCTTTTTATTGTTGTTGTTGTTGTTGAAGATGTTTTCGTGTTTGCCACCAGCAAAGTAGAGGGCGGCACCAACCATGTGAATGTCAAAAACTCTTTTGAAATGATTCCAAGAGTGTAAACATATTTTTTTCATATATTTATTGAAAATGTATTTATTTATTTATTTATATTCATTAGTATTTGTTGAAAGTGTGATTCGTTTTTTCATTGAATGGAAAAAAGCAGGAGATGGGTTAGGACAGGGAAATGTCACTTTCAAGATGAAAACCAGTTTTCCCTGAGAAAAAACTGAAAAGCAACGTTCCTTTTTTATTTTTAACATTTTAAAAAATGTGATGCTGCAAAAATACCTTCCAGCTTAACATCGTGTCTTTACCTGCTTTTATTTTGTTAATTTAGTAGCCTATTGTTGGCTGCTATAGCTGTTCACATTCCTACGACACTAGACAAATATTTCACACACACACACACACACACACACACACACACAGTTAGAGATAAGCTCCATGTGGAGGATTCTTTAGCATTTAGACAAAAGGCTCCAACCACCGGATATGTATCAGTGTCTAGTTATTCACTCCTTCAGGCTTTTGTCGTTTAGGCACGCCCAAAACGTGCCCACGCTGAGCTACTGAACTTTAAAAATTAGATCAAAGATGCCTGGGTTTGCGCGTACGTACGAAACACACGTGGCGTGGCTCTTTGGATGGCAATGCCGGAGCAGAGCGGACATTCCCATTCAAATCAATGTAGCAGGATGGTCAGAGCGGCAGCGGCTATTTTTATGTGTATTGTTGTTGCGCGCTAGCTTACTTATGAACCGAACAGATTCACGGTTTTGCTGTGACGACAAAAACAAGCAGCAATATTAGCAACTTGATGCGTCATCCTCACACTCTTGACTCAGCGCTGGAAAGCGCATAGCTAACGCCAGACGAGTGACAACTTTGATTGGCTTATTTTTCCTGTAACAAGTGTAGCATTTAAGCATGGTGGAATTAACAATCTAGCTACAGTAGCTAACTAGCGGACAGCTAGCTTGCTAATTTCATCATGCTTTAATGCCATACTGTTTACAGAAAATAAGCCGAACAGTAGGCCCTCCGCCTCACTACCGGCCACTCCGGAGAAGGACAATCTACTGTAGCTAGCTAACCAGCCAGCCATCTGTTTCCCCAGAGCTACGTCCACTCTCTTCCCAGTGAGCTGCAACCACATTAACCAAGACCACTAAAAACAATTGCCATTTTCTTTTGTACCAGTCAAATGACCAACGGAAACATGTCAAACAACTCAATGTCCGTTCTACTCCTATTCCATATCTGTGGAAATATTGCAATTCATGATCCCCAGAGGATGAACCTCCAATAATTTGGTGTATGACAAAATACCTGCAAAACATGCCATTCTCCCCAGCCTCAGCTGTACTTTGTGTTCACGGGTAACTAGCAAACGTTAGCAGGCTAACAAGTAAAACTAAGAGGGTGAGCATGGCAAACATGATACCTGCTAAACATCCGTTAGCATTTAGCTCTGTGCCTAAGTACAGCATGGCTGCTGACTCTTAGTCTTGTTCTGAATGCTAGATAATTAAACCTGCAAACAGAGACTGCAAACACAAATGTATTTAATTGTCATATTTATTACCTGTGAAACACTGTGTTTATTCCTGCTAATTAACACTTCACTGAAACCATCACACATCCCTTATTGACTCTTCACACTCTGCACACTAAACTGAAACTTCTGGAAAAACTGGAAAATGTGGTTAGCAACTGACATCCATAAGACATCCATAAAACACCGTAGCTGAACTTTGTCCTAGCTGACGAGTGTGGTAGAGGACATGTGAAACATTTGTTTGAGTTCTGAGTTTAAAGTCAGAATTCTGAGAATAAACTCAGAACTCAAATCATTTATTTTCACTTGTGGCCCTAATCCCCTTCCGTAGACAAGTGCATAGTAGCCACAGGTTAGGTCTTTCGGAATAATTTTAGAAAGCTTCGGAAAAACTATTGGCTTGGTGGACATAATCAAGAAAGATTTTGCGGTTGCGCTGGTTTAACATGTCATCAGAGGCTTTCTTTTACCATCCTGGTGCTCAGAGTGGGCCACACGCATCTGAAAGGTCAAAGGGACAGGGATGTTTATAGTTACACACATACATGAAAGAGAGTGTTATGTCATAGTCTTTTTCTTTTTTTCCTTTAAACATATGGTCAGAGTCAAGTTCACCTTACACCCACTTTTGAGAAGAGAGAAACTAGTTGAAGGATATGAATGGGAAGAGGAAAAAAAGAACGAAAGGCAGAAGCATGCGGCAGGTGTTGCTCTACTTTGAGCAAACTTTGCATCAAAATCCATTCCAAAAAAATAAAACAACGGGATCCTTGGCACATTTGCGGCTGCGAGACTTGCAAAACTCTCCTAATAAAAGAAATGTCACCCCTCCCTCCCTCATTCCTCTTTTACCCCCCCACCCACCCGTTCACGATACATTTTCTACACCCCCCCATTCCTCCTCTTTGTATTTCTTGAATCATGCTCCACGCCCATTCTTCTGCACATATCTCACCCCCTTATATAGTCGTCCCCTCTCCTTGTATACATTTTATACGCGCCATATACTTCAACGCAGATGCTGTATACATTTGTATACACTCTATGCCTGTCTCTGTCTCCATTGTATGCCATCCATATCTATGTACACTATATTTTATCGACACTGTAGTCACCGTACGACTCTTCCTCTCATCATTATTGCCCATTCTTCTTCTGCAGTTAGAATTGTACGACTATAATCTCTTGTCTCCCGCCCATCTTCCCCTCCACCCCTCACCTGCCCCCCGCCCCCCACCCCCCACCCCATCTTGTGTACCTCCGCTCCACACAGTGGAAGGAAGAATTTGTGACGTCAGGAAAAAAAATTGAGGGAGGTGCGTGGGGGGAGGGCGGGTTTGAGAAAAACAGCTAACGCGACAAATGATGATGACGACGACAACGACGAAGAGAAATGTTTGTAGTATAATTACAAAAAAGGAAAAGTGCACTATTATGACAATGATTATTATTGCCTGTGAGAAATACTGACCAATAAACAACAATGGAAATATACACGCGGGTGTTTGAGTTCTGTTGCATTGTGCACTCATGAAGATGTTCAGTCATTATCCGAACCTGGAATGGAGACAAAATGACTGTTAAATTCCTCCTGGTTGATATAAAGACAAGTGCGGAGAAGTAGCTTCCACTGCACTTGTCTTTATATCAACCAGGAGAAATATGATAAACTGTGGGAAGGCTACGCGAGGGTCCGCGTGAAGTAACTAGTCAATAGCAATAACAACGTGATATGCTCATTCTACATAAACTATAAATGAACTATTAAAAAATGTATATTAAATGGAAAATTGCTTATATTTGGTATTTTTGTCATATACAGATGTGCAATGATGCTTGCTGGGTAATATGTATGTTGATACTGTGCAATGTCAAGTCTCCATTGGATCATGTGATGAGACAATACGATGGTGTGTGCTTCACGACTGGTAACTAGCTTGCACCAGGGCCCGTCATAATAATAGTGTGCACTGGGGCCCATCGTAGCCACCTTACGCCACTGGTGTACGCGTAAGACGCCCGCGTACCGGCAGTTTGTGTGACCGTGCGGACCCGTCCTATGGATGTAAAAACAGAACTTGATACAGTGTCGGAGACGTTGCCTCCTTCATTCCTGTGAAAGTTGCTCAGTGGCGCACAAAGCAAAAAAAATATGACATCCGAGTACAAAATTACCCAGATTGTTACAGACGTCTCTTTCCCAATGTAAGTCTATGGTAAAAAAAAAAGTATTTTTGGGCCCCATGGTGTCACGTGACAGACATGGAAGTTGTAATTCTGCCATTTTGCCATTATGTAAAATTTGCTTCAAAGCCTGGTGCTCCCCTTCCTATGCTTGACCTGTCCGGACCGTGGATGTTGTCCGCACGTCCACTCTGCTACAAGTGGTTAGCGTAGCAATCTACTGCTGATGTGTAGCCTACCCTGTTTTAGAGTAAAAAGGGGTGGAAAGTGTCCCGTGAATGACCTGAACAGGGACTACGTATGTGATTAGGCATCATAGAGTGGGCCAAGAGTGTCAGGCGGGATATTGGTCAGCCAGTTCCGGTCTGTCAAACCTGTCTAACTTGGTCATCAGTGGTCCCAATAAATGATAATAGTAATTCATCGGGCAGTAATCTGGACAGAAATTCTGGGATAATATTCTGAGATTAAGTGCATCATGACATCATAATGACAATTCCCAAGGAGGATAATTAAAAGTGAGCTTTTGATTCTCTGAGGTTTATCTTAATTTCATGATTGTATTAAGGGTGTGTCTAGTTTGTGATACAAATAGGCCAATGGGTAAGGGGAACAGGGAGGATGTAGCTCTGCTCTGTTCCGTGTCAAATACAAATACATCTTTGCATTTAATATACATCATTTTTTCAAGTGCTGAAAAGACCGTGAACATTTTTCAACCCTGAGACTAGTAAAGGTCACAGAGGGCATGAGCGGCACGAGGAAAACCTGCAGGCGGAGGTTGAAATGTTGGAACGCGGCCAAACCGGCATGTTCCTCTTTCTTTTTTAAAAAGTAGTGCGTGTCACAAATGGGCGGGTCTCCAAATGCTGTCGCTTCCTGAAGACAGCTTTGAAAAACGAAGAGCTCTCACTCTGACAGTAACAGAGGGTCCAGAGGACGACGAAAGCAAAGCTCAGTGGAACAAACTGTATTTTGTATTAGATACATTGATGCATTCATCCCACAAACCAGTTAAATTGTTGTAAAAAAAAAGTATTCATTTATTTTTAATTTTTTAAGTGTTACAAATAATTCTGGCCCAGTATTTAAAACAAAATAATGGCATTTATATATATATAAATATAACATTGCCACAGCTACTGCGCATGCGTCAAAGTTAAGGCCTACATTTAAACAGCGACAGATCTTTTCCTCCGCGTGCCTCATCTTCTCACACACATTATCGCTGCCCGCTGGCCGTGGTGAGTTCTCTCCTTGTTGTTACGTGAAGAAAAGCTCGCTTTCTCTGGGTGCGCTCAGTGGGCTCGAGAAGAAGGGAGCGGTGCTAAAGTCTGAATCAACCTCCTCACGAACAAAACTCCTCGAAAGACACTTCAGGTACTTTTTTAATCGTATTTTAATCAACTCTCACGATGCTGCTGGCGCACTTCTTGCCGTTTTATTGTATTCTTTTGCTCTCTGTGGGCTTTTGTTGCCCAGCCTGAATGGACCATTGTGCGTTGAACACAGTTTACACCAGGCTACAGTGCGTGTATGCTAATTCACCGTGCGTTTAGTATTGTACATGTGTGTTGAATGTGTGGCTTCTCTGTGTAGTTTGTGGTCGCTGTTGGAGTTAATTTCCGCCCACACACGAGTGATGGAGAGCTGCGTGGCTGTGTCGTACAGTACAACGTGAACTATTTCCTTGAAGGAGTCTGGTTTAGACTCAGCCACACTCCCACTGGTCCTAGTGGCTGAAATACAGTGTAGATCAGACATTAGAGCTCATTTCTTGTTGGCTTGCTAGGCCAACAAGAGTAAAACAAACCGGAATCTTGAAGGAGACAAAGTTTTAGTCGAGCTAACAGTAAATATTGCACTCTATCGGTATGTGCACGCGCGTTTCTTCCCGCCGCCCTCGTTTCCGCGCGCCGTGCCTGTCTTAACTGATTGATATGCTAAATGATGAAAGAACACCAGTCTGTCCTCTCCGGCAGGTACAACCTGTTGGTCGTCGTTGTCTTTCGCCTTTTTTTGGATTCCAACACCTAGTTGTAACTTTACTAGATTCCACTACTCAACTTTATGTGTTGAGACCCTTCATCTTTATTAAATATCCAACAGAATGTAGTCATTGTTAGCAGTTATTCACTCTTTTGTTTGCTTTTGCAAGCCGTCACCATGGCATCCAGAAATGACGTAACTTTCCTCTCTCAATGTGTGCAGCATGAACATATTATTATCTTTTATATTGATGCCTTTATAACATGTATAATAATGTAAAATAGTTATGTTTTCCATCAGATGGTTAGAAAAGTCTCTAAAGATTCTGTAACTACTTAGAGAACAGTTGTTAAAGGACATTCTGGGTTTTAAATGTCTGGAAATGTTCTTTTTCTCCTCTTCCTTAATGTACTAGTTAGAGCTAGAAGTAGTTTCGTGGTTTAGATTATTTTCTGCAAGGTCAACATAAAGGTAACGGTTTGGCTTTCGGGTCCAGACTGGAGTCAGACTAGTTTAGGGAAAAGGATAGTTCCCTGCTCCCCGTTTAGGGAGTGTCAGAACTTCCCACGGAAAATAATTCACCAACGCAGACATCACTTCCTCCGCGTTACCCTGGAAACGTAAACACCTCGGATTATCTGCTGCTGTGGAAATGTTACACTACAGAAGTAAAATATTCAATGTGTGTATTTCGCTGTGTTGCATTATGACAATAAATAATCCTTGAATCCCTTGAAAATGAACACATCTGGTGGTCTCCTCCCTCCCGGTGTTAATAGTTGGGTTGAATATCGATCAACATTATGGTTAAAAACTCAGCAACACCGTCTCCAGAGCACGACGCCGGCTGCACTCAACTGTAGGTTTGATTAGTTTCTACCAGCGGTCCACTTGGCATCGTAGCTCAACCTCACTCTCTCTCAATTTAAATCTTTCAACTTTGTTTTGCTTAATTGGCATGACAAATCAATACATCTGTGTTGCCAAAGCATAGGGGGAAAAAACAACAAGCTGATAGTAGAGAATAGTCTTTCTCTATCTCTTTCTCTCTCTTCCTCTTTCTCTCTCTTCCTCTTTCTCTCTCTTTCTCTTTCTCTTTCTCTCATATATATATATATATATATATATTCAGTAACACACACACAATCAGTTGTGTGAAATAGCTGTGGGAAGTGCGAAATATGCAGCGATCAATTGCCCGGCTGGAAAAGAGAGGGAGAAGAGATGACAGAGGCCTGCTAAATGCACACACACGAACCAACGCCTCAAAGAGAGATTATATGTTGACCGACTGCGTAGGGAAACGCTCGGCTGTAACTGCATAATTGCTGCGTCCTCATCCACTGTGTGCCAGGGGCCTTATTTTCATCTGCAACAGCTGTGCGTTGCTCCGCCCCTTTTTCTTTTCAACTAAACATTGCCCAGCGACACCCCGAGAGCTCTCGGGCGCCCCTGTTCCTGTCTCACTCTCCCAACCTGTCGCACACAGACGACATCCCTGGTGACCCAGGAAGTAAAGGAGAGAAACCAAAGAAAACGCTAATCACCGACTGATTGCTGTGGTAACACCCAATCTGTCTGCTACTGATGGGATAAGATAAGATGTACTTTATTGTCCCGAAATTAGTCTGGGACTCCAAGCATCACAATCCACGTATAAAACAAAGGTCATAGATACACTCATGCATACACATGCTTAAGTACACATGTCTTCAATAGTCACGAGTAATAAAACCAGGTGTGATCAACGCGGATGATAAATATTCAAGTCCCAATATATTGTTCCCCAATTAGATCATATCGTGTAATGCTACTTTTTGCAATTTAGTAATTTGATGGAATGAAGGCTGAATGATTTATAGTCCGATCCAAACGTCCTGAAGCCAGATTAGTAATGTAACGATGCAAAGAAACGTTGTCTTCTGAGTCGAATAAGTCTTTAAAAAGAGGATTTATTTCAGTTTCCTCCCAAAAAAAGGACTGTCTCAGAAGGTATTGAGTTGACATTTTTAAAGATCTACAATGTTTTCTCTTGCTTGCTGTAGTTTTAGCTCTGACATGTCAGACCTGTATTCTCTCTCTTACACACTAACAGATCTTTCTTCAGTGACTCGGGGAATGTTTAGTGTCCACATTCTTTCCCTCGGTCTCATTTTCTACTCGCTCACTTGGTAGTGTAGAAGGCTGTACGCTGACTGGCAACGTTTGTTTTTTTCCACATTGAAACAGTAAAAAGTCGACACATCAGAGTAGCATTAACAACCAAAGTCTCTCTCGGCATTCACCTGAACTAGGACGCCTCCGCATTGCGTCATTTTGTAATCTTACTACCTTTTTTAAAGTGGAATACTTTTTTTTTTTTTTTTTAGCAAGTAAAGGACGATAAAGCTAAGTAATCAGACTACAGCTCTAAAACAGAAGTAAGAACACAAAATGACGCAAGACCAAAGAAATAAAGGGACATTTAGATATGTCGTAGCAGGAACAATCCCAGGCGTCTCATAATAACATTAACATTGGCTCCATTCCATTCAGTTCAAGAGTCCCACTGAGCCAGCAGGCACGGTACCAGGACCCTGGAACGGACACTAGAGTGGATGCGTTTCCTACTGCGGCGTGTTTAATGTGAGAAGAAGACCTAGTCCTAGCTTCCCACCATGAGCTCATCGGAGCCTTTTTGCTCTCCAAGCACCGCTTTGGAGAACTTCGGATGTGTCATTGTTGTTAAATAATATCAACTTGGGAGTGTTGTCATTTTTCACTCTTGAAGCAAAATGTTTGCTCATGTAAACAAAAGCAATCTTATCTGCTTTTGTTTACATGTTTGTTTACATTAATACGTCGGTATAATACACTGACATAAAAGTCACGGATCGGATCGGCACAAAAGAAAAAAAGGAGATTGATCGTTGATGATCCATATTGTTTGATATAAAACAAAAAGATCAGGAAATAAAAGATTGTATGTTTATGGATTGAAACAAATCTTGTCATTGGTCGTTTTAATGCTGATGTATTTTAAACGGGTCATGATTCACTCTCTAATATCTATTTATGTTGTTGTGAAAACATCTTCAAACAACTGGATTTATTCTAGTTTCTCACCAACACTACATTTTTACGAGCTCACATGTGAACACATGATAATATCAACATCACTCGGATCTGCTCACCAAGTAGTGACTTACATCCTCCATGCTGTTGAGCTGCCAGTGTGATCTCAAAGCCAGTACCTCATCAGTATTGAATAATTCATCCTGTCAGATCGATGATGACCGCCCGGGCTGTTTCCTCAGATGAAGTTTTAAAAAACATTTTTAAATGACTTTCATACACTAAATCCACCCACAAAGAGGAAGGACCTCCCATTAGTTTGACCATGAGCACAGTGTAGTCACTTTCGTCTAATGATCTGCTTCACTTGCACAGTAACGGTGCAGGAATTGAAGCGGCGATATCGGGACATATTCATCTTCACACACACAGTCCACCTGATATTTCACAGCTACACCCTAAAATGTTTAATGATTATTTTTTTTTTTGTGTGTGTGTGTGTACCGGCAGGTTTCCGTCACAGTTTTATTTTTCAATATATGGTTGAATTTGCACGTCTTTTTCATTTAAAGCGCCTGTATACCGTAGTGTGAGCAGCGTTTACTCTATTCTCGGTGCTGCAGTGGGATTCAGTGGGACAACAGCATTCCACTGACACATTAAATTACTCAAGTGTTGTTGCACAGGGTGTTTATACAAACGCACCGAGCGGCCTGCTGGCTTGTAAAACCCGTTCTTATGGACCGGTTATAAAGCGCTTATTAAATCCTGTTTATCGTCCGTCAATGCCAAAGTCCCAGGGAAGTAATGAGGATGTAAAGTTATGTAAGACACCAAAGAATTGTGTTTTTTTTGTGTCGACAACACCTTCTGCTATGATGAATTGCATGCTGCTGTCTTAACTCTAATAAATGATTAATTATTACTTAAAGTTACTACAAGGAACTTTGATTTTGTGTGGATTTTGGCGCTCCCCGTGGACGGAAGTGGTCGTGTGTTTCCGAGCACCAGAGTCCCCTTTTTTTACAAAGTTCTCCTCGCTGTGACGTCGTCGATACGAGGAGTGATTATTGGTGTTTACGTTCCTGTTCACTCGTGTTCCCATAGCGATGGCGGAGGCCCACCAGGCGGTGGCGTTCCAGTTCACCATAACGCCGGAGGGGATCGACCTGCAGCTGTCCTACCAGGCCCTGAACCAGATCTGCCAGTCCGGAGTACGGTCCTGGAAGAAACGATGCAGCCGCCTGAGGGTGAGGATGATGGGCAAATATATCTCTGTCTGTCTGTCTGTCTGTCTGTCTGTGTTTGTGTGTGTGTTATTTAAATAGTCAAAAATCACAAGTTTGTCACAGGGGATTTTACAGTCAACATAAGACGCCTCGTGTGTGATGCAAACGCAGAAGGCCTCATTACACGGCCTGAATTCCCTTCTGTACAGGTACATGTACTGACATGCATTGTTGCCCCTCCTGGGGTGACGGACACAGAGCTGTTGATATGTGCGTGTGCTGGTTCCTCTCTTTACTAATCCCTGCCGGTCCCTGCAAGTGAACAAAGTCAACAAAGGGGCATGTACGCACACTGTATTTGATGTTCAAACATCTTGGGTTTGATGAGTTAACTCGATGTGTGCTATTGTGGGAGCAATGTAAAGAGAGCATTCTTCAGAAATGTTTTGCTCTTAACCGGGAAAGTCCTCGAGTTGTTTCTCAAAGGAACCTCTGTTTTTGCCCCAGTGTAAAAGAACTGCCTTTTTGTTTCTTCTTCTGTGGTGACAGAACCGGGTGATCAAGGGAGTGTACCCTGCCAGCCCATCCTCCTGGCTCTTTGTCGTCATAGCGATCCTGGCCACCATGTACATGCGCTCGGATCCCAGCATGGGCCTCATCACGATGATACAGCAGCACCTGCCACTAAGGTACACGGGGGGCCTCTGCCTTCACCTTCTTAAAGGGACAGTATAGAGTGTTAAGTGGTGCCGTATGAGGTGCTTATTTTTACGTATTTTAGCCGCCTAATAAAATCAATATCCCTTTAAGTGTGCGCTATTTTTAGAGTGTTTTCATTCTCCTGACGGGGAGCTGAAGCCGTTCTCTCTGCGTTCTCCAAAGCCAACCAGACTCCACTCACAAAAACCTTTGTACCGGTTCAGAACACCAGAGTCGCTGGTCTACCGCTGCCTCAGTCGGTTAGTCTGTTTGTGTTAATGTGTGACTTTGGTGAATCCGAACTAACCCCTTAAAACACCAAAGTCACACATTAACACAACACACACAACAACACTCAACAGCAGCAGTCTGGTAGCTTTGAAGAGGGAATAGAAACCGCCTCCAGATCCCCGAGAGGGCTGTCTGACGAATGAAGATCTTCTAAATATAGCGTACACTTAAAGTACTTTCTCTAAACTGAGGGGGGCGTGCCGACTGACATCTACTGTAGCGAATACGTTAACTATGGATAAATACCTCACACAACCCCCAATCAAGTGACCCAAAATAACCCTTTTTAAGTTGGAGGAGATGGCTGATCTTTTCTCTTTTGCACATAGAGCTGGCGATGTATTTAATGTCGTTGTTTGCATGTGGGCCTCTTGAGAAGCCATCCACGATCAGCTGGAGTTTATAATATCCACAGCAGCATCTTGGCGAAGTTTACATTCTCAAAGAGTTCTTACAATAACAACACCGTCTGCTTCTCTTGACTTTCAAATTCTGCATGATGGATGCGGATCAGAAGTAGTAACGCATGAACGCTCACTCTTATCGTCTCACGCGCTTATGTTACACGGGGTGTCATCGGGTCGCTGCGGTGAATGTGTTGCCGGGAACAGTAAAATGCCTCAGAAATCTAATATTGGTTGAGCTCCGCTTTTTAAAAAGTGCTGCCAGCTGAAAGTGACGGCTCCACTTGAAAATTCCAGTCTGTCAAGTTCTATCAACGAGCGGGCCGATCCAAACAAACGTGACATGACAGAAGCACACAAAACACTCTGCCGCGGTGAGGGTGTGGTACCTGCAGTTGAACTCTCCCCTACTTCCCTGCTACACTAAGTGGGCACCACTAACCGACACCACTGACTCATCCACACACCTCAGCCCTGATAATATTCATGCTGCAATGAGCAGGTACACGAGCAGCCAGCTGTGTGGCAGGTGAACACAATGGACAGGGTGGAGGCAGTGGAGACTGTAGACTCTCTAAAGTCTCACGTTGCTGTTTGAAGACACCGCCAGCTGAAAATGACAGCTCCGGTTTAAAGGCCAGTCTGATGGGCAGGGACTTGACATATAGATGCTTTTTTTTCTGTGTGTCCACACGAAGCTCTGTTTTGGCGACACTTACATTAGGGATGCACCGGTGCGACCGATAGCCGTGCTTTGGGTGTTCATTGAATAGGAGAGTTTTAACAGGGCTTTTTAGTTGGAGGAGCAGCGGCTCTCCTCTGGGATTTGCCGGAGACGCCGACGGGACGATGCTCGCTCTCTGGCCAACAAGACGGATGAACTGCTGCTCCTCAACAGAGCAAACGCCGACTTCAGCAGATCCGCCGTCCTGTGTTTCACTGGAAGCTGACGTGGTGAGCGCATCCCGGACAGCGCACTACGTCTGCCGGGCCTCCAGCTCCTCCGAGCGGACCGCGTGGCGGAGCTATCGGGGGGGGTATCGAAGGTTGGCGTACAGATGTCACACCGCGGGCAAAGAACTGCAAAACAGACGGCATATTAAGTGTACCACCAGGGATGAAAACACACTGGACCACTGCTACACTGTCATGAAGGACGCATATCGCTCAGACTGTGAGGAGATGGACCAACGAGGCAAAGCTGGAGCTACAGTCCCGCTTTGTCTGCACTGATTGGAGTGTTTTTGAGGCTGCTGCTACAGACCTGGATGAGCTCACTGACATCATACATCAGGACGTGTGTGTGTGCCGACTAAAACCTTGTGCACATATAACAACAATAAACCCTGGTTCACTGCAAGACTCTCAGGCGGCTTCGTCGGGCCAAGGAGGAGAAGTGGGGGCAGGATCCTGTACAACCAGAAACACACTGACAAAGGAGATCAGGGTAGCAAAGAGGAGCTACACTGAAAAGTTCGAAAACAGGTTTTCAGCCAACGACCCCTGTGTCAGTGTGGAGAGACCTGCAGGACCTCACCAACTACAGGAGCCCCCCCCCCCACACCCTACTTCCTGTGCCAGCTCAGGAAGTTCAACCTGCCTCTGGAGCTGCTGATTGTGTTTTACCCCGCTATCATCCAGCCTGCCCTCCACCCTGGACGTGTTCACCTCCTCAGTTCACCTCCTCACCTCAGCATACGTGGCCAATAAAGCTGATTCTGATTCTGATAAACATAGAATTGAATTGTATCGATCGGCTCCATCATCACCGATATTTGAATGAGTAATGGCCAGATATTGAGGGATCCCTCACTTCAATGAGAAACCCCTGTTTACATTCTAAATGCATTTTATCTGATTGTTACACTCGGGTTGTGTTTTGTTTTTCCTGCTTTGTGTGACTCTGGGGAGAGAAAAGAATCAAATCATCTTCCTCGTCGACCCAGCAGAGGTTGCTGTTGCACTGTCCATGCGTCTATAATTGGTCTTGATCTTATCACGGTGAATAATCTGCCCTCTGCTGGCAGTAATAGTGCACACATTTAGACGGATCACAGTCATGTCTGGTATTTAAAAACTGTTTTATAAGAGGCACATGCATATTTTCAGCTCCAGGTAATATAAAAACGTTGTCAGAAGACGTGCCGACCACGTAGCCAGTAATTGTTCTCTCCTCCTCCTCCCGGTCCAGCCTCCACGTCTCGCTCAGCACCCAGGGTCAGACCATGCTGTCGGCGCTGGTCTTCAGCACCCTGCTGTGGCTCTCCCTCATCCTGGCGCTCCGGTTCTGCCTCAAGCTGCTCCTCTCGTACCACCAGTGGATGTTCGAGCAGCACGGCCGGGTTTCCAACACCACCAAAGTCTGGGTGGTAAGCCGTGCCTCTCCTCGGTTATCACAGATCCATAGTGGCTGCTGCAACGGCATGCACGGGAAAAAAGGCTGTTTAAAGACCTATAATCGTCTTATTCTTACTTTTCATCCCAGTAAAATATACGGACCCCTTACAGGGGAGAACATTTTTCCAAGGACCCCATCTTAATCATGACACCCATAAAGCATATGCTCAAAGCAGTAAAATTAACCAAATTTCAGTTTGAACCCTGTTAAGAAGAGATGAGGTCATCCTCTTATTTGTTCAAGTTTCATTTGGACTACACTTACAGCATTTAAAGCTCACATTCAAAGTACAAACAGTAGCAAGACGGGCATAGTCCTGATGAATCCAGGGCTTAGAACTTACACTGACCTTCAGTAAGTTCTTCAACTGAACAATAAGTAACGTATTGCTGTGTGATACAATCATATCAGAGTTTCTATTGGCCCAAAGCTAACACAGGTGGGACTAATGTGCACAATGTTTTTTATTTTTTTGTTTTTTTTTGCATGTGCATATGCATATGTAATGACTACGCACAATTTTATCATTTATAGCAAATTATTTAGCACTCATTCAGATGATTTGTTAAATTCCCCCTTTTGTTTACCTGCCTGGTTGATGACTGGTGCCGAGTGTAGCTAGTGACGGAGAGCGAGCTTTACCCAGCACACCGTTCGGCTGTGTAGGGGTAACGCACTACTAATACATGTGTCCCGTAGACGTGTACATAACACACTACTAATACATGTGTCCCGTAGACGTGTGTACATAACACACTACTAATACATGTGTCCCGTAGACGTGTGTACATAACACACTACTAATACATGTGTCCCGTAGACGTGTGTACATAACGCACTACTAATACATGTGTCCCGTAGACGTGTACATAACACACTACTAATACATGTGTCCCGTAGACGTGTGCACATAACACACTACTAATACATGTGTCCTGTAGACGTGTGTGTACATAACACACTACTAATACATGTGTCCTGTAGACGTGTGTGTACATAACACACTACTAATACATGTGTCCTGTAGACGTGTGTACATAACACACTACTAATACATGTGTCCTGTAGACGTGTGTACATAACACACTACTAATACATGTGTCCTGTAGACGTGTGTACATAACACACTACTAATACATGTGTCCTGTAGACGTGTGTACATAACACACTACTAATACATGTGTCCTGTAGACGTGTACATAACGCACTACTAATACATGTGTCCTGTAGACGTGTGTACATAACACACTACTAATACATGTGTCCTGTAGATGTGTACATAACTCACTACTAATACATGTGTCCCGTAGACGTGTGTACATAACACACTACTAATACATGTGTCCCGTAGACGTGTACATAACACACTACTAATACATGTGTCCCGTAGACGTGTGTACATAACTCACTACTAATACATGTGTCCCGTAGACGTGTGTACATAACACACTACTAATACATGTGTCCCGTAGACGTGTGTACATAACGCACTACTAATACATGTGTCCCGTAGACGTGTACATAACACACTACTAATACATGTGTCCCGTAGACGTGTGCACATAACACACTACTAATACATGTGTCCTGTAGACGTGTGTGTACATAACACACTACTAATACATGTGTCCTGTAGACGTGTGTGTACATAACACACTACTAATACATGTGTCCTGTAGACGTGTGTACATAACACACTACTAATACATGTGTCCTGTAGACGTGTGTACATAACACACTACTAATACATGTGTCCTGTAGACGTGTGTACATAACACACTACTAATACATGTGTCCTGTAGACGTGTGTACATAACACACTACTAATACATGTGTCCTGTAGACGTGTACATAACGCACTACTAATACATGTGTCCTGTAGACGTGTGTACATAACACACTACTAATACATGTGTCCTGTAGATGTGTACATAACACACTACTAATACATGTGTCCTGTAGACGTGTGTACATAACTCACTACTAATACATGTGTCCCGTAGACGTGTGTACATAACGCACTACTAATACATGTGTCCTGTAGACGTGTACATAACGCACTACTAATACATGTGTCCTGTAGATGTGTGTACATAACACACTACTAATACATGTGTCCCGTAGACGTGTGTACATAACACACTACTAATACATGTGTCCTGTAGATGTGTGTACATAACACACTACTAATACATGTGTCCTGTAGACGTGTGTACATAACACACTACTAATACATGTGTCCTGTAGACGTGTGTACATAACACACTACTAATACATGTGTCCTGTAGACGTGTACATAACGCACTACTAATACATGTGTCCTGTAGACGTGTGTACATAACACACTACTAATACATGTGTCCTGTAGATGTGTACATAACACACTACTAATACATGTGTCCTGTAGATGTGTACATAACACACTACTAATACATGTGTCCTGTAGACGTGTGTACATAACGCACTACTAATACATGTGTCCCGTAGACGTGTGTACATAACGCACTACTAATACATGTGTCCCGTAGACGTGTGTACATAACGCACTACTAATACATGTGTCCCGTAGACGTGTGTACATAACGCACTACTAATACATGTGTCCCGTAGACGTGTGTACATAACGCACTACTAATACATGTGTCCCGTAGACGTGTGTACATAACGCACTACTAATACATGTGTCCCGTAGACGTGTGTACATAACGCACTACTAATACATGTGTCCCGTAGACGTGTGTACATAACGCACTACTAATACATGTGTCCCGTAGACGTGTGTACATAACGCACTACTAATACATGTGTCCTGTAGACGTGTGTACATAACTCACTACTAATACATGTGTCCCGTAGACATGTGTACATAACACACTACTAATACATGTGTCCTGTAGATGTGTACATAACGCACTACTAATACATGTGTCCCGTAGACGTGTACATAACGCACTACTAATACATGTGTCCCGTAGACGTGTGCACATAACACACTACTAATACATGTGTCCTGTAGACGTGTGTGTACATAACACACTACTAATACATGTGTCCTGTAGACGTGTGTGTACATAACACACTACTAATACATGTGTCCTGTAGACGTGTGTACATAACACACTACTAATACATGTGTCCTGTAGACGTGTGTACATAACACACTACTAATACATGTGTCCTGTAGACGTGTGTACATAACACACTACTAATACATGTGTCCTGTAGACGTGTGTACATAACACACTACTAATACATGTGTCCTGTAGACGTGTACATAACGCACTACTAATACATGTGTCCTGTAGACGTGTGTACATAACACACTACTAATACATGTGTCCTGTAGATGTGTGTACATAACACACTACTAATACATGTGTCCTGTAGACGTGTGTACATAACACACTACTAATACATGTGTCCTGTAGACGTGTGTACATAACGCACTACTAATACATGTGTCCCGTAGACGTGTGTACATAACACACTACTAATACATGTGTCCTGTAGACGTGTGTACATAACACACTACTAATACATGTGTCCTGTAGATGTGTACATAACACACTACTAATACATGTGTCCTGTAGATGTGTACATAACACACTACTAATACATGTGTCCTGTAGACGTGTGTGTACATAACACACTACTAATACATGTGTCCTGTAGACGTGTGTACATAACACACTACTAATACATGTGTCCTGTAGATGTGTACATAACGCACTACTAATACATGTGTCCTGTAGATGTGTACATAACACACTACTAATACATGTGTCCTGTAGACGTGTGTACATAACGCACTACTAATACATGTGCCCTGTAGACGTGTGTGTACATAACACACTACTAATACATGTGTCCTGTAGATGTGTACATAACACACTACTAATACATGTGTCCTGTAGACGTGTGTACATAACGCACTACTAATACATGTGTCCTGTAGACGTGTGTGTACATAACACACTACTAATACATGTGTCCTGTAGACGTGTGTACATAACACACTACTAATACATGTGTCCTGTAGATGTGTACATAACGCACTACTAATACATGTGTCCTGTAGATGTGTACATAACACACTACTAATACATGTGTCCCGTAGACGTGTGTACATAACTCACTACTAATACATGTGTCCCGTAGACGTGTGTACATAACACACTACTAATACATGTGTCCCGTAGACGTGTGTACATAACGCACTACTAATACATGTGTCCCGTAGACGTGTACATAACACACTACTAATACATGTGTCCCGTAGACGTGTGCACATAACACACTACTAATACATGTGTCCTGTAGACGTGTGTGTACATAACACACTACTAATACATGTGTCCTGTAGACGTGTGTGTACATAACACACTACTAATACATGTGTCCTGTAGACGTGTGTACATAACACACTACTAATACATGTGTCCTGTAGACGTGTGTACATAACACACTACTAATACATGTGTCCTGTAGACGTGTGTACATAACACACTACTAATACATGTGTCCTGTAGACGTGTGTACATAACACACTACTAATACATGTGTCCTGTAGACGTGTACATAACGCACTACTAATACATGTGTCCTGTAGACGTGTGTACATAACACACTACTAATACATGTGTCCTGTAGATGTGTACATAACACACTACTAATACATGTGTCCTGTAGACGTGTGTACATAACGCACTACTAATACATGTGTCCCGTAGACGTGTGTACATAACGCACTACTAATACATGTGTCCTGTAGACGTGTACATAACGCACTACTAATACATGTGTCCTGTAGATGTGTGTACATAACACACTACTAATACATGTGTCCCGTAGACGTGTGTACATAACACACTACTAATACATGTGTCCTGTAGATGTGTGTACATAACACACTACTAATACATGTGTCCTGTAGACGTGTGTACATAACACACTACTAATACATGTGTCCTGTAGACGTGTGTACATAACACACTACTAATACATGTGTCCTGTAGACGTGTACATAACGCACTACTAATACATGTGTCCTGTAGACGTGTGTACATAACACACTACTAATACATGTGTCCTGTAGATGTGTACATAACACACTACTAATACATGTGTCCTGTAGATGTGTACATAACACACTACTAATACATGTGTCCTGTAGACGTGTGTACATAACGCACTACTAATACATGTGTCCCGTAGACGTGTGTACATAACGCACTACTAATACATGTGTCCCGTAGACGTGTGTACATAACGCACTACTAATACATGTGTCCCGTAGACGTGTGTACATAACGCACTACTAATACATGTGTCCCGTAGACGTGTGTACATAACGCACTACTAATACATGTGTCCCGTAGACGTGTGTACATAACGCACTACTAATACATGTGTCCCGTAGACGTGTGTACATAACGCACTACTAATACATGTGTCCCGTAGACGTGTGTACATAACGCACTACTAATACATGTGTCCCGTAGACGTGTGTACATAACGCACTACTAATACATGTGTCCTGTAGACGTGTGTACATAACTCACTACTAATACATGTGTCCCGTAGACGTGTGTACATAACACACTACTAATACATGTGTCCTGTAGATGTGTACATAACGCACTACTAATACATGTGTCCCGTAGACGTGTACATAACGCACTACTAATACATGTGTCCCGTAGACGTGTGCACATAACACACTACTAATACATGTGTCCTGTAGACGTGTGTGTACATAACACACTACTAATACATGTGTCCTGTAGACGTGTGTGTACATAACACACTACTAATACATGTGTCCTGTAGACGTGTGTACATAACACACTACTAATACATGTGTCCTGTAGACGTGTGTACATAACACACTACTAATACATGTGTCCTGTAGACGTGTGTACATAACACACTACTAATACATGTGTCCTGTAGACGTGTGTACATAACACACTACTAATACATGTGTCCTGTAGACGTGTACATAACGCACTACTAATACATGTGTCCTGTAGACGTGTGTACATAACACACTACTAATACATGTGTCCTGTAGATGTGTGTACATAACACACTACTAATACATGTGTCCTGTAGACGTGTGTACATAACACACTACTAATACATGTGTCCTGTAGACGTGTGTACATAACGCACTACTAATACATGTGTCCCGTAGACGTGTGTACATAACACACTACTAATACATGTGTCCTGTAGACGTGTGTACATAACACACTACTAATACATGTGTCCTGTAGATGTGTACATAACACACTACTAATACATGTGTCCTGTAGATGTGTACATAACACACTACTAATACATGTGTCCTGTAGACGTGTGTGTACATAACACACTACTAATACATGTGTCCTGTAGACGTGTGTACATAACACACTACTAATACATGTGTCCTGTAGATGTGTACATAACGCACTACTAATACATGTGTCCTGTAGATGTGTACATAACACACTACTAATACATGTGTCCTGTAGACGTGTGTACATAACGCACTACTAATACATGTGTCCTGTAGACGTGTGTGTACATAACACACTACTAATACATGTGTCCTGTAGATGTGTACATAACACACTACTAATACATGTGTCCTGTAGACGTGTGTACATAACGCACTACTAATACATGTGTCCTGTAGACGTGTGTGTACATAACACACTACTAATACATGTGTCCTGTAGACGTGTGTACATAACACACTACTAATACATGTGTCCTGTAGATGTGTACATAACGCACTACTAATACATGTGTCCTGTAGATGTGTACATAACACACTACTAATACATGTGTCCTGTAGACGTGTGTACATAACACACTACTAATACATGTGTCCTGTAGATGTGTACATAACACACTACTAATACATGTGTCCTGTAGATGTGTACATAACACACTACTAATACATGTGTCCTGTAGACGTGTGTGTACATAACACACTACTAATACATGTGTCCTGTAGACGTGTGTACATAACACACTACTAATACATGTGTCCTGTAGATGTGTACATAACGCACTACTAATACATGTGTCCTGTAGATGTGTACATAACACACTACTAATACATGTGTCCTGTAGACGTGTGTACATAACGCACTACTAATACATGTGTCCTGTAGACGTGTGTGTACATAACACACTACTAATACATGTGTCCTGTAGATGTGTACATAACACACTACTAATACATGTGTCCTGTAGACGTGTGTACATAACGCACTACTAATACATGTGTCCTGTAGACGTGTGTGTACATAACACACTACTAATACATGTGTCCTGTAGACGTGTGTACATAACACACTACTAATACATGTGTCCTGTAGATGTGTACATAACGCACTACTAATACATGTGTCCTGTAGATGTGTACATAACACACTACTAATACATGTGTCCCGTAGACGTGTGCACATAACGCACTACTAATACATGTGTCCTGTAGACGTGTGTGTACATAACACACTACTAATACATGTGTCCCGTAGACGTGTGTACATAACACACTACTAATACATGTGTCCCGTAGACGTGTGTACATAACACACTACTAATACATGTGTCCCGTAGACGTGTGTACATAACACACTACTAATACATGTGTCCTGTAGACGTGTGTACATAACGCACTACTAATACATGTGTCCTGTAGATGTGTGTACATAACACACTACTAATACATGTGTCCCGTAGACGTGTGTACATAACGCACTACTAATACATGTGTCCCGTAGACGTGTGTACATAACACACTACTAATACATGTGTCCTGTAGACGTGTGTACATAACGCACTACTAATACATGTGTCCTGTAGACGTGTGTACATAACGCACTACTAATACATGTGTCCCGTAGACGTGTGTACATAACACACTACTAATACATGTGTCCTGTAGACGTGTGTACATAACACACTACTAATACATGTGTCCTGTAGATGTGTACATAACACACTACTAATACATGTGTCCTGTAGATGTGTACATAACACACTACTAATACATGTGTCCTGTAGACGTGTGTGTACATAACACACTACTAATACATGTGTCCTGTAGACGTGTGTACATAACACACTACTAATACATGTGTCCTGTAGATGTGTACATAACGCACTACTAATACATGTGTCCTGTAGATGTGTACATAACACACTACTAATACATGTGTCCTGTAGACGTGTGTACATAACGCACTACTAATACATGTGTCCCGTAGACGTGTGTACATAACACACTACTAATACATGTGTCCTGTAGACGTGTGTACATAACACACTACTAATACATGTCTCCTGTAGATGTGTACATAACACACTACTAATACATGTGTCCTGTAGATGTGTACATAACACACTACTAATACATGTGTCCTGTAGACGTGTGTGTACATAACACACTACTAATACATGTGTCCTGTAGACGTGTGTACATAACACACTACTAATACATGTGTCCTGTAGATGTGTACATAACGCACTACTAATACATGTGTCCTGTAGATGTGTACATAACACACTACTAATACATGTGTCCTGTAGATGTGTGTACATAACACACTACTAATACATGTGTCCCGTAGACGTGTGTACATAACACACTACTAATACATGTGTCCCGTAGACGTGTGTACATAACACACTACTAATACATGTGTCCCGTAGACGTGTGTACATAACACACTACTAATACATGTGTCCTGTAGACGTGTGTACATAACGCACTACTAATACATGTGTCCCCGTAGACGTGTGTACATAACACACTACTAATACATGTGTCTAATACACAAAGACCGGGCGCTCCTTCCGTTTCAGTTAGCTACACGTTACGTCTGTTATATGTTGAAGTGTCTCTAGAGTTCTCACCTCCTCCTGTGCCCCCCCCCCCCCAGACTCTGCTGAGGTTACTGTCAAGCAGGAAGCCTCTGCTGTACAGCTACCAAACCTCTCTGCCTCATCTGCCTGTTCCTCCCATCAAAGACACAGTGAGCCGGGTGAGCAGACACACACACAGACACACACACACGCCTGGACACACACTTGTACACAGGAAACAGTGTCTATGTACATATAATGGTCTAGTTGAAGAAATGACATTTCAGATCAGGGATTTGATAACAGAACCATATTGTGACTGATGTTGTCTTCTCTCTCTCTCAGTATCTGAAGTCGGCGCGTCCTCTGTTGACCGATCCGGAGTTCAAACGCATGACTGAACTGGCCGACCAGTTTGAGTCCAACCTGGGAAACCGCCTGCAACGCTACCTGAAACTCAAAGCTCTGTGGGCCACCAACTATGTAAGTGCAGTCGGCTCTAACGACGAGTCTAATGATCGATCCGTTGATCAGTTGATGGCCTTCTACTGCTGTACCTCATATAACCTCACTTCAAAAAACATCCAACGTAACCCTTTAAACTCAGAAAAGCTTTGAGTTTAAAGTTTTTTTCCCAACATGTGCACAACAGCAACATTTCTCCGGCTGAGTGCTCCTCCTCAGGTTATAGTGCCTGGTTTTGTGCACAAATTGAGCATCTTGAAATGTTTAGTTCCTTCCTGCATTCAAATGTTGTGTTTCAACTCTGTGATCCTGCATTTCATGGCATCGTTGTACATTTTGTACAAACTGTTCTGGTCAGACTTCAGGTCCACACTCCCTGATGCACCGGCAACATCACTATTCAAATAGTAATACACAAAGTGCTTTACAATGGGGGAATATAGACATAGAATGAACATAAACCAGGGCAAGTGAGATCAAATATGAGTCAATTGAATACGTAGAATGCAAAACATGAGATGGAAAATATGAATAATAATAATAAAATGCACATATACATCAATAAACACAGCAGCAAATGTCCCCGTGGTGGAGTTTTTAAAGCTTTTAAGACAAAAAAACTCCAGAAGTATTTCTCTTTTAGTACCAAATAAAGCGATAACCTGGAGCCTTCTCCCACTTAAATAAAGAGCCACTTTGTCTGCTCTACTGGTGACTGATCTTCTGGGCAGCTTTGGTATTTTCGATTTGTTAAACACTCGGTACAAAGTGTACCGAGTGCTTTTGTTTTGTTTGTCCTGTTGTTATTCCGAGCGAACGACTTGTAATGTGCTGCTGTGGTTCCAGGTGAGCGACTGGTGGGAGGAATACATCTACTTGAGGGGCCGAAGTCCCATCATGGTCAACAGCAACTACTACGGCATGGTAACCAGCTGCCTCTTCCTAAACATTACAGCTTAGAGAAATACTCTTCCTCCACGTCTTCCAAAGCATAAATCTTGAGAGACTTTTTTTTTTTATTATTCTAACGTCCTGTGTGTGCGTCCTTTCCAGGACTTCCTGTACGTGACCCCGACCTCGGTGCAGGCGGCCAGAGCGGGCAACACCATCACTGCCCTGCTGCTCTACCGCCGCAAGGTCAACCGGGAGGAACTCAAACCGGTAAGGCCGCGTGTGTGTGTTTTCATGGGAAGGATGGCATGCTTGCAAGGGGGTCTGGAACGCCTTAACGTCTCTTATTATCTTTGTAATCCATCTCGATTTACACGTGTCAAACATGAGAGCGAGGAGTCCGTAAGGAGACGAGCTCTCCACACGGGATGTGGAGCAATAAGTGCTCACTCTAAGCAGATGGACGTGACCGTATATATTGAGGCAAAAGGTTATAGTTTGTTCAGCGGAAGGATGATTTAAGCCACATGTGTGTGTGTGGGGAGGGCAGTTGCATAAGAATCTGCTGAGTCGGTCTTTTCATGCACACACATTTTCACAGAGCAAAGAGAAAATATCTTGGTTGCTGCACAACTTCAATGTGTTGTACTATAAATATGAATTCAGCCAATAGAGATGAGCAAGAAGAAAGTTAGGGTCGGAGTGTGCATTCATTCAGTTTATTCTTCATCCAGCAGTGTTGGACAATTATTTTGTTAAAGGATGAATTGGGTATTTCTCTCTCTTAAGTGACTAATGGGGACAACTGTTTAAAAAAAATGTTTTTAATTGAAATTGGTCCGGAATTGAGCGAGAGCGCTGCAGCCGCTTAACGGGGCGGCAATGTAATCCGTCCGGGCAATTCCTCCCGTCATTGTACGTCCATTTAAAGTGCTCGTTTTTGCTGCTGTGGCCGTCAACACTATGGAAAGGATTCTACAGAGAAAGAAAAAAAAAAAAGTCTTTCCCCTTTCGCTTGATCCCGACTTTTTTCCTATTGTGTCTAACCAAGTCTCGCCTCAAGGAGAAGTCTCGTTCTGAAATCTCGAAGAGAATAAAAGTGAGCGTTGGAGAGAAGAGTGCCGTTGTTGTGTTGGAGCACAGAAAGCGTTGCTTATAGTGCGGCAGATTAAGTCAATATTCCATCAGAATCTTTCACTTGGTGATACAAGCACCACATTTGGCATGAATAATGCCTAGGAACTACTCTTTCAGAAAAGCCCGGTATCCACCTGAAAATCCAAGATGGCGGCCGTTTTTCAAGATGGCCGTCGCCGAAAATGTGAATAAAGGTTTTTCGGTGTAGAACTTGAATGGCTGGACATATTTTAATAATCTAGACATCAAAATGTATGTATTTTGACACGAGAAATTCAATGGTGCCAATAAAAATGTAATATCTTTCAAGATGGCGGCCATTTGTTACTCAAAATTCACACTTTTTGTTGTTCTTTGATCAGAGATTAAGTTTCAGCTGGATGAAGTAGTAGTCTAAGTTCCAAGTTATCTTTTTGATCCAAATTGAAATGTTTTGATTGATCTATATGAGGTGACATTCTGTTTGTAAAAGAGTGATGACAACCAGGGCACACTGGTGACATCATTGCTGTGAGACTGAATGACAGACTCAATGAATGTGCTCGGCACCTCAATGATGTCAGACTTCTAGCTGTATTGAGTGGAGGGGATGTAGTGGCACAGGAGTTGAAGTACCATTGCTCCTGCTTAGCAGCCCTGTACAACAGAGATAGGGCACATCTGTCAGCAGCTGAGAAACAAGACAAGAATGCATCGTCTGCAGAAAAGGAAGCCTGTCTACTTGTGTTTTCAGAGCTCCTAACTTATATAACTGAGACCAGAAACAGCAGCAATGAGCCTGTTGTAGTTCGACTTGCTGAACTGGTTAGCCTGTACAAGCAAAGGCTTCAACACTTTGTGACAGACATCCCAGATGTAAACTCCCCCAGACTCAGACAGGCTTTTGGCAGAGATTCCTGAGCTGGAAGCATACAAGAAAGGAAGAGATGTTCTTCTGGCATTCAAAAGAGACAATGTTCCAGTCTTGTCGGATGCATCAAACTATTCTCATGCTGTCATTCTGGCCAGAGCAGCCAAAATGTTACGAAGGCAAATGGTTGACCACAAATATAAGTTTGACGGGACTTTTCATGACAGCTGTACTACTGCTTCAGTACCTCCAGTTTTGCTTCAGTTTGTCTGTATGATGGAGCATGGGGCCGACATAAAATCCCAGCTGAGGTTTGGTGCAACCACGACAGACCTGGCTATGGCTCAGCTCCTTCAATATAATTGCTTTGCAAAGTACAAGGAAGGTGCTGCAACTCAAAGACATTCCAAAGAACATGAGACGCCATTCCCTCTTTACATAGGGTTGTCTGTGTATGCCGAGACTAGAAAGAAACGCCTTGTGGAGTTGCTGCACGACAATGGTTTTAGCGTTTCTTATGATAGAGTGCTTGACGTCTCAGCGCAGTTGGGAGATGCCGTTGTTTCTAGATACCTTGAAGAAGGTGTGGTTTGCCCTCCCAAACTGAGAAAAGGCCTGTTTTGCACAGCTGCAATGGATAGGTTTACAGCTTGGGGGGAGGGGGGGCAGCACAGCACAGGGCGTGCAGCACAGGGCGTGCAGCACTTGGGCTCTTTCCTGTACTTAGCGAAGCGCGCTCTCTGTCCGCTGGTGTGCTCACCTGTGTTTGCGCGCACGTGTCTGTGTGTGTGTGTGTGTGTGTGTGTGTGTGTGTGTGTGTGTGTGTGTGTGTGTGTGCCCCCCTAATACAATGGTAGAGGAAACACTGACATTGATCATAATCCGCCGGCTACAAGTGCAACTACTTCCTTTCACGGAAACAAGCATCTCTATCTTTCAGCATCAGAAAATCCAGGAGAAGTTCGAGAGCCAATTCGCATTAGGAACAGCAAGGTTGAGGCCGCCATCATTTGCAATATTTCTTATAATTTGTGTGATATCACCATTGCAGTATGCATTCCCAAGACCATGTATCTATCATATATATATATCTCAATCAAGGATTTAGCATTTATTTTTATTGTTTTATGGCACAATCAGATATCGGGTCAAATTCAGCACCGATCAACACTATTTTTGTAATTAATTGGCTTATATCTCAAAAATGTTTGACAATTTGGACTTTCTAAGTGCAGAATTGGATTTCTCGTACTCAAAAAGCTATATTTTAATGCCAAGATCATCAACACTGGATTATCCAATCCCAATCCAGGTCAAAAAATCGCATATAATGGCATTTGCTGGCGGCCATCTTGGAAAATGGCGGCCATATTTTTTTTTCCATCGTGGATACCGGGCTTTTTTTGAAAATATAGGTCTTGAAGATAATTTGTGCCAAATTTGATGCTTGTATCACCAAGTGAAAGATTGTTTCACTAATCTGCCGCACTAGACCTCAAAGATCTGTATATTTAGGCCTGACCCTCTCGCGAGATTTCCGAACGAGACTTCTCCTTGAGGCGAGACTTCGTAAGACACAAAAGCAAACCGACCAGATCGGGCGAACGGTCAAGATGAGAGGTTTTATTTCTCTGTGGGGACCTGTCCATAATGTTGTCAGACTCAATAATAATCAAAGAAAAGAAGTATTCTGAATATGTGGCCTGCCGCCATGCTAGCATAAGCATAACTGCCAAAGAGAATAATAACAATAGATGTGTGTTTCTCCGTGTGGCAGAGTCGTGTTCCAGGCACCGTCATCCCTCTGTGTGCCGCTCAGTGTGAGAGGATGTTCAACACAACGCGCACACCAGGAGTCGAGACTGGTAACACACACACACACACACACACACACACACACACTTTACTGCTCCAGATGAGTCACACAGCTTCACGTTTCTTAGACGTAATCCTGCTGAAATCTCATTTTACATGGAAAAACAAGCTGCAGTGAAATGTACTACTGTTAGAGCAGATGAGCCAGAGGCATAACTCCTCTCTTCCTCCGCAGATGTGCTGCAGCACTGGCAGGACAGCGAGTTTGTGGCGGTGTACAACAAGGGCCGCTTTTTCCGCCTGTGGGTGTACCGAGCGGGCCGGCTGCTGACTCCCAGGGAGATCGAGCACCAGATCCAGAGGATCCTGGACGACCCTTCCCCCCCGCAACCCGGAGAGGAGAAACTGGGAGCTCTCACTGCTGGGGACAGGTAGGAACACAAGAAGGAGCGGTGTCTATTGGAATGTATTATTATAGGTTCATTTTGCATGCAGTCGCATTGTGTGTGTCTCTTAACTGTAGAACTTACCGGTTCATACGTTAATAACTCAGTTGTAATGGCTGTAATGATTGAGCCATCTTCTCAGGTTTGCCTTATGGGACAAATGCATGCTGTTTTTCAATTGGGCATGGATGGACAAACTATCACCTTCGGCCCGTTGCCCATTAAAAAAATATATATACCAGAATATGGCGTGAGTGCGTTTCTAACAAATGACACTGTATGTACATGGCACTTCTTATTTTGAACACTTGATGGTGCTGCCATTTAGAACAACTGTTTGACTTGTATTGATTACTAGTCTAGTCAAACATCAGTTTCACACACATGCACATTTGGGTTTTCTTGTCTAGAAACACAATTTCTTACAGTGTAACTGGGTGAAAACGTAACATTGTTTGGCCACTGACTCGTATATGGCCCACAGTCCAAATCATTTTTTTTACTCTTGTACAACAGAATTGGCCAGAGCAAATAGGATCTCAATAGTTTATAGGTTTATAGTGTGTCTGAGACCAGAGCACACACACCTCAGTTGATGTTCCAATCCAACATAGTTTTGCCCTCCGGTAATGGAGTGTTGCAGTACAGCGCCAGGAAGTTTGGATAAACACAGGAAAGCATTCACAAGTCTATTTGGCGTTCTTCCCTGTGACATGATGGACTCGATCTGTGTGCAGTAGACCTCGCTCAACCGGCCCAAGTCTGCCGGAGAGATCTCTTTGTGACCCAGAAGTCGTAAACCCATTTTGTTTAGTGTATCCCAACCAGATGTTTTTATGCTGTGACAGCACATCTATTGCCAGCGCTGCCTTTCGTGGGTGTGTTTTTCTTCCCCACGGATTTCTCTGACAAATTTAGCTTCTGTGTCGTCGGTGTTTGTGCTCAACATAACGGCTGCTTCCGATCTCCACCACCTCCGTACTTTAGATCACATTACACAGCAGCACTTCACAGTAGTTGAAGCCTGTATATGAATTTAAGAAGAGGAGATGAGGTGTTTCAGGTTTCCTACTTTCTACGTTTTTTTTTTTTTTTTCTCACGTTTTTTTTTAAACTTGCTGATAGGGATGTTAACAACATGAATTCAAGTTTTACAATAGTATAGAATGGTTCTGGCCATAGGCTGTATGCAAGAAGTGGACATGGTCACTGTGGTGTCACCCATTGGTTTGTGGACTACAGTTTGGAATAATAGACAGAAACCCGGCACTCACTAATACAGGCTCTTCTTATTTATTAAGAAGAGCCTGTTTATTATAAGCCATCATCAGACATGACATTTGTTTTGCACACTGCCACTTTCCACGGCTTAGAAGGCTTGAGTTCAGCATTTTGGCAGTCGGCATCTTGGCTTTTGGCAACCAGAAGTGACCCGAGAGGGTGGAGCTCCGTACAACCGAACGCTGAATTGGACGTTTTTAGGCGACCAAGAAAAAGTTACAATCAACTTTCATGAACTGAAAACACACTGAAAGGGCTAAAGTTGTATGACAAAAACACGGACAACTTTTAGAAAGATGTGGTAGGGACCTGTCAATCACAAGGTAGCCCCGCCCTAAAGCATAGCCTGCTTTATGGTCTATTGTTAATGGACCGTCATTTACTAAATGAACATCATGCTGTTTTGAAGAAGACTTGAAACTAGAGATTGAGACCATGAACTCATGTTTACAATGTTTACTGAGGTAATAAATCAAGAGAGAAGTAGAGTAATTTTCTCATAGACTTCTATACAATCTGACTTCTTTTTGTAACCAGAGTCGTCGCCCCCTGATGGCCATTAGAAAGAATGCAGGCTTCACTTTTCAGACCCGAGGTTGTCGCCTGGTTATAGCTAAAGTAATCTCTATAAGCAGGTTCTGCATTGACGTGTAGAATCTGGAGGCAACGGGACAAGATTTTGGCATCGGAAGTGTTCTGGTTTCCCGTTTGTAGTCTGAGTAGTATTGACCAATCACGTTCGAGCAGGCTTTGGTTGAATGCTAGTTAACGGTCCATGTGGAGCGCAGAAGAGGCGGAACGCATTGGCCGCAATGCAATCTGTGAACGCACCGGCTTTCGTCTGACGATAATTTCGCTTTTTATTGGTTTAGCATTAACTTGGCCACTTGTGGAACAATCGACCTCAGTCTCGCACCTCAAGTTGCCAATCAGACTGTAAACAACGAGCTAGAAAATAAGTCTTGCCCCAGACATCTGCGGTCGACACCAGAACTCCAGAAATATAGCCCCTTGCCTCAGAGATTCATCCGTCGTCAGACCGACAGCCGATGGGTTCAGAGATTGTAGCTTAAGTAGCTCTGTCATTTTGTAGGTGTACTTTACAGATGAACTGAACCCGTACGAAGTCTTCATAATATTCCTGTATATGTTCAAATATTAGGCTTTAGATACACTCACTTAGACATTCATCACACTTCTTGTTTTTAGTAAAGGTTTAGAAGGAAAGCAAGACAACTTGTGACCCTGTGACCGGGGACGTCCCTTTAAAAAAGTGGAAGTCATATGTTGCTTTGTCAACCCTTCTGTGAAAGATGAGCAATGTTAGCGTCTCTGCTAGTTGCTAAGCACACTCTTGATGTCCACTGTGCTTTGGAAAGGTGACGAAGGGTCAGAAGAAAAGAGCACAAACATGGGCAGGGGAGCTGGTATCAGTGAAGCGTTTCTGTAACGAGGAGAATGATGCCAAGGAAGTGTGTGTTTGTGTGTTTGTCTAATTGTTTACAAAAGCCAGAGTGTGCTGATGTCGATGGACAGAAGAGATAAGAATCTGTCTGTCTGAGCAAAACACAAGAAAAACAATCTCACCCATGCATTTGTTGTTTCTCTCTGCCTTCACTTAATGACCTCATGGCTGATGGGATGATGTAAGATCATCTGATCTTTGACTCAGATAGTCAGAGTGGCCAGCGGAGCATCTGTTTCCTGTGGTATTATTGATATATTTGGAAAGGCCCCCGTCTTTACTTATCCTGGTAAATGATGTAATGCATCAGAGGAAATCACAAACGCCGCTCGTGAAAGTGAAAATAATTCCCTCTGAGCACAATTTCAGTTGTGTTCTTGTTAGCGGCAGCTAAAGAGGCTAAAACCGCCGCTGCAGAACGAATATAATAACACAGATTAGTGTAGAAAGAAGACGATGCAGAAATGTTGATATTGGATTTAAATGTCAGCGTCACGAATGGAGCTTTATTGTTTGCATGTGTCTCCCCCCCCCCCCCCCCCCCTCCTCAGGGTTCCTTGGTTCCAGATGAGGGAGCAGCACTTCAGCTCCGGCATCAACAAGCGATCACTGGACTCCATCGAGAGGGCGGCCTTCTTCGTGACGCTGGACGACGAGGAGCAGGGCATGAGGGGGGAGGACCCGGCGGGGAACTTGGACCGCTACGCCAAGTCCCTGCTGCACGGGAAATGTTACGATAGGTGAGCGAGGACACGCGGGGGAAGAAATTAGATGGGCGTTGAGATTGCAACCAGAGATACGTTATCCTGCTTTTGGGTGGCTTCAAAATCCCCAAATAACCCCTGATGAAGCTCTACTCCGGCAGCCTCCAACACTGTGAAACAACCCTACAGGACCGAGTCGGATCACTTCTGAAACGAAGCCTCTTAGTCTCGAACCCTTTGAACCCACGTAAATGGAGGTTGTAAAAAGTTCGATATGTATCGCAAGCAGGGATAGGTGTCGTTAGGATTTTAATCGACACTCTTATCGGTTCTTTTGGATTATTTTGTGAGGGAAAAAAAAAGACAAAAAAAAGAATAAACGTTGCTTTATTATTCTCGTATACAAACGGTCTTCCTTGAACGGCAACAGCAGAAATGTTTAAATAACACACTATTGTTGAGTCTACTATTTCAATGCCAACAACAAATGTAACTGAGAACAAACTGAGAACATTCCTACAGGGACGAGTATGTTTGGAGTTGAGAGCCTGGGTCATCTCCCGACACTAAGGTTACCACCAACGAGCCACCTCTCGGCCCAAATCTTTTAAATAAGCTGCGTTGTCACTGCCAAGATGGCGACGGCCGGAGTCACCCAGCTTCAATATATCTCTTCAGAAGCCTTTTGGGTGATGTCGCGGAGACTGCGTCCATATTTTATAGTCTTTAGTGGAGCCTCAATTTTTTTTACCCCAAATTGGGCAAATTTGTGGGCACTTGGAAAAATGTTACGTATAGAATTCCATTGTAATTCCAAAGCAAATTATCAAAGAAATTCAACATTTCTTTATGATTTATGGCATTTCAATGCAATACTGCACAAAAGACGTGTTTGAGTTCTCTCTACTTCTATCCGTGGTTCTGCTGTTTTAGAGGTGCAGGACTTTAAATATTGCAGTGAGTAAAATGTGACGGGAAGGCCCCGAAACTGCTCCGGGTTCTGACGGTTAAATAGTCAATGTTGAGAATCATTGAAGCCAACCTGTGCAAGGCGTTGTCAGTCTACTCTGCCTATAGGAAGCACTGCCGATCCCCTGTGTTTGTAGCAGTGTTACATTTGACTTATACACATTTCTTAAATTCATAGCTGTTTTTTTTTTTTCCTCAAGATAACATTTCCTCCCTTTCTCCATCTCTCTGCTGTCGCCCCTCAGGTGGTTTGATAAATCCTTCTCCATTGTGATCTACAAGAACGGGAAGAGTGGACTGAATGCAGAGCACTCCTGGGCGGATGCACCGACGGTGGCTCACCTTTGGGAGGTGTGTGTGTGTGTGTGTGTGTGTGTGGGGTGGGGGTGGGGGGGTCCGGTCCGGGGATTTTGTTCGTCTCACAAATGTGTGTCCCTGCTTACTAGCATTGATCCAATTGGACTGTTTCTCATGACTCAGGGGAGTGAAACAGTGAAACACTGCCAGAGCGAGAGAGCCGTTTCCGAGAAGTCGATGCGTTTAAAGAAGTATTCGAAATTATGAATGACTCTGCGGCCGACCCCACAGCTGCTCATTCTCAAATGACTCCCACTCTACGCAGCAGCTGGAGTGAGCCATGTATATTTTTGGGATGCCAGAATAAGAAAATATATACTTTATCTACTGCATCTTTTTGTCAGTCCAACAATCAAACACACACAGCTGAATGAAATATGGTGGCGTCACCACGGTGTGGAAACCGGCAAAACATCTGAAATGATGCACCTCATACACTGATGGGGGAGAACATTTGTGGTCTCGTGACTCATTGTCATTTTTCCAAGAAGCAGTTGTGTACAAATGCATCACATGTCCGCTGCTAATGGCGTGGGCGCCTGAGTTACGATGGATCATTTCGGGTCATTTCAGTTGTATTTTGTGTAAGTATGTATTTGTATGTTAACACGAGCACGTGTCTTCCCCTCCCCAGTACACCCTGGCCACAGACGCCTTCCAGCTGGGCTACACCGAGGACGGGCACTGTAAAGGCGACGTGGACCGCTCGCTACCGTCTCCCCAGAGGCTCGCCTGGGACATCCCCTCAGAGGTACGTACACCCTGGGGAGATGTGTCTGGACCCTCGTGTGTGTGTGTGTGTGTGTGTGCACTTACAGTTATATAAACGTAGTTAAGAACACGCCCGACTGGTTTCATTCTCTTGCTCGCACCTGCCTGGACAAGCACACACAAGTCCAAAGAGTGTGCGGGGCCGCACGTGTTGTTTGCGATCCACTTGAGTCTCTCGCGGAGTCAACCCAACTGACCCGCTTGTGAGCGGCTGCCATCGCGTCGTATCTTGTGAGGCCTCTTCACACCGGACTTTCCTGAGCAGTTCAAAATGTATCTTTTTAATAGGAGCTATAAAAGTACAAGAATCTGGGTCCGGGATCGCCGCCTAGCAGTAGACATGCTAACGGCGTGTTGATTGGGGCTAGCTAACACAAATGGGGGCAACCCGGCTCCCGCTACGACGCCACTCTGCCACCGCGGAGATGCGGACATCATCAGCGGCATCCGTCTGTCGGTGCAACCGCATCCTGCACACACGAAAAAAAAACCAATTTCCTCTTCTTTTTTTTTCAGAGAAAATCTATTTTGCACATGCGGTCGTGGATGTCAGACTTCTCTGACCACAACGGACAACTTGCTTCATAAAAAGCACGAGGCCATCTAATTGCGCCATTGCATTGACTTTTGCCAGTGAGACAAACTAACTGGTACTAATTGTACCATTCTAATGGAAAGCACATTGCTAAAGGATCAGATATGTATGACTTGTGGTCTAATCTCAACAGTCAGCGCACCGAAGCTATTGCATTTTGCGGAGGCGGACCTTAACACCGGTTTTGTGTTCCCACATCGCATGTTGACTTTTGAAAAATATAATCTAGCCTCCGTCAACGTGGATTAACCGTCTTCCCCCATGTTTTCATAACGTCACCTCGGCCTGCACAACCGTTTCAGAACAAGCTATTTAACAGGAATCTACAGTATGTGCAGCAGAGCCCAGGTGAAGCGTGAAGATTATTGATTGCATCATTTTCATTAGCAGGCGTTGGTAGGATCATGTATTTAGGTCTACCTGCAGAGCCAGACACAACAGCACCGCTGTGTGGCATTAAATAAACCAATAGACTGTTAAATCGTTCATGAGATGAGATGTGTGGCAATTAATTGTCAATCAAAATTGGTCATTTCGACACACAGCCCTGAGGGTATGATTTTCTTTCATGGCTACAAACTGGTTGACCTTCGGCGCAGAAAAGTCAAATCTTGGAAAAGTCACCAATCTTATGTATGCGTTTGTGTGTACAGTGCAAAAACAATACTACTAAGTAAGATTTATTTATGAAGCGCTTTTCACAGACATTAGTCACAAAGTGCTTAACAGGAGCGGAATTACAAATAACACAATGTGACCATAAAAGGGCCAATCATTTACATTTAAGAAGGCACAAAAAACAGAAAGTACACAATTTAAACACGGCTTAAAAGCAGGCCTAGGGAATGAGTCTGAACAGGTGTGTCGAGCTGATTTTTGAATGAATTCCTGGAATCAGCTAACCGTAGGGGTGCAGGTAGAGCATTCCACAGCTTTGGTGCTACTGCCTCAAAGGCTCAGTCACCACGGGTCTTAAGGCGAGTGCGTGGGGACAGACGGATGCTTTCACACGTTTGACCTGAGAGCGCTGGGCGGGTGAATGAGGGTGAAAGTAGTTCAGCCGCATGTGCAGGAGTCTGACCACGTAGCGCTCTGTGAGCGAGGGTGAGAATTGGCGTGAGAGTGTGTGGTGTTCCTGTTTGAGGCAGAACCCTCCCTGCTTTTGGAACAACGCTGTTTTGAGCCACTGCCCCTAAAACAAACGTTAGCCTTCACATGTCCCAGCAATTAGCAAGTACCAAAAATGCATCTGTGTGTCAGTGGACAGACGAAAACAATTGAAGGATTTGAGACTTTATTCAGCCCCCTTCCTTTGTGTCAACAGCACACAGGAACTGCGATGCTAACGAGTAGTCTAATGGGAGGTGCAGGCATCCGCACATAGGTGAGCTCAAAACGAAACCACAAGCATAGCAGACATTCAAGGAAGCCCCCCCCCCCCCCCCCCCCCCGATAGGCAAGTGAGAAAAAGTGATTTTTTTTTTTGCCAGCATAACTCATATTTTTTAAATGTTCTGTTGTTGTAGTCCTCATTTCGGCCATAAGAGGCTGAAGTGCACCACTGCCTCGTGTTCCAAACGGGACTAAAAGCTTTCACGTTTGATCTTGTCCTCATCTCAGATTTCCTTTATGACCTCCGCAGTCAGCAGCAGTTTAACATATAATCTAGCCGACGGATTGAACCCAATCCAAAGCTTCGGTGGCGGCATGTGCCACGTCTGATGAGCTGAGTTGATACATTTTGTAGGCCCGTACAACTCTCTTCTACGTAACTTTGATGCAGTGCGCCCCCCCCCCCCCTCCAGCATCTAAATCTACTTTAATTTTGACCCCTTCCTTTGGGCCGGTCTCAGATTCCTTATCTTCTTCCTCTCCGACATCCGGATTCAGAGAGTGTGTTTTTATACCTTCATCACAGTTTGCAGGCCAGGTTAACAAATACAGGAAACTGCTTTCAATACATCATTTATTTAGCGTCTTCGTCTCCTTCCAAAAGTCATGACCCGGTTACTTGATGTCAGAAGGTGGGTCTTTTAGCAGCGGCTTAAAAAGTTCCTTTGCGTCTGAGCAGCTCCGTCTAAGAGCATGCGGTGAGTCGACCTCGGCGCTCTAACTGCAGTGTGATGATGCACGAGCTCTGTCTTTTTAAAAACCCTTCAAACCCAAGCAGCAAAATCTTCTTAGATCCATCTTGAAAAGGGACCGGAAGCCAGTGGAAGGAGGCGAACGCTGGCGTTCTCTAATCGGTGCCGCTCGCTCGCGTCTCATAATAAACCTCCGTGTGATAGCGGTGGGTGCGGTGGGCGATGAAGTCAGCCAACTTGTCCCAGGGTTAAATTCCTCCCGGTCTTTTGGCAGGTTGGGACACATTTTTTAAATTTTGTTTTAAGTTAACGAAGGAAAGAGGGGGAGTAGGAAAATCTGTGTGTCATGGTGTTGATTGTTTCAACTGGACTGTTGAACTGCTGTGTGTGGGAAAATTCTTCTTTATTTAAGAGATAAGTAAATGATAAACCTGAAACTGAGAGGTGTGTGTGTGTTTAACAGATGGGTAAATGATGAATCTACTATTCATTCTACTGGATAACCATTAATGAATGACCCAAGTCTACTTCCTTGTGTTGTTTGTGGTGTGTGTGTGTGTGTGTGTGTGTGTGTGTGTGTGTGTGTGTGTGTGTGTGTGTGGTGTGTATTGAACATGCTTACGTTTTTCTTTCACAGTACAAGAAGGAAAATAATCTTTCCAGTTTTAGTTTACGAAGCATAAAACGTTTCATGTTTTATATGACAAGGACACTTTGGGAAGCTTTTTTTATAATACATTTTTCTACACCGCCCGAATGCCTGCAGCTCAGTGAGAGTATTGTCTAATGTCTAATGGTCTGGTGTAAATATCTATCAGTGATGTAACCAGGAAAACAAACGAACTGTGAGGTGGTTTCCTCTGGCAAAAGTCCCGTGGTTGTCCCGGCCGCAGCATGAGAGATGCTCTGCTCAGGGGAAAGGCAGGGATTTTCCCCTGCGACCGGCAGCCAGGGCACACGGTTGGTTTCACACTCGAAACACCCTCTGGAAAGGGAAAATGAAACGGCCCAGAGAAGCCTTTTGTGATGGAGACATGCATCAGCAAAGCCTTTCATTTTCCTGTCGCAGTCCCTTCACTGCTGCGTGTTTTTCTTGTTTCGCCCTCATCGAGGTGCAGTGCAGTGGAATCGTTCTAAGCATGTACCCATCTTCTTTTTTCTCTCTTTCTTTACATTGTGAAGCCTACGTGGAAAATGTACACGTGATAAAAGCATGCGTGTGGCTGCGTGTGCTCTGCCTAAAAGCCTCGTGAATGTTGTTCTAGCATAGACGGGGTTTGGGAATGGCTTCCCGATTGGAGGACTGGGGCGCCGTCTCCCTGTGCCAACAAAGAGACTGTTTTTTCCTGTTCGAGTCTCATCTGCACCGTTTTGACCGCATATCTGGATGTCCTGACCGATAACTGGGGAGGAAACTGTCTGCGGTATTCCCAAACTGTCCCAAAGTGCATCACGGCCCTGCATTCAAAGGGGACAGAAGTCGCCCATGTGACTGGTCACAAATGCCACAGCCTCACGTATACATATATCATGTACAGACGGTGTATGTGTCCGAGTGTACGACAGCCTCCTGCACCTTGATTTAAGGACAAATAATGCTGCAAGTAGCGTTCGATTATACTAGACATAAAAACACACGGAGAGTTCCAGTAGATGGTTATTGGAGTTTTGGCGACCTGCCATCAAAGTGTGTGTGTGTGTGTGTGTGTGTGTGTGTGTGTGTGTGTGTGTGTGTGTGTGTGTGTGTGTGTGTGTGTGTGTGTGTGTGTGTGTGTGTGTGTGTGTGTGTGTGTGTGTGTGTGTGTGTGTGTGTGTGTGTGTGTGTGTGTGTGTGTGTGCGCGCTATCGGAAGTTCTACACACAACTGTCACTGGATTACCTTCATAGCGATGAAGAAAACCCCCCAAATGGATGATTCTCAGGCAACTTCTGGAGTCATAAGTTGCCGTTTCTCTCTCATTTCAAAGCAGATTTATTGACATTTATTTGCGTTGGACATGGAAGAGTTGAGTTGTGACTTCAAGAAGGAGTACTACGAATTTTGATGCAATCGCACTAACAAAACAACAATACCCGTGCAGGATGTGGGAGTGATGAGATGTCACAAGCACATGATCGAAGAATGCGGATCCGACTCTGACTCCTCGTACATTGGCTCATGTTTCTCAGAGCTACTTTGGACGCGTGTTCGCTGCAAAGTGTTTCTTTAATTAAAATCCCTGTGTGGTGCTGCACGATATTGCGTCACGCTACAGTTTTGTTACTTCTTGTGTGCCCTGTTTCTTTTCCTGTTTCCTGGCTTCCCTTTCTTCTTTTGATCACATCCCGTTTGCCAATCTTTCTCTTGGTTTCCTCTTTTGTTAGTTTGTGTGCCCGTAATACTATTGCCGCTTGGAGTCGTGTGTTATTTGAAGTTGCTAATGTCAGGCAACTTCCAGGCCGATTTATCAGAAACGTCAGAACTCTTGAGCGCACGGACGTTGAAGAGAATATCACACACATACCATAATAAACATAAAAAACAAATGGAGCCCGATATGACCTCACAAGGGTGCACACTTTGTGAGGGTCCTTGTTTTAGGTTGGTGTGTTTAAAAAAAAAAAGAAGGAATAAAAGATGAATTATTTCATGGACATTTCAGTGATGCTAGACAAAAAGTTGAATTAACCAATTCATTTAAAAAAAGAACAAGTCGACAGCCATGCGAGCAGCTCTGAGGCTGTCGTTATGAACAGTGGTGTTTTGAGCTGAATGCTGTACACTCGTCTACCACGAATAGATACATTTTGTCTTTTATGTATATTTTTCCCCAATATTCCAACTTCTGCACCATTTTGTCTTCGATTCTTTCTTTTTTTTCTGAATCTTTTCTTTTCTATATTTATATAATGAGCATTATAGGATGCAGCCTGAGATCCGAGTTTGTCAGGGTTCAACCTCAATGTTTTTTGTCATTCCTGTCGGGCAAGTGGGTCAGAGATCTATTTGCCCAGCGTGAGAGTCTTACTTGCCCCGTTACAATTATCAAATACCAACAAAGACCAAAGTTGATTATGATGTTTTAATTCTTATTTAGGTCAATTAATCTGGAGTTTTGCCCTCATCCTCTAACTAACCATCTTTACCCACCGCCATTGTTTTAACGAGGGAAGAGAAGGAAGCAATATGGCTCATTCATGAGAGGCACCGGTCATGTTTTTCTGCCACCGTAACAAATTACTCATCGTCTGTGAGCCGTGATCGTATACAAAACATAACATCCAGGCTCCCGAAAGTCAACATTTTACAAGCTACCGTTTGAACACATCACGATAACGTTATAATTCACCTGCACCTTGTATTCCTTTTTACTGAAAAGAGCTTGAACGCATCAGCTAGCCAGCGTTACCAGCTCTCCTCCTGCCGATTTTAGCACGGATTTGTTGTTCACAATGTAGCATTATCAGGGGCCGACGACTTGTAACGACATTAATGCTGTTCTCACGATCGCAATATTTTTACTGAATATCGTCCGTTAACGATCGGCAGACGATCAATCGGGGCATCCGTAGCTCGTCCATAGCTGCTTCTCTTATCAGTTTTGATTTTGATTTCACTCACTTGCCCGATCGTGCAAGTGAGTGGCTAGATTTACTAGCCCGAAGTGGTATTTTGCTGGCCCCTGGCAATCCTTATTGTTGAGTCCTACTTCTCTGCTATTGTTGAACTTGGAAGTTGAAACTTTATTCATTTGAAAGAACTGCAGAGAGGGCAAATTCCCCTCTAGTAGATTTCCACCCTTGTTGCTTTCCACTGCCTGCCTGCCAGTGCAATCTGTCAACACTGTGATGACTTTGAGCCCAAACAAATGTGCAATGTAAGTGAAATGATCACCTCTGTCTGTCTGTCAGGTTCAGGCTCAGGCGTGCAGCTCCCTGGCTGTTGCCCAGGCGCTGGCGGATGACGTGGACTGCCACGTCTTCCCCTTCAGAGAGTTCGGAAAAGGACGCATCAAGAAGCTACGCGTCAGCCCCGACGCATTCATACAGATCGGCTTGCAGCTGGCGTACTTCAGGGTAAGGCTTCGACAGGCTCGCGCACATTGTAGAGTGCAGAAATGCACATTTTTTAAGATTGTATATGGTTGTTGTTTGGTTCCCTGTCCGGTGCTGGATTGAGTTCTACCGTTTGCTGCTATGAAAGCTCGATCTGTATTAAATTCAATTGCAAAAGCTCCTTTTTTTAATGTTTGCATCTTCTCCTCTTCCTCCTCTTCTTCCTCTAGGACCGTGGTGGTTTTTGTCTGACCTACGAGGCGTCGATGACTCGTCTGTTCAGGGAGGGCCGGACGGAGACTGTGCGATCCTGCTCCAACGAGAGCAGTGCCTTCGTCAAAGCTCTGGAGAACGGAGAGGTACATGAAGTCCCAGATTATGCTCTCTTTCAAGTAACATTCAAATTGAAAGCTCGCACAATTGTTTTCAACTCCTGCTGACCCCGTTGTTCGTCACCAACAAAATACAGACTAACATGGGCTCAGACTCTTGAATCATCAGTTTTGTACTTCTGGTAAATCTAACGTGTATGAATCATTTGTAGGTGATTCTATTTAAGGTCACGTTCACGCCAGCCTTGTTTGGTCGCGTTGAACCGGACCCTGGGGGGGGTTAACCCCCTTGGTGCGGGTTTGTTCGGGTTGGTGTGAACGCCGGACTAAACCGCCGCTATCTGGTCCTTTTTTATAACGCAAACCGGACCAGTTGGAATATTGAGAATGATGTATCGTCCTCTCGTCGGTTCGATTCCGGAATTCCGCCCTTTCGGTGTGAGCCCACCCTTAGGGATGTCGGTAAAGATGTGATTTGGTTCGACAGACGGCGGACCAATGCAAGCGTCTCTTCCAACTGGCCTCAGAGAGGCACCAGAACCTTTATCGAATGGCCATGACGGGAGCCGGAATCGACCGACACCTCTTCTGTCTGTACGTGGTGTCCAAATACTTGGGAGTAGAGTCACTCTTCCTCAAAGAGGTACGCTTTTCTTCAATGTTCCATCTCTATTTTAGTCTTTTCAGACTTTTTGACGCACAGATCTGTGGTAGAGCATAACCACCCCCCCCTTTCTCTTTTCCTCCCTCCTCCAGGTTTTGTCGGAGCCGTGGCGCCTCTCCACCAGTCAGACCCCGGTTCAGCAGATGGAGCTGTTCGACCTGAAGAACCACCCCGACTTCATATCGCTGGGCGGCGGCTTCGGACCCGTGAGTGACGCACACTTTCCTGTCGTTGTACCTGCATGTGTGTGAACGGCAAGAACATAATGCGGAGTCAGAATCTGACCGTGTGGTTGTAAAACGCAAACACTGGTGTATTTGCACAGCGGATGGTGTGTGTGTGTGTGTGTGTGTGTGCGAGGTACAGACGCTTATCTCACTTCACCTCTGTGCTCGCGGCAGGTCGCTGATGATGGTTACGGGGTTTCATACATCATCGTGGGCGAGGACATGATCAACTTCCACGTGTCGTCCAAATACTCCTGCAGCGGGACTGTAAGTAGAGCCTGTGATGCTTTCAATCGTACAGGGAGGAATCATCCACTTATTTAATGTCTCTAAGTTTGCTTTTCCGTTACTTTGACTGCACATTTGTGACCAACATGTTCAACTAACCGCCGGCATTATCTGAATTCCTAAAATCAGAAAAAATTCCTAAAATCAGAAAAAATTCCTAAAATCAGAAAAATTCCTAAAATCAGAAAAAATTCCTAAAATCAGAAAAAATTCCTAAAATCTGAAAAAATTCCTAAAATCAGTGTCAACATAATTCATTCCAGCTGGGACGTCCAGAACGCCATTAAACAACAAAACACCTGCTGTTTGCAATCTCTTCCAAATTCCAAATAATGTTTACTGAATTAACCGTCTCCGGACTGGTCTGTAACGAGACCGTCTGGTCTGTAACGAGACCGTCTGGTCTGTAACGAGACCGCCTGGTCTGTAACGAGACCGTCTGGTCTGTAACGAGACCGTCTGGTCTGTAACGAGACCGTCTGGTCTGTAACGAGACCGTCTGGTCTGTAACGAGACCGCCTGGTCTGTAACGAGACCGCCTGGTCTGTAACGAGACCGCCTGGTCTGTAACGAGACCGTCTGGTCTGTAACGAGACCGCCTGGTCTGTAACGAGACCGTCTGGTCTGTAACGAGACCGTCTGGCCGTCTCCCACAGCGTGGAAGTGATGCGTCGGCATTCATTCATGCTAAAACCACAAAGCACATGACGGAGCAGAAGAGTCTATGCAGTGCATCGCCGTCTGTTTTCACTTCCCCTTTCACCTTCTCATTTTTCCTGTGAAAATCTAGGGAATTAAATACAGCTAGTGGGAAGTGTCGTCTATCTGCACGTAGATGCAGCGGCCGAGAAGTTTAACGAGACCGTTAAACCTTCCTTCCCTCTATGTGGTTTCACATAGAGCCTCTTTTTAATACTTTAATTTTCTCCACTTTAGGACTCCCACAGGTTCGGAGCTCAGATCAGTAAAGCTCTCCAAGACATCATGACTGTCCTCTCTGCTGACCCCAAACCCTCCTCCTCCTCCTCGTCGTCGTCGTCCTCCTCCAAAGGCACGGCCCAGCCTCAGTCCAAGAAGCTCCTCTGAATGTGGCGCAGAGCAGCTCACCACGTGGACTAAATGTTCCCCCTCAAGACGTTCCGAGCTGAGCCGAGAACCCACTAAGAACCCAATATATCTAGATTCTGTAATGTTTAAAGCGTGTGGCTGACCTAAAGGCGTTATTTCAACTGACAAAAAAGTGAATTTGATGAGGAGATCTCGGTCTAGTTTGAGAGAGGCGGGTGCTCTTCGTTAACTCCTTTTATGGCTCCAATCAAGCAGAGAATAAACGAGGCGCACTGAAGACGCGAGGAGCCCCTTGGTGTTGGATCTGTGGCACAATGTTGTGATTTGCATTCTTCCATTTAAAAATGATTTGAAAGCCTTTTCTGTGTGAACGGGCACTAACAAAAGACCTTTAATGGTCATTCAGCATTAACATCCATGTTTAGGAGCTGTGTCTGTCAGAGAAGGTTAAAGATGGATTCTTCAAGTCCCTGCTCGCTCTGAGAACATGAAACCAGTGATGTTGATCTTTTTTTTTAAGAAGGGGGGTGGGGGGGGGGGGGGGTGGCAAGCGGCCAAGCTCATCACAGAGGAAGGAAGCTATTATGACGGCAATAAAAAGCGGAGAAAGGGAGACAAATCTCCCTGACAAATGCTGGAAAGCATTAACATCGCAGTAGACGTGATGGCAGACGTCTCTTCGGCTCGTCTGCGTGAAGCGGTTCTGTGCGGCTCGGCCCACTGACAGATTTAGAAAAGCTTGAGGGGGGAAAGGGAAGTGAAACGGGGATGAGATCAATCTCAATGAAGGGAACGAGTTACTTGCAGATCTCCAACCAAAAGAGCCACTTTTATTTTATTTTATTTTTTTAATTCTAGACGTTCACAAGCTAGAAAGAGTCCTCGTCTCATCTTTAGGAACGGCTACTGGCTGCTTCTACCCATCACCTGATCTCATGTACCACGGCCTCAATCAATGACGAGTCAACATGTAAGCAGGCTTTAAAGTTGTCGCTCGTTAAAAAGTAAACAGTAACTCTGTAAATGTAGTTGAGCAGAAGATACTCCAGTAAAGAGCCAGTATCCCTAACCAGTAGCTCTTTACATGTGTACACATGTCAACTGGAATGCGACGTCCTGAAACTGTTATTTCAGACGGAAGGTTACCGTGTGCCAGCTGTGATGCTATCTGAGCAGCAGCATAGCATCTGAGGGGGGGGGGGGGGGGGGGGGCAAAAAAGACTCCTCTTGTTTATTCTATTCTTAACTTTCAGACTATCTGATGACACTACTTGTTTTCCATATTTAGTTTGATGATTCAGGCCGTGTTTTGAGATCAGGTGGTGACTCTGACCCCCCGATATTATTCCATTTATGACCCAATGTCTTGGGAGGATGGAAGGAAGGAAGGAAAGGGAAAAAAAAAAATGCAAATGACTCTCTTTCATAATTCTTTTTATGTTTTTTAAACTTTTTATTGCCTGTTCAGTCGATTGATGTTGTAGGTTGGATGTTGTGGATAACTGTGGACATGCTTCAGCTCAACAGAATGAAACGCACCCGAAGATGGTGAGAGGCGGACACAGAGCTGTTCCCCCTAATCTTTTAATTTGTCGTTGATCAATGGATAATCCTAATATACATTATAGTAACAAAGTGAAATCTACAGTTGATACTCACAATAGTGGTGGGGGGGGGGGGGCGGGTTTGTGAAAGATATAAGAGGATAAGATACTCACACAGTGACTCAAACGGCATTATAAGCAACAGGTGTGCCTGAAATCAAGTACCGGTATTCATTCATAAAACAATTTAAATGCAATTTCTTTTCGTTACGGGAACAAATGGGGAAACATTAGAAATGACGTCAGAAAGATTGTCTCACAAGTGGCGTGGACTTTTCCACTACATCTCCGCTCGTGTTTTTCTAACTATACCATAACTTCATATGTCTTTTTTCACACAGAGATTGTTTGCTTAGTATTTTAGTGACATCAGACCACAGTGGCTTCTGTTTCGGCTCGGCGGTTAGCGGCTCATTTCCCAAACTGTTGGAGCCTTTTGTTCCCTCTGTGATCCTCCGGGCTCTGGCCTCACTTTAGACGAGTGAAGACCATTTCTACAGCTGCAGCAATGTACAGTAACAACGTCTCTACCTCTCAACGCTTTTTTATTTTTTTTACAGTTTTTTGGTTTTCTTTTCTCATATCTCATATTTTTTACATTATTACTAACTTGTAATTTTACCAGAACAGTTTTTTTTACCCCGGTAATCACATCGACTTGGCAAAACGGATCTAAACCAGTTTGTCCCGTTTTATTGTGATCAGTAGTTGGTTCATTAAGTTCACAGTTTGGGAGGCGCTTCAGTTAAATACAGCAGATTTAAGTCTCATTACTTTAAATGTTTCTTCACGTCACGCCTCAGCCTGCCAGAAAACCACAACGCCTGTTCACCTATTCTGTGCCTCAGTCTACTCCAATGTGCCGCATATACGATTATTATTATTATTATTATTATTATTATCAAGTAATATATGATGGATTAAGAGATGGAATCAACAGTTTGTACAATGAGCCTCTCGCAGAAAAAGCAGCGACGGTTTAGCAGCAGTTTTACAGTTTTCTTTGTTCAAATAAGTCGGTACTAATGTTTATTTACTAAACATTAGTACCGACTTATTTGATTTTGGGAGACATTTATATTGTTTATTTCTGTGTAATGTGTTCCTGCTGGGTTTTTTCAGTCTTGGTTAATAGTGATGCTTGAACATTTGTAATGAATTGGTGGGTGTCGTACGTCATGTCACTCCAAATGTTTTTATTCTGCTGTGTTTTCGGTCAATGGTTCTCACGCTACAACTTATTTAAATGTCAATCGTGGACTTTGTGATGGAGGCCGTTTACAGTTGGTGATGGTTATGTGAAATAAAAATACTTACCGACCCCAGAGGGCATTTGTATTTGTTGTGTTCTTTAACTATCGAGCAAAAAACGGATGTTGCCAGGCCGTTTGGGATCATGGCTCATGCACTAAATGTCAGTTGAGACACAACCTCAGTGGATTTTTAAATACAAGTTATCACCTATGAGGATTTATTTTTATTTATTTTTTTATAAATACTAGTAGTTCCCCTGCTGTATGGAAAAAAAGGGAAAATAATCGAAAAGTTAGTCCTAAAAAAAAAAATGAGGATGCTCATTGTCAGTCAGAATAGTTTTAACCCTTACAAACTGTTCGGGTTAATTTGACCCGTTTTGACATTTGACAGCAGTAAAAATACCCTAAACGTCATTCTTTTAGCCTGAAATTTTTCCTAAAATACACAAAAATGAAAATGTTTTAAATTGTTATACCTTTGTACAGGTGCTACAAGTTTTTGTACACTGAGGCTGTTTCGGGTCAAATTTGACCCGTATCTCTTGAGATGGATTTTAGATCTGTAACAAATTGCTGTAAAAATACAAGAAAATCTGAACAGCAATGTACTGTTCTTCGTAAATACGGTTGAATACAGTTAAATCCAGCAAAGGTTGAGGCCTTGGAAGAAAAAAAATATTAACAGCAGCTACTGTCCAATCTTGCAGTATACTACAGTATTTTTTCCTTTTTCAGTTGACTAAACCCGCCCATTACTCTTCCAAATCACATGGCATCAAGTATCTACTGCTTAGTCAGCACATAGTCAACCTAAAGAAAATGAACAGAAAGCTTTAGATATCATAGATCGGTGATTTCATTCAGGATGGAAGAATAATAATAGTTTGTTCAAAGGTAAATCTTCTGCAGTCTTAAATATTGTTTGTATACTTTTCTGAAGGTTAATATGTTGCAAAATGATTGAGCTTGTAGCCTTGATGTGAGAACGTGTAGAACAAAAATCAGACTTTTTATGTTCACATTCTTTACTTGTATGAAATATTCACACATATGTTAGATGAAAATAAGATTATTCTCTCATTATTAGTAGACACAGAGGTCAGAATACTTGTAATTTGTATTTGTTTATTCCAATAGGGTTCAGTATTAAGTGCAAATACTCTTTACATACCGCACAATATATATATATATGCTTTCTCTGTTATTTAGGCGCTTCATTGGTCTCAACCCGGAAAGGGGAACAAAGACCAACCAGGGGAAGGTGGTGTCCAGAAGGACAGGGAAGCTGGTCCAGAAGAAGGCAGCAGCTGTCAATCCCCATGTGGCCACCCTCATGAAAAACCTCCTGGACTTTGAGTGGGGCTTCATGTAGTCCACAGCACATCTCCACATAGGAGGAAGGAGAGAGAGCCCACACTGCATCCTGGTGTTCTTGTTTTCCTTTTAAGGTAACAAGTTTCAAAATTGTGTTCTGTTCAGTTCTATCCAGTTGTCTCAAACGTGCAGTTCCAGATTTGTTCTTTTACTCGCTTTCTATTGCACTAATGACCATAACTAGATAAAAGTGATACTGAAGGCGGGGTACATTCGTATACTATAAGAGTTGTACATAGCTTGTTGAGAATCTGTTTAACATGATGCAGTGTTCTGGTCTGATTGTATTGTACAATAATGTAATTACTGACAATGTTTTTTGCTCTAATTTGCTTTAATGAATGCAATTTTATATGGTGCTTTTATTATTTGTATTTTTGCAAAAATGTGATCACTGTAAAATTGTCAGTTATTGAATGTGTTTGACGCTGCATTGGCTTTAATAAAAGCTTTTTCATGTAAGGCCATCTCTTGTTTCAGTCATTTCTATGCTAGCTATTTTCAGGGGTTTTATTTTGAAATGTAACATTTTTAAATCATTAGCTTCTAGCAGTGTCATACTGTAAATATACATTCTACAGTACTGTAATACATTTTACGGTAATGAACTGTTCATACACATTGCAGTAGAACACTAAAATAACAGTATAATGCATTTTCTATACAGCACTGTACTGTAATATTTTTTACAGTATTAAACTGTTGTTGTAAATTACAGTAGGTACGCTGTAGAGTTACAGTTGAATGCTGGAAGCTGTAGCTGCCAGCTGTTTACTGTAATTTAACGGGGAAATTTGTTACAGTGTACCAGTGTGGGTCAAATCAAGGAAAATGGTGGTTTTAGGGAATCGTGAAACTGTACAGGCCATGTTTGTGTGTATTTTTTATGGGACAGTGGTGACAGAGTTCAAGTGGGACCTCGACACTGTCTCGAGAACTGTCTGTGTTCCCACGACATTTGCCCAGGTTCCCCCAGAGACAGACACCTGCTGGTCTTTGAAGGGTCATGGGGGAGCCTCGAAATAGTAAAACAGCACAGGAGTGATCATATATGATCAAAGGGAACAGAAGTCATTACTGACTGATTATTGACTAGTTTATAATAAGCATTTTATTATGTAATGTTTTGTGTTCTAAGTGGTAAATGTTGAATTAATATTGATAATTATGATTCATTATGATATAGCAGTGAGGACAGCGTTTAATGGTTGCAATGATTAAATATGGTTGTATTATAAATTCCAATCTAAAACAGGACATGATAATGTGTAATAGTAGAGGTTTTTGTCCAAAAACGAATGTTGTAAAACTTAAAAAATACACTCTCCCTGCTCTCTGAAACATTTATTAAGGATTAATCATACATGTATTAATGAGACATAGGCTATTTAGACATTCTAAATAGATCTGTAGTTTAACATTAGGTATAGACACTTACTATGAGGGAATTCTTGGTCCGGGTCAAAATTGACCCGGACCATCCTGTGAAGGTATTAAATATAAACAGTATGTAAGGGTTAAAGAATCCCATGCTTTTATCAAAAATGCACGTCTTAATTTTGAATTGCTAATCATTTTCACTTTTCAATTTCAAATGTAGTTTGAGGATGACTTTCTATTTTCTCATGACTCACTTTTTTTCCCCACGTGTGGGCGACACGTCCATGCCTGACTAACACATCAGACTACTGTAACTGCATGTTCGCGCTTGTGGGCAACGTAACACACTCAAGAAACAATTGCAGCCTCGAGGGATGATTCTGTCAAATAGAAACGTGGACTAAAGACAAGATTCTGTTACATTGTTGGACACTTAAAAACACACATGTCAGAAGCACTAAACATAAAAGCGTATGTAAAATATATGAGTCAGTCTGACACAGCTAAACAACAATAAAAGACATGCATGCAGGTAGAGGGGGGTCGACAGGCAACTTCAAGACAGACGGACAGATTGAGAACAGTAAGGCTGACAGAGCTGGGTGCTAATGAACCATTTCTTTAAATTAGATGTATGTGTCATAGTTCTCTAATGGTCACTGGGATGGAGTTCCAGTCTTTGTGCAGTTTTTACACAAAATGCACACTGACTGAATCTTGTAATAGGCCTACTAATCACAAGAGCAGCAGTGGATATGATACAATAATAATTAAAGCACTCATGGTAGTAAAATAAAAAGTAAATTCCCCTTTAACTTTCTCCTTATCTGCCGAGTCTGGTCGTAGTATGCCTATTGCGTGTTATAGGATCGGTAAGGTGCGCCCAAGTGAAATTAACCGCAGATAAGAGCCCTGTGTTTGACCTCTACGCATAGTTGGGAGTTCTCCGTCTTCTGCGCAAAGGGGGTTTTACAACTTTCCACGCGGCTCTGTGCTGCTCTGCGGGGGAGTGAAGTGTGTTTAGAAAGTCACTCATGTTTTAAGTGTTTAGTCGGACTCAAGTCCCCGTTTGGAAACTCCGGGGATGATGGAACGCACGAGGAGGAGAGTGAAAGAGTGAAAGAGAGAGAGAGAGAGAGAGAGAGAGAGAGAGAGAGAGAGAGAGAGAGAGAGAGAGAGAGAGAGCTTTGCTCTTGAAAAGGTGGAAAGTGAAAGTAAAGTTGTCAGTATGAGAATGGGATCAACCCTGGAGCGCAGCAGCAGCAGACGAACGACGCAGAGGTAGGCTCACTGATGTGTTTTATCTGTTTTACTGTGCTGACTGAGGTCCTCTGAGAACACCTGTGATGACTGTAACCTGTTGATCTCGTTACTCAAATGCCGGTTGAAATATTAGGATTTTTTTTTATTTTTATGTATGCAACTTGTGTCCACGGCTTACTTGTTAAAACAAGCATTACGTGTTTATGGAGGCAACGTTAATTAAGAGTCTCAACGTCGGTTGAAACGGTGGGTGTGCGCACGTAGATCCGGAGGAGACGATAGAACCCTTGGAGCGCACTGCGGATAGCCACCAAAGAAAAATAGTCCGGCCGGTGTAAATCCTGGGAGGGAGACTGTGACTGCGTCAAGAGGGAGAGAGAACCCCTTCACGTTAGCTGTAGCCTCGTTACGACTCGTATCTGCTATCCCGATCTGGCCCAGCCGATCGCCTCGGTAGAGCTTTCTCTCGGTCTGTTGGTTTTGGTTTGGCGTGTCATTCTTTTCGATAAAAATCGATTTATTATTATTTTTTTTTATTATTATTTTTTTTTTAACACGACTCGCCTGCATTTGTGGTGTTTGGAACGGGAATGGATGAAATCGTTTATCAATATTTCCCCTTTATTGCCAAGTCATATGTTGAATGATTTACGAAAAAATGTAAACATATAACATGTACATTTTAACACTTAACAGGGCAAAGACTAAGCACTATATTGGACATATATATATATATATATATATATATATTTATATATATATATATATTATATATATTTATATATATATATATATATATATATATATATATATATATATTAGGGGTGTAACGGTTCACAAAAGTCACGGTTCGGTTCGGTACGGTACAGTGGAGCCTCGGTTCGGTACGTTTCGGTACGTTTTCAATACAGTAGAAAACTATAAATGCCAGAGAAACGTACTTGATTTTAAAATATATTTATTCATTAAAACTAACATCATAAAGCTATTCTTTGACTTTGAACAATGATGGAACTATACCTGAGTGACCCATCTTCTGGGGTGTCTTCTTAGCAACACATAAGCATAAAAAACAAAAACTGCTCCTTAAAAAATGTAACGTTAATGTAGTATTGTTACTTACATCTTCTCCATCATAATTTTAGTATGAACAATGATGGAACTACACCTAGTGAACGTGGCTCTTCATCTTACAGTTACTACTTAGAAAGTCCCTCAATTTACTACCAAGTTTTCCTTTTGTTCATTGGGATTTTATTATATATTTTCCATGACAGACAAAGACAGTACAAGGACCAACCAGTGGGAGGAGGGAGGGCAGGGTTATACTGTTACATTATTTAATGTATGCATTTCTATTTGGACTATTACGTTCAACCGTAGCTTCCATAGTGTTTTTAATGTTAATTCATTGTTGCAGACACGTCTCACCCGGCTCTTAATACGTTCTCTCTCCTTCTCTTCTCATTGCTCCGTTACGGAGGCAGCATGTCCCTGCAGAGCGCCATGAGCGTCCGCTTCAACAGCACCGGCACGCAGCTGCTGGCGTGTAACGGGCTCAATAACATTCAGCAGGTTCATAAAGCGTTTTACACTACAGAGTCGGGTCTCATGTCCGCGGCTATAAATGTACCAACCGCCGTGGTGATCGCTTGTTGATCGCGTTGTTTTTGTATCCACCACTCTCACCATCGCCCTCATAGTTCACAGAGAAACCAAAGTGGCTCCAAACACCAGACCTGTAGGCCGTTGGAGGATCTTTTATTCCTGGTCTATTACGAGCCATGTTGTACCGAGCTAACGTTAGCTTCGTGTAGCGTGTTTCACAGCGCAAAGTGCCCGACTGGAGTAGGAAGTGTTTCTTTGGTGGTGGGCGTGTCAGAGAGCATGCTGTCCGTTACGTCATGTGTGTTGCCAGTTTGAGAACAGTGGCTCCACCGAAAACATAATATTTCCAACAATTTAAGCTTCTGAATTTCCAAATGTACTAGTATGAACGTATTGTTCGGTTCGTCATGCGTACCGAACCGTGAGCCTCGTACCGAACGGTTCAATACGAATACGCGTATCGTTACACCCCTAATATATATATATATATATATATATACTGTATATATACAGTTACTACATTTGTAAATCCATGTGGTTTTCATCTGCATTTTAAATACTGCCTGCCTAATATTTCTATTTTACAGGGGCCACTTAAGATTTCAGTCTGGAGTCTTCTTGTTGATATATGAACCTTAAGTATTCAGAATTGTGTCAATAGGTTCATTCATGTTTGTGTGTACACCATAGAAATAGAACAGGAGTCGAAAGGACGTTGAACCGCTTTGTTTGCTTGCAGCAGTGGGGAGTGAGACGGAGGCAACATGCTTGTTCGGCTCATTTTCTGTAACCAGTGTAGCGTTAAAGCGATGTGGAATTAACTAGCTAACTAGCCAATTGTTCGCTAGGTAGCCAGCTAGCTTGCTAATTCCACCATGCTTTAATGCTACACTGGTTGCAGAAAATGAGCCGGACTAAGTTGTCACTCGTCTGGCGATGGCAGTGTGCTTTCCTACACTGAGTGTGAGGATGAAGCATTAAGTTGTTAAATTTTTCTCATTTAATCTGTCTCTCTACGCTTCATAAAGTTGCTGTAAATCAGTTTAGCATAACGGTCTCATACCAACGGTTCCCATAAAAATGGCTCTGGCCATCGCTATGTAGATTTGGGGGGTACTTTTATTAGAATGCCAGATGGCCAATGGGTCACTGGTTGCGGTACACTACGGAATACAGACCAGTAGATACTCGCTAGCTCAGCAACATTAAAGCTGGCCAGGGGCCATTGTTGCATGTCATACCCCTTTCTGTCTCTCTCTGTCTAAGTTTCTTGTCTCTTTCTCATTATAAATTCTCTACTATCAAAGGCAGTAATGCTAAAAAAAAAATATAAAAAAACCCCCCACTGGATACTTGCTCCATTATCTGAGACCATCTGCTGTTGGTAATATGTAAATGTTTAATCTAAAGCAGCAACAATTAGTCAACCTCAAAGGTAAGAAATTAATTAGTATTTTTTTGAGAAAAAAATGCAGAACAACAGAAAATAGTTGGCAGATTAATCGCTAATGAAAACAATTGTTGGTTGTAGCTCTAGTTTAGTCCTTTAATATAATATAACACCCTTCTTTATGTATGATTTAAGTATCATTTTCCATTTTGTACACTAAACTTTGTTGGCAACACAAACTGTAAGAGATTATTAATATGTTAGATATCTCCAAAGTGAACATAAAGCAAATTTTTGAATACGTTTTTTAAATTTGTTATTGTGAATTGTGTTTTACAGGCATTGTGTAAGCTCAATTTGCAGTGATGCGTGTGTGTGGTATCCGAGGTGGAGTCTGTCCACAACATGACTGCACAACACAGATACAGTAGCTTACAAGTCCGAGCAGTGCAACAAAATCAGGGAGTTGCGATGTGAATGTATGAAGTGGCCTCAGTGACTGAAATGAGTTGACATGGGAGTCCAAGTGATAATGAGCTGGAATGTGACTTTCACTTCCTCTCTGAAAAAACGTGTTTACATTTGGACCTTTTCCTTAATTTCTCCTCAGTGCGTGCTGCTGTTTTTGGCAATGAATATATTTAATGGGAGGTGCAGTTGATTAATAATGAAACGGAAGGTCTCAGACAGCAAGTTTGGACATTGTGTTTCAAAGCTACGTTCAATCTTCCTTATCCCAAACGCGTGGACAAAGACTTTTTCTGAGCGGCATGTAAGCGGTCAAAGGCATCTGGAGACCTATGTGTTTGTTTATCCTCACTGTCTCTTGATCTCTCTCTCTCTCTCTTAGTTTCATAAACTGTCTACTGGGGGTGGGGGGGGGGGGGGGGGACTTTCTCTGAGATATTCTCTGAGATTATAAAGTCACAAATGTACGGGGTCTGAACTTGCATTCCTTCTAGTGGCCAGCAGGGGGCGACTCCTCTGGTTGCAAAAGTCAATGAGAAAATGACTCTACTCCTCAATTGATTTATTACCTCAGTAAACATTGTAAACATGAGTTTATGGTCTCAATGGCTAGTTTAAAGTCTTCCAAAACAGCATGATGTTCATTTAGTAATTGACGGTGCCTTTTACAGTAAAATAGACCATAAAGCAGGGTATGCTTTAGGGTGTGAATACCTTACAACTTGATCCCTTAAACTGTCTGTTTTTAGTTCATTAAACCTAATGAAAACATTTTGGTGGCTTAGCGCCACCCTCTCGTGTCACGTGTGGTTGCAAAAAAAACAAGATGGCGACGGCCAAAATGCCAAAATTTATGCTTCAAAGCGGCAACCCATAAAACAAAGGGTGTGTTCACGAGGACTATACGTACACCTCTTATATACGGTCTGTGCTCAGAGGCCATCCGTCAGAGAGGCAAACTTTAGGATTCATCCGAGAACCCATTTGCAAAATAAACAGGTCTAACGTGACGAGGATAGAAGTAGAATGCATAGAGATGTCAGCATTATGTTCATAAAGTAACACAGAGAGAACATGAAAGAAAATGCAGTAATGTATCTTTCATGACCCTTGTCTTTCTCAGAGGCTATCCTCACCATGAGAATACTACTTTAGGAGCAAAGAAATTCAGACAATCCGCTGGTTTTTCTCATAAATGTATGACTTTATAATCTCAATTTTTTTTCTTTTCTTGTAAATGTGTGAGTTTTCCCTGCTAAATTTACTTTAATTTTGAGTTTTTCTTGGAATATTCACCCCCTCCCCTGGCTGCGTAAAATGTCTTTCCTAACAACGCCCCTGATACGTCATTGTAGGCATGTGATAATTTAAAGGGAGAAAATCATTATATGATGCTCAAACTAAATGGATTTGTTATCATGGTTGGGCTTCCACTTCCTTTTAGATTAGATTATTTTTTTGTTCTGGTGGACTCCAATTCATCCATTAAACAATTAATATTGTTTTTTCCCCCTTTAGTTTATCATTTGTATGTGTACACCATCATATAATCTATAAAATGGAGCCATTAGAGAGTCGACTCGGGTATTATTTAGAGATCAGGTTTTATTTGATGGCAATAATTTAATCTTGTGTGTGTCTTTGTTTGTGTGTGAGTGATGACGAACCCAACAACAGACTCTCTTCTTCTTCTTCTTCTTCTTCTTCTTCTTTAGTCTGGATGGTCGCGGTGGCAGCATGACATCGTGGACATACCTGACCCACATATTTGCCTTCGTAAGTACCCCCCACGCTGCGCTCCTTGTGAGCTCAGCAGCTTGTCGCTCTGACAGTATAACATATTGCTATGTATGTTGTGTACATGCTTTCTCTCAATCACCCAGACTATTCAAAAACCGACACTTTTTTTTTTTTTTATTCTCGCTGTTAGGTGTTCCTGAACGCAATTGATCTGTCGAAGGAGGGGTGTCACGACAGCCTGGAAATGAATTCCTGGGTATATGGTCATCATTTGCTTTATTCAGTGGTTCTGTTTGAGCCGGACAACTATGAGGGAAAATCACTGTCAATATCCGCGAGCACAAATGAGATCCACTCGCACGCAAATTACTCTTGCCAGCGCTTCACGTCACTCCGCACAGACGACTGCGAGGAGAAAAAACATACTTTTAAGCTCGAGGAGCGTCCCCTGGTGCACGACTTCCATCACTGCTCTACTGGTGGTAAAAATTGTACTTTAACTGCACTACATGTCGGAGGTAAATATTGTAGTTTTGTCTGACAACCTTTGTTAACTGTTCAGACTGCAGAGGTAATACAAAGCATGTTAAAAGAAAACATTTAGTTGTATATACTATGAACAAAAATGTGGACCCGGTTAAGGATCTGGAGCCAGGTTTAGGAACCACTGGTTGTATATTAACTGTTTGCCAAGTGAGTTCCCAAACTTACATCTCTGACAAGTAATTAGTGGATGAAAAAGTATTCAGAACCTTCACTGCAGTAAAAGTACTAATACCATTCTGATAAAATAATCCACTACAAGTAAAAGTCCTGCATTCAAAATATTAGTCCAGTTTGTTATTATCAGCAAAATGTACTTGAAGTACCAACAGTAAAAGTACCTGCACAGTAAAATGTTCCCTGTCAGTGTTTTAGTATTATATCTGATGTTTCGGGATATATATTGCTGCATTAATGTGTATGTTGCATGTTGGTTAGTTTAATCTACAGGTATGTTTGTAGTTTTATTGCAGTACAGTACAATATTTACCTCTTAGGTGTCGTGAAGTAGTGTTCAGTGGCGGATTGAAAACCACCTCTATACCACCACCTAGCGTCTGCATCAGGGGTGATATCCGGCCAATCCAAAGACGAGTAACCAATTAAATCCAGTGATACAATGTTGGTACTGGGTCCGCCCACTAACTGTAAAAAGAAAAGAAAGAAAAACCACTCGCGAGCGAGCAGGTGAAAGCTTTGCGGAGCATGTTTTTTTCTCCTCGCAGTCTTCTATATTCTGCGCAGAGTGATGTAAAAGCGCTCGCAAAAGTAATTTGCCATTTTGACGTACCTCTACACGCACAATGATATCGGATCTCATTTGGGCTCGCTGATATTAACAGTGATTCGCCCTCTTAGAAAGTATGTTCCACTGAGCCTTTGCTTTGTTTGTCTGAATCGCCCTTTATCGGGGTTTCTACAGCAACATTTCTGCCGATGTGTCTTTTTTTGCAGCCTGATTCTCACTCCTTAAAAACGCTGTACTGTTAAAGTTTTTGAGCTTTAAAAGTTAGTCTGTCTCAATACAATAATTCTAAAAATCATTCACTAATAATAAACAATTGACAATGTCTTTTGTCCGTCCACTTCTATGTTCCACTTTCAAGATAAATGAGAAAAATCTGAAAAATCTGACGGACAACTTCACCCTCGTGACAACTGTAGATCCCAAGGTAACTCGCTGGGACAGGGAGCAAAAGTGATCTCTTCAGGTTCTATGTAAATACATGTAAATGCATATCGTTCAATAAGGACTGGACTGGACTGGACTGATCAAGCGTACATGTGTGCTCTTCCCAACACAGGACACAGTGCATTGTACTTTAGAGGCAGAGTGCCTGCAGAAAGGAGACGGGATTGGGTGTTTCCTGCTACGGGGCTGCCTTTCAAACGTGAGTGAACAAGAGGCCAACTTTCATTTTATTCAAGTTGGTGTCACGTTTGTTGTTGCTTCGATTGTGACTTTTGTGAATGATTGTGACGTTCCATGTCTCACTTAACTAATAAATTATTGTATTGCTTCTTTTCTTTTCTTTTTTTTTAACCACAGAAGACAAGTCCAGAGTGCAAAGGGGGGACCAGTTCTCAAGTCAATATCTATCACTTCATGTGCTTAATGGCGAAAGCTTTCGACCACCCTCTTCAAGGTAATTCACATACAGATACTACTCTAACAATCAGAGGTGGCTGGTTTACCCCCCCCCCCCCCCTTCAATAGAAATAGTCCGCCAGCATCTACATTGGAATTTTCATTTCTTCCAATGCTTCATATGATCAGTGATAAGAGTAACACAAACAGAATATTTCTCAAAACCACTAACAGTATTTGGACTATGTCAGTGGCGGCTGGTGGAAAATGTTCTTGGTAGGGCTGTGCCACATCCAATCAATTTCAGCAAACATCCCAGAATGATTTAATGCAAACAAATTAAGGTATCAAACACGCATTACTACTTTGCAGTTAAATATTTAACATTCATTCCAACACGAAAAAAAGCAGTAAATAACACTTTGACAAACACGTCAGGACATCTTATTTTAGTCACCCTCACAGGGAATTCAGTATAATATAATATATATAACATATAATAATATTCTGTATAATATAATAATATATATATCATATAATATTCTGTATAATATAATAATATATATATATCATATAATAATATTCACTATAATATAAAACACACACACACACACACTCACATATATATATAATTATTTATATGTAACTATATATCCATTTCTCAGACAGGTACTTCATGTCCCTCACTCCCTAACTGTCCATGCTGGTTCTGTCCCCGTTGTTTTAAAAAGCTAAATAAGTTATTAGCATGACTGCATCCAGCGAGTCAAACCTGTCTGGTGTACAGCTACTAGAGAAGCTTCATGTACTGCTTCTCTTTCCTGCTAGTCTGCTGTCTGATTGTGAGGTCAGGCTGATCTGGGATCAGCTCTTTCAGCTGTAGTTTCTCCTCTCAGTTCTCCTCTCAAACGGGTCTTGGAGGAGCAGTGCTCGCCTGTAGAGACTAGTCCTGACGAGAACGCGCAGTTTGGGGCAGAACGAAATCTGCCCCAAGCTGAATCTATTTGAGGACGCTGATTGGCTAAATTGTATGTCACTCATTTATATCTTTAGTCAGCATTAAAGCATCATTGGCTAAACTGCTTCATAGACCCGCCTCTTTGTGGCAGTTTCTCCAGCGCCCCAGCAGCTGAGACGTGCACATGCAGAGAGGAGCTGCAGACAGGCAGAGAGGACGTGCAGGAAAAGCATATATTTACCGCAGATATCATATTTTACACATATTACTGGGTGATTCCATGTTTCAAAAACACAAATATTGTCAATTTGTATAGTTTATTATTATTATTATTTATTTTATTTTGTATTATTTGTAGCTCAAGGGGGGGGCGGCGCCCTAGCGCCCTCTATGGACCAGCCGCCACTGGACTATGTACATTTGTTAGTTTTTGACACAGAGTGCAAAAGGTGTTGGTGGTTTTCAGGTTGATTTAAACAGGATCATGCAAACAACGATCTCCCGCGGCTAATACGGGGCAATACTCTGAGGCCACCGCACATTGTCACCACCTTCTCCGCCGCACGAAACGTAAAGTAATGACGTCGTCACGAGCGCACAATGTGATTACGAGATCGCCAGAAGCCTTTTTAGCTTTCTGCTGCAAGAAGCGTGATTGCTCTAGCTGTCACGTTTTTTTATTTTTGATCGTTGAGGTCCGTTTTTAAATTTACACAAAATTTATTCTAACTATAATTATTGTTCGAAATTGCAGTAAAATATCACCAAAGCCTGATACTGAAGATGTTATTTTTTAAATGTTGAAACTCATAATTTTCTTTTCTTTCTTTCTTGCATCACAGGCTGCGAATACAGTGAGTATGCATCCTGTGCTTTGAGCGTTAGTGTGGGTGGTAGGTGATGAGCACTAAAACACACATGTTATTAAACCATGTGTCTCACATCTCACAACCATCTCACAATTCGTTCCCTTCGTTGTTGTAACATTGATCTAATCTTTTTGTTTAGACCTCGAGTGCAAGACATCGGAAAAAGCATCTACTCGTAAGTGACACCTTTTATTTAGAAATGATTAATAAGTACATGTTGATGCTGTGCATTGGAAATGCCAGAAATCATGCTTGCTGTTGCATAACTGCAGGTCTTGGTCTCCCCACACAGTTAAAAGTTCCTAATGTACAGAGAGCCTGTTCACTCAGAGAACCATGGATACTTATGTAACCTTTGGTTTAATCTTGAATTGAATTTTGAATCTTAAACCCCTTTTCCATACTTTTGTCTGCAAAAATGTGCATACTGTACGTGTGTGTTTCACTAACAACTGAGTTCCATCAATGGTTGCGACTACAATACCGTTTTCAGTGCAACTTCTTTCATTAAAGGTACAGGAAAGTAAGTTTAGATTTTGCACCTCTTCCATAGCTATATGTAGGTAGCCTATACATGTGAGGTAAGTATTTGAAGTTACAGAAAGTATGAAGTAATAACTAACTAAGAGTTCCAAGTGAGCTGAGTCGATACTAGAATGGTGAGTTAAAATACTGCACACCACTGATTGGTCAGAGAGAACATCCTGCTAGAACTCAACGTTTTTAAATAGCAAAACCACAATCATTCGCGACTGCAGATGTTTTATTCACCCAACCCAGGTTGTGGCAAGAATGGCAGCTCGCAAAACTACGACGCACACTACGTACACTACGAAGTACGCTACGTACAGTACGACGTACGCTACATACACTATGACGTACGCTACGAAGTACGCTACGAAGTCCGCTACGTACACTACGAAGTACGCTACGTACAGTACGACGTACGCTACATACACTATGACGTACGCTACGAAGTACGCTACGAAGTACGCTACGAAGTACGCTACGTACACTGTGACGTACGCTACGTACACTGACGTACGCTACGTACACTGATGTACGCTACGTACACTATGACGTATGCTACGTACACTGACGTACGCTACGTACACTGACGTACGTTACGTACACTATGACGTACGCTACGTACACTATGACGCACGCTTCGTACAGTATGATGTACGCTACGTACACTCCAATGTATGCTACGTACACTACACCATACTCTACAGCGTGCCCTGTGTACACTACACTGTACACTACAAACACTACACCGTGCACTACGTATGCTACTATTCGCAGTCGAAAGTGAAAGACCGTAACGCTGCGTAAACTATGCCCTACACTACAGACACTACTGCGTACGCTACCTACACTACAGATACTACAGTGTACGCTACCTACACTACAGACACTACTGCGTACGCTACGTATACTACAGACACTACGGCGTACACTTTGGACACTTTGGCGTACACTAGACCGTACACTACAATGTACGCTACCATGAACACTTCGATGTACACTGTAGCCAAGGAAAGGATTCAACACTTGTTGAATCCACTTGTTGCGCTGAATATGATGCCATGAATATGATGCCACTGCAGATTCACATCAGTTGAGAATCCCACCTACACTGAGGGGGTACTGTCCTCAGTGGAAAATTAAAAAGAGAAAAGAACTGGTACCAAAAGTGAGTCGAACCATGCAGTAGAAATGAGTCGTTAGGCAGAGCATTGCTTTGAGCGAAATGCTAACATCAGCACGCTAACATGCTCACGATGACAGGCCAGGTAGATAAAAAAAACTGATCTATTGCTGAACTTCACAGAATGTCTCCTGCACTAAATTGTTTACCAGTCAATCTTTTTGGGGTATCCAGTCACGGCTACCTGTACCTTTAAATACTACCTTTAATTTGACCAAGTCCACCACTACTGCTACAAACATTCTTCTTATTGATATACTAAAACTTATATTGCATTTATTGCCTACAAACCCCATATTGTAAGATTGTATTACTGAGTGACTGACTACATTTCTGCAGCTTCCAATCTGACAACAACACCGACAACAACAACACCGACAACAACACTGCCAGAAACAACAACACCGACAACAACACTGCCAGAAACAACAACACCGACAACAACACTGCCAGAAACAACAACACCGACAACAACACTGCCAGAAACAACAACAACAGTATTGCCCTCACCAACAACAGCAACAATAACAACATTGAAGCAAACAGGATCATCATTCCCATATGGTGGAAACATTGGTAAGCTATGTAAATGGCATTTCATATGATTAGGTAATATATTATTTCACTGGCCACGGATGTTTGCATACATACATTGATCCCTTCAAGAGTTAAGCTTACATTTTAAATTCATTGCTCGTCATCCTTGGTGTCTTTTCTCTCATTTATAAACGTACGGTTATAAAACACTAGCTGCCACTAGCACTGACAACAAAACAAGTCACATAACCGTTTACCTTTCTTTACGCACTACTGTATGTGCGCGTCGTGCATCCAAAGCTGTGAGCATATATGAATCCATGGTCGAAACAAGATTCGTCACCAACAATCAATAGGTCCCTTGTAGCTGCAAAGCCCTGCTTTTCATTGTAATGCGTCAAACAAGATGGTGCTTTTTGTGAGAATGCCTAACCGTTCACTAAGCGAGATTGCTTTCACAATAATCATTTTTAAAAGAATAATAATCGTTTTCTTGTTCCCTTGCTTTGATATATCTTTTTTTACTCTCGGATTTTCTGCATTTTTAATTAATGCTTGTGTTATTCTTGTTTTACACTACAAGTTTACAATTGTAATGATGCGTATTTTTTTCATCTTTCCACTAGAAACTCTAAAAGAGACACAGGGAGAAAGAGGTAAGCTTATTCCCTTAAATCAAATTTGTCGTTGTCAGAGAGGTTAGTCTGTAAAATGTCACAAAACATCATGTCTTCAAACTGCATGATTTGTCTGACAGTCCGAAGCCCAAATATATTCTCTAGAGAAAAGCTGCCCATCCTCACATTGGGATTTTGTTTTAAATAAACAATGAATCGGTTATTAACTGATGGTGATTCATTTTTTAGTTTTTATGTGATTATTTAAAAAATGTTACAAAGAGTGAGAAATATAGTTTTCTGCTCTACTAGAAGAAAACCCCCACACACATATTGAGATATAACTTATTTTTACTGCTGATGAAAAGTGAGCAAAAAGCAGATGGCATCATTTGACTGGCGTAGTTCATGTTAGATAAGATAAAGGCAGTGTCCGTCTGAACGTTTGCATTGGTACTGCTGTTATTTTTTTTTATCTTTCCGTAGACAATACCCACTCAGAAATTTGAAAATCGTTGAAAATCGTTTTAATAGATGCATTTTACACCTCTATTTGTCTGGAGACGTTTAGTTTAAATTAAGGTTCTGCAAGGTTGTAAAAGTCTTAGCCTACCTTCGCATGACTAGCTTTCGTATGACAAAAAACAGAACCGAAAAACAAAAAATACAACAGACTTTGCTAGGTAGAAATATTTCAGAGAGACGTTGCTGCTCTGGAAGCAGAACTTACCTGATAAGTTGAGTTAAATCACAGCAAATGAGCGCTTAGTGAACTTTTTACTACAAAAAATCAAATGTTTCCAGGTTTTTGATTTTCATTGTCCTACTATATTCCATGTGTGTAGTTTAAATAATATTGATTTGTGCAATGGTGATGAATGGGTTGCGTGTTGAACCGCATACCCAGAGTTTTAACTGCGAGTCTAATTTGTAAAATAATGGTCTCATTTTTGGTCACTGGCACACTGTTAGCTCGGCAATGTCAAAACGCCATTATCGTTTACTGAAATCTGCCTAATTGTTTTCTCATAGCGCGGTTTGATAAATGTCAAATGTGGAAAGCACACAAAGATAAAAGTAAAATTGTTTCTCCTAATCGTTCTCCCTGATCTCTCCTCAACCAGATAAACTGAAGATATTTTTAGGGCTGTCTCTGGTCTTGCACATGATCGTGCCACTGGCTGTTTACCTCTACATGCGCCCCCGGTGGATGCGGGACAGGATGCACTCGGTACTGTCAGCGTAACAGTCGAGGATATTCAAGTGACATTTTCTGGGACTCATGGAGTGTGCTCCAGCAGTTTGCATATTGCAGCATGAAAGTGATTCAATGTGTCGTTTCTTTTTCAGAATTTAACCCACGTGTCCAATGGGAACTTAACAGGCGACCTGCCAAAGAAAGAGGTATTGTTGCCGTTATGGATGAAAATATTCTGTGTGTGCTCTTTTTTCCAACCAAACACACTTTGGTTTTCCTGTTCTTAGGAGTCAAGGACTACTTACTAGGCTCCCAGTTGTTGCTATATACTAGACCCACTTTTGCTGTTTCGGCCATGCTATTCTTACTGACGATGCTCTTCAGTTGATCACCATTTTTCTTTATATATGTTTTGACATTTGTCTAAATGCGAGGCGTAGAGATGAAACCGCCAGACCAAAAACATAACAACTGAACTGCAATAATATAGAATTTTTGATTTTCAATCAAAGCAATAAAAGACGGAGTTAGGTGACGCCGCGAAGTAGCGTGGGATCATGGGAGATGTCGCGGTCACCAACATTGCCGTCATTGCAGTGTTCATCGTTCAGGAGGCTTTGGTCCAGGTGACCTGGTAGAAACGCTGAATAAAGCAGTTTAATGTTTAAAAGAAATCTGTGTTTCTCCGATGCTGTCTGGCGATCAAAGGTCGTCCCCGGAGGGGCAGCGAGGCGAGCTGCCGCTAAACGTTTGTTTAGCTTGTTTATCTGGATGGAAAACCAGTTTTCAGTCAGTTTTCCATTCTAGTCCGATGAGATCATTTGAACTCATCGGACTAGTATTGATGGGTATGTTCTACACTCTCTTTCAGTCAGACGCACCGCCGGCATATCTAGACAGGGATGCGGAGAACACACATTTAATGAAGGTGATTTTGAGTATGAATGCATGATATCTCAACTCTTGACACATTCATCAGACAGCAACATGAGAATCACTTTGGAGTTTTAACATTTTTTTTAATTATTATATCAGTCTTTGACGATTGAATCTTTGCCTTCTCTTGGTCATTATTGTTTGTTATTAAGTCATTAATTGTGTCTTATTGACTCTATATAGCCTGTGAATATGCAGAAAGGTTACTTGCCAACTCATCAGCATGTTGTTAACGGTCGATAACGGACTGACACTCGTTTCTCTCTACCTGTGCCATGCAGAGGGACAAACATTCGGACGATGCAATTCTGAATTGCGTCATCGATGAAGACCAAACGCCGCTTTAAGGGCCCCGCTCACGACGTCGCTTGCCCTTGAATGCAACACGTCTGTGTGCATGTAGGAAAGTATCTGGATCCCAGGTGGATCAGCTCAACTCTGTATTGGGACCGTTGTAATGGGACAGTATAGAGACAAGTTGACTGAGCTCCTCTTCTGGACCAACTTCTGCAGGATCTGAATGAACCACAGCAAAGTTGCCAGAGCTGTTGGCTCGCAGCAACACTTGTAAATTATGCCGGCTGTTAAGCCTAACACCACTGTTATTATGTGTTTTTTTTTCCCCAATGCATGGAAAAAAATTATTATATTACATTACAGTCATTTAGCAGACGCTTTTATCCAAAGTGACTTACAGTAAGTGTATTCAACATAGGTATTCAAGAGAACTACTAATCACCAGAAGTCATAAGTGCATCTCCTTTTTTTAAACAAGCATCTAAGAGCATAAACCAGAGCCAGCGTACAGTGCAGAAACAAACTAATACGAATACAATAAGTGCTGAGTGGAAGGCTCAGGGTCGTACTTCTTGAAGAGGTGAGTTTTCAGCCTGATGAAAGATGGGCAGCGACTCCGCTGTCCTGACGTCAGTGGGGAGTTCATTCCACCCCTGTGGGGCCAGGACAGATGACGTGATACACACAGCCAACACTGGCTTTACCAACCAGGACATGTAAGACCTGACTGACTGGCCCGTCTGGGAGTCTATGAATGTGCTTCTGTGTTACATTGGTTCAAAAACCAAACCAAAAAATACAGTACAGCCTCAATGTCTCAGTTGATAATGTTTGTTTACTTCAATCCAGTCCAACTGTCCAAAGTCTTCAAGGCTTTCTTTTTTTTGGGGGGGGGGAATCATCGGCACTTTAAACTCTCCACTCATCAGTTTTCTACTCAGTGAGGCATTTGCAGCTTTTTGTTAGCACGTCTTTAAACGCAGGTTAGAAAAATGTTGCCAGTTTTCCTCTCCGACCGTCAGACTGAGCAGCAGAGGAAGTTCTCTGGGCAGTGGACTGAAACAAAAAAAAGCACTGCTGTTTTTTGGTAGCTCAGTTATTTGTTTTTTGTATTGCGTGCATAAAGTTTGATTGTGATGACGATGCATTCGTTACGAGCTGCCCAGAGATTTTATATTTCTTCGCTAATTAGCGAGCTTGATATGCTGAGTCATATACTAAAATGTGATAACAATACAAACTGATCCACAGCATTTTAACCAATTTTTCATAAACTGTGAAAACAATCCGTAGTTGATGTGAAACAGTTATTCAGGATAGGTAAATAGAAGTCCTACACTCTTTGTATATATAAATATATATATAAACACACACATACATATACTGTGTATATACATGTATTATGTATATACACAGTATATGTATGTATATAAACGTATACATCAGCCTAATAACATGAAATAGGATTTCATAATCTCAGCAGCTTTTTATTCTAACACCCTATCTCATCATATTTGAAATAATAATACAGTCCTGCCCTGCTTGTGGTGCATTTTCTTCTTTTTTTTACTATAGTGTTTGCACTTTATGCTCCACCATTTAGCAACTGGGGTGCTTTTACTTGTGTATATCTATATGTATAGATATACATATATATATATATATATAGATTTCATATTTATGTTTGTTTTTTAACAGCCAGAAGAGGATTGTGACGGTATGTCTGTGCATATGTGTGTGTGTAGAGGTTAGGAAACCAGTCCTGTCAGTGCGTCGGCCCGCGTAAACGTCAATATGTTTGTCTACTGATTCATGGTTAACTTTGAGAAAGGAAGAATTTTGAGTATTTATCATTTTGGCAGCATATTTTGTGAAACATGTTGTGAATATTAAACAGAACATTTAAGCTATGTCTGATCTATGTATTATTTAACTCCTGTTGTCGCGGTTTTGGGTTTTGTTTTGTTGTTTCTTCCGTTTTATTTTGACTTTCTCTGCCTCTTGTGTCCTGTGTTCGTTTCACTTCCTGTCCTTGTCTATTTCCCGCCCTTAATTGAACCCTGCTGTGTCTCATCACCTGCACCTTCCCAGTGTATTTAAACCCTCTGTGGTCGTCTGTGGTGTATCCTGGTCCGTGTTGTTACTTGTACCTGTGTCCCCGTGTCTCTGTGTCTCCGTCCTTTATTACGCTATTAAACGTGTCACCTGTGGTATTTTTGCAATGTATGCATTTTGTCAAAATGTGAAGAAATGTAACCTTACTAACAGTTATTTGATTGTAAAATTGTTAAGTGATTAACGCTTCTTTCAAACTATTCCGACAGCATACACTTTGGTTTGTAGAAAAATGAGACACTCCAGGTTAAACGCCTGTGTAGCTTCCAGTGATTCGGGCCCTTTCAGTGAACCAGGGTCACTGCCATTGTTCTCTGATGGAGTGTCTTGTCTGATGCTACTACTGTGGGGCCCCGAAGTCAGAAATGTTGAACTTATACACAGAGCAGCTTTAAAATATGCATAAAGCATGACATTGCTTAACAAATAAAGTAATTCCAAATCGACATTGCTTGTTTGGTGGTCATGTGTCCTTCATAACTTTTTTTATTTTTATGAAAATGTTTTAAGCTCAGGCATCGCAGATCGAACAGCTACCTATATTGGATAGATTGTGACAATATAGTGTGATGATTACGTACATCTATATTTCACGAACTGTTTGTCCAGTCAAATATTACGAAACATTACTCATGTTGCACGGCATGTGGATTTTCCAGCGGCTTCTACAAAAGAGAAAAGAAGGCCCAATAGTCCCCAAACAAGTCTCACTGATGAGTTAAACATCATCATAGTGACACTGTCCGTTTAAAGAAAACTACTACGACATTAGGTGTATTTACATTTAAATTACACAGATGTAGTTTGATATAAGTCTCATTTGTTTGAGAATGCTTGCTAAGAGACTTTTAATACATAATGAGTATCTAATTGGAAAAAAAAAGATCAATAATAGCACATTCTCCTTCCTCGGTTCATAACCTCGACATGAATGCACATCAATAAATGAGGGTCTCATGGCCTTTTTCCAAGTGAACGGGTGAGTGTCTGCAGGTACTTGCTTGAAGGATAACTGTGTTTTGCGACTTGTCATCTTATTTTTGTAGCTTGGGCCATCATTTGAGGTTACGATAACATTGAACTCCCCAAAGCAAATGCTGCAAAGTAGAAACAGTGCAATATCCTAGCAAAAATAAAGATGGGGGCCAGAAACACGAGAGGTCAGACAGCTTGTCGTAAACATGCTAACAGTTAACAGCCGGATTAGCTAAATCAATTGAAATGTGCTATCTGCGCAGCAAAACGGTGAACACTCAACTCTGTTTAAGTTTGGTAGGTCAAACCAGGTCAGTTAAGTCTGTAAACTCTGATTGGACGATCTAAACAAAGGGCGTCTGTTTCATTCAGTTCGCTCACCGACGATTATGATGAGGCTGACAAAGAGTTTAAACAGTTATAATGGCGATGGTTGTCAAGACTGCATTCCATGCACATGTGTATGGACTTGCAGTGGGGTTTGCAGTCAGATTGATAGCATGCCCAGGGCTATTCAGGCCCACAGAAAAGCCTCATTACTGACACTAAAGAGACGTGTCAGCCAAGACAGCCCAACAATGTCCAGAGCCTTCAGCATCTTAAGGCGAATCTCATCCACCCCTGGCGGCTTGACCTCAACAACCTCTGCCAGACATATGGATGAGTCTTCCCCTGAATCTTCAAACTCTGCCTCCTTCACGGAGGACGTGTCGGTAGGGTTCAGAAGTTCCTCAGAATTAATAAATTAAAACAATAAAAGAGTCACTTTGGCCAGTTTTCTAGCTTCCAATCTGAGCCTCCATCCACTGAGGTTCAACTCATCCCTTGCAATTGTTGAGACCAGTCCTGCATACAGGGATTTATTGTGTAGGCCTTAGTAAATTAGTAGAAAAATGAGACACTCCAGGTAAACGCCTGTGTAGCTTCCAGTGATTCGGGCCCATTCAGTGAACCAGGGTCACTGCCATTGTTCTCTGATGGAGTGTCTTTTCTGATGCTATACCACCAAAGTCAGAAATGTTGAAATTATGCACATAGCAGCTTTAAAATATGCATAAAGCATGACATTGCTTAACAAATAAAGTAATTTCCAATTGATGTTGCTTGTTTGGTGGTCATGCATTTTGCAATAAAATAAAAAAAAGCGTACTTCCTAACTTTTTCATCATTTGGATAACTAAAGGGATTGTGGCTAAAAATACTGAAGCATTATATGTTGTTTGTCCTGCAGTCAAACATTACAAAACAAACATAACCTCACATTTAGTTTACTAAGCTTTGGAATGTTTTAGGAACGTTTTTTATGTTTGTGCGCTTTTTGTTTTAAATCAAAAAGAGTTCGATGTGAATACACGTACTGCATCTGTAGCGACATGCACATGCAGTAAATCCATTTTAACTTGAGGCGACATGCAGACAATGAAACTATGAAATGATGTATCTCAATTATCAGCTTATATTGTTGCATGACGTGTTGATCTTCCAACGGTTAAACCTCGCATTTCTGCAAAGTCCTTCAAAACCACATTACATTTTTTATTTATTTTTATAAATCCGACACATATTAGACATAAACAACGTGCAACAGAGCTCCAACAAAAGAGAAAAGAAGGCCCAACAAGTCTCACATTGCTGGCTGGGAGTCAGGTCCAGCCCTCAAGATGTTTTCTGCCAGCCCAAGTCCATCGCTATGTCCTGAAAGTTTCCAACTGCGTGGGCCATCAGAAGCTGACAGTCACCATCTCCTCCTCGGGGCGGTCAGTGTCAGCCAATGGAGGTCAAATCAGAATACTGACTTGGATTCATGGCCAGTGCTGCAGTGAAAGTCACATTGTTAGTCCACAACACACTGTAACTCATTTTGATGCCTAAACATCTACTGCACAGTGGTTCTCACATAAGCCCTCATAATACGGAGTGTTTGCAGGAAGAAAACCGATCCTCCCCCAGAGCTTCTCCTCGCCACCCATCCGGTCGGTCCCCGCGGGGAGCCAACACCACGCTGCTGGAGACCCAGGCCGTATTGCTGGGCCCGCTGGAGGACAGGGAGGCACAGTAGAACCAGGACTGCAGACTGTCAGACACCTGCTGCAGTAAAATGAGAGGTTTTGTAAAAGGGAATCTGGTGCTCGGAAACACTACCACTTTCGTTCACACGGAGCGCCAACAATCAACACAAAATGAAAGGTCATCACTTTAACGTTGTGAATTCCAACAAAAACACTTGCTTAGGTTTAAAAAGGAAAAAACATCATGGTTGGGCTTAAACTAAGTGAAATACGTAAGCAAGGTAACATAAGTATATATTTATACTGTACATAGTAGTTAAATGTTTAAGCTTAAGCCCCAGTTCCACCGAAAGCCGGATATACTACGGATGTCCGGGGTGATCCGCGATGATCCGGGAAGGAAATCGTCCCGGATGACAACACATTTGACATGTTTCCCGGTTCTACTACGGTTCCGCCACGGATCACCCCTGTTCAAGCCTGGTTTATCCCGGATGGCCACGGTTTGACCACGGATGAGCACGGTTCAACTACGGATACGCCACGGACACGGCCCGGATGCGTCACGGATGCGTCCCGGATGAAGTGTCAGGGTATAAATAGTTCTGATTTTCAGAGACAATATCACTCTTCCGAAAATATTTGAAAGGACAACAACATGCCGAAAATTAAACCCATCCGGGGTGCTCCAGGGTGTCAACTAGCTCCCGTTTCATCCCTGATTAACACGGTTATACTACGGTTATGCTACGGTTCATCCCGGTCTTACTACGTTTCTTCCCGGATGCGCTACGATCAACGCCGCCCCCCTCTCCATTCCCGGATGTCCCCGGATCACCCCGGAGGTTAGTTGTACGTCCGACGAGCCGCTCGTCTTCCCGGATACGCCACGGATGGGCACGGATGGCCGCGGATGGCCGCGGTTCAGCACGGATGGCCACGGTTTTACTACGGTTCATCACGGAACGTCCCGGACTGACTACGGTTTCACTACGGTTCCACTCCCGGATGACCCCGCATCTGATCCGTAGTGTATCCGGGGACATCCGTAGTATGTCCGGCTTTCGGTGGAACTGGGGCTTTAGCTCTGTTCTACTTAGTTTTTATTTTGCAGCTCTACTGGCACTACTACTGGTCTTACTGGTGGATCAGTTTACTGGTGGTGAACTAGGAACTGAAGGAGACAACGCACTGGATTACTTGGTTAAGGCGAGCAATCCCTGGACGTGGGAGAAAGCTTCGAACTATAGTTTTAAGTGTCGTTTTCCATTCGTTTTTCGTCTGTATTGAGCGCCTTTGCATTGTTACTTTGCTCGTAACTGGTAGGAGACCTCTCTTGTTCTGAGCTAATCGAGCCTGGCTCAGTCATGTATCTTTTATAGACAAATTACGAGTAAAGATGAGAGAAATTTGAGAGAACGTTGCTGCATGCAGGCCCATGGTTGCACAAGAGCAGTTGGAATTGTGCAAAAAAAAAAAGTATTTTAAAAGAAATGAATCTGTCGGGAGGAAATATGAATGTGTCGGCTTCTTTTAAAACGTCACAATTGTCCAGTATGAGTGGTTCTTGCATAAGTCCCAAAGTTATGTTATGATCGGGGAACGTGCAAGTCCAAACAAAGGACGTCTGTCTCATTCTGTTCGCACATCAACGGTTATGACGACGAGGCTGACAGAGAGTTTTAACAGTAATAACGGCCGTGGTTGTCGAACTGCATTCCATGTGCGTGATTGGATCAAAGCTACGTAGATCACCTGGGGCAAAAACAAAACAAAAAGGGAAAGTGGAAAACATTGGACAGTCAGTGCCTGATAAATGACATCGCCTCCAGTCAAATAAAAATACATATTTAACTATTGTCAAAAAATTGACACGATTCAGCTCAGGCGATGCATGCCCACACAGAAGACAAAAGATGAAACAATGAAAAGATTGTTGTGAACGTGGTGTTGAGTTCATCCGGACCCTCAAACCCCCCCATCTCAAACATGTTGGTCTTCTCTGGCACAGCAGCAGCCTGCAGATGTGAGCCAGCTGACGTCCCTCTGATCTGACAATGTTACCACATCGCAATGTGTTGTGTATCGAAACAAATAAAGATCCTGTGAGTCATCTCATTGTAATGACTTATCTAAAGTTGTTTTTATGTTCAATTGATGTAGATTTTCCCGTTACTCACCGATCCAGTCTTTCAAGTTGTAGGCATCTGTTAACCATTAAAGCATTAAAAATCTCTTCTGCTCTTGTGTTCTGTGTGTAAAGACATGAACAGCAAACTGTCAAGTACATTATATTAGGCTACGTTACTAATTATGGCGGAAAAATAGGTACACATTTTCAGCATTTAGTGGCATTTTCAATATACAGTATATATTTCTGGTGGCAGTGGTATTTATGTAGTTGTCTCTTGAGCCCAACCACCCACCAACTGAGATACATTGCCTAGACCTGCACTGACAGCACCACCTAAAGCACAAGACACATTTTTTTCATTATTATAGCACCATTGTGTAATCTGATATTCCATCCTCCCTCTTTCAAATACAGAGGCTTCACATAATAACCATCAAGCCAGTGTTGGAATACAGAATTCTAACATTACGTAAATCCAGTCTTGTGTTGGTACTCTTACTCAAGTAAAGGATCGGAGTAATTATTCCACCACTGTCCAAGGCTCCAAGACTCTTATCATGTCAGTTGAGAGATGCCGCTTTTATTTTGAAGGTTCCGTACCGGAAGCGTTGTTTCTGCGTTGAACACCGGCGGCGCGACCACTTCTCCCAACAGTAACAGCAGCATGGAGGAGAAGGGTAAACACATTTTGATTTACTCGTGGAGAGACGAGGGACGCGATTAACACACGGGACACACAGCAAAGAGTGAAATTATATAATAAAGGAAACAAATGGCGAAGTCAACCGGCTAGTATGCACTGCTAGTAAGCTAAGAGTGGCCGTGTAGGGTTATTATATCTTTCACGACTTTTACCTCAGAGACCATCCTTACTATACTAAGTTACTTTAGGAGCAACTCATTTAAGACGGCGGTTACAACGAATTTTGCATCGGTGGCTATTAATGACCAGCCAAGCAATTAGCTTCTCCAGTGAGTTGCTAGCCTCAGCGTGCTAGTGGCTAGCCTCTGAAGCTAATGACGACTTTCCCTAACGTAAGCAAACCGGTTAGCTAACGTTAGTTAGTTCTCTCCAGTATCAATGACTTCCACATGCCCAGTGTATTCAGCCCACTGAGGGCTGGTACATCATTTGGTTTCTCTGAGAGAAATAGCACAAAGCTCCTGTTGATGCTGTTATATTATACGATATTTCACTTTATGAAGTTCTGTGCGTATTTTCGCACATGCGTGTTGAAGAGAAACCACCAAAAAAGTTAAAAACGAACGTACCCTCTTTTTAATAATAGTTTGTTAGTTATCAGTTAATATCACGTTTACTGTCAGTCCAACCAATCATACACAGAGAGGAGATTACACTGGGAAAAAAGTAAATATTCCAAATTCTAATGTGTCTGAACGTTGTTCCGTACAGAACATTTCACATTTGCGAGTAAAATCAAATCAAGAGAACCAGTAGCCATTGATTGTTACATTTCGACTGTTGTTTGCCCGTAGCCATGACGACGGACACCTCCCTCCTCAGCTCTGAGCTGGAGTTACAGCAGCAGGAGGAGCTCTATCAACAGCTGCTGCTACAGGTAATGATGCTGCTGCTACAGGTAATGATGCTGCTGCTACAGGTAATGATGCTGCTGCTACAGGTAATGATGCTGCTGCTACAGGTAATGCTGATGCTACAGGTAATGATGCTGCTACAGGTAATGATGCTGCTGCTACAGGTAATGATGCTGCTACAGGTAATGATGCTGCTACAGGTAATGATTAGGGGTGGGGGAAAAAGTCGATACAGCATAGTATCGCGATATTTTGCGTGGCGATATTGTATCGATGCACGGAAGTCAAGTATCGATCTTTTATTATATAATCTATAAACTTTTTGATACTAGAAAAATAAAATCAATTGCTTTTTCAGTCCACTAGATGGTGCTGAGTTGTTCTCTGGTGAGGTCAGCAGAGGTCCCGGGTCAGCGTGATTGGTAGGAAGTTGGTCAAAACAAAGATGGAGAGATCGGAGAAAGAAATCAGAAATGCGCCGTCTGCGTTTAAATCAGACGTCTGAACTTATTTTGCATTTTTTAACAAGGAAGGGAAGACGGACATGAATATGACTCCGTCGCGGCGTTTTTTCACCGACACAGCCGTGCCCAAGCTCTACAGAGAAGTGAAGCTTAAAGTTGAGGAATCTTTGAGTACAGCAGTAAGAGTTGCATTAACTTGCGATGCGTGGACGTCAAGCGCAGTGGATTCCTATGTGACTATAACAGCACATTATCTCACAGAGGACTGGCGACTGCTGTCTCACGTTCTCCAAACTAGAGCAGTACACGCAAGTCACACCGGGGCAAACATGACAGACCTCCTGCTATTGCAGCACAAGAATGGGGCATTGCTGACAAAAACCTGGTAGTTGTAACCGACAACGCTTCTAACGTGGGCGTTGCCGGTCAGTTAGCGGGATTCCTGCATGTGAAGTGTTTCACTCACACACTCAATCTGGCCTCACAACGGGGGTTAAATCTGACAACAGCAGCCAGGCTCATGGGGAGAGTGCAGCGCATAACTTGCTCTCTGCCCTCGACGTCCACGCATCGCAAGTTATACTGAGTTATATACCTCTTATATCGTACAGGTTTTTATGACAGTGTTGGTCAGTCTGTCTGCTTGACAATCCCATTTTGCTGCAATAAAAATCATTGAAGTGAGATGAACAGACTGAAAACTTTATCTTATTAGATAAAACATGTTGACAGTTTTCCTTTGGGGACATAATTTGAAGTTGAAAAAAGTAATAAATCGCAATATATGTTATCGCAATACTCAGCATATCGCAGTATCGTGATAATATCGCAGTATCGTGATAATATCGCAGTAGCGTGATAATATCGCAGTATCGTGATAATATCGTATCGTGACCTAAGTATCGTGATAATATCGCAGTATCGTGATAATATCGCAGTATCGTGATAATATCGTATCATGATAATATCGTATCGTGACCTAAGTATCGTGATAATATCGTATCGCGGGACCTCTCGCGATTCCCACCCCTAGTAATGATGCTGTTTGAGGAAACTGGATTCAAGTGAGACCGTGCAACTTTTGCCTAGAGGATAGTCATAAAGTTACTGACTCAGTAATGTGAGTTACACTATACCTCAGAGGTTTATCAACAACCAACTGGTCATACCAGACCAAGTAAGGAATGGAGCAGCAAAACCCCTGAGTGTGTGAGCTAGGGCTCATTTTACTGCTTATGAATTAAACTTTTCATTTTAAGAGGAGTAATGTGTCATTCTCATTAATTGTAAACAAGCCCGTTGTATTTTCTAAGCTTCTAATTGTGATTAGATATTTTTAACGTGGCATCAAGTAATGGAAAACTTTTGGTTCGGCCAGTTTTCAATCACTTTGTTGTCCTCTGCTGGGTTCCATTATACATTATGAAACTCACGCTTTGAACTCAACGATAGCTTTTCTTTTGATGATGTTCAATATGTAAAAAAAAAATGGGGTTTGCAAACCATCCGTGAACTTAAAAAAAACTGCTGGTTGTCTATTTAGACCGTGGGAAAGATGCAGACTGAAAATCCAGACTCCAAAGTAATCCGACCACAACCTGGTGAGTAGCTCCACAATACAAGTTATGTAAAAATCCTCAACTTTGAAAGACACCCACAGTTTGTTCATAGACATGATTCATTGTGTTTGTCTCTCTCTCTCTCTCGCTCTCGCTCTCGCTCTCGCTCTCGCTCTCTCTCTCTCTCTCTCTCTCTCTCTCTCTCTCTCTCTCGCTCTCGCTCTCGCTCTCTCTCTCAGGCATGTGTGTGAAGACTCTCTCAGGGCCAGGCCAGCAGAAGATCTTCGTCAACATCTGTCAGTCAAACTCGGTTCCGCTGCCACCGGAAATCTCCAGAGATGAGCTCGTGGAGCTGCTCCAATCAGAGGATCCCAGCGGCTACAGAGTTCCCATGAGCCTCGGCGAGCCACACACAGAAGTGGACAACAGTACGTGAACAAAGCCAAAGATGCTATTTTGCCCTTCATTTTGTGTGGGCTTAATTTTTTGTTTGACTATCGCTCCTGTCCACAATTTAATATAGTTAAAGGTGATACATTTTTTTATTCAGAACTTATCTGTGATTGAGGGATTGCCTCCACACGGCTCTCAACATGGAGGCGGCTGAGCCGGCGGCTAGAAGCTAACGGTGCTAACGGTGCTAACAGTGCAAACAACGGCCACCGTCCTGACGGAGCTAACGGTGTTGACTTGATGGAGAACCGGAGGCTGGGCGCTACGCCTTATGTGAAGATGCAGTGGGTTGGGACGGCGTTATCGGCTGTAACCAGTGTGCGGAACAGCGCGAGAATGGGGTGGGATCCTATTATCGTGTCTTTCAAGATTATTGCGAAAAAATAAAGCAGAAGCCAGCCACCCAATAATTTTTCCTCCTAAAAAATACAAAATATTGCAAAAAACTTAATGGCAACTCAATTGTTTTATTTTGCCAACCAGATATAATTACAATAAAAAAAAAAAATGGAGATTGCTTTTTTCTAGACTGGTTTCCACCAAGTAGCCTTTTAATGCACACTGACATAGTAAAATACATCAGAGTTCACTCCGGACAACATGTGTTTATCGTTGTTATTTCCTACTTGTTGTGCTCTAGCCGACGGTTGATGCCTTGTTAAAGTCCAGTTATGAACGACATGGATGAAAGGTTTATGGCTGTGATTTAGTTGTTAGGAATACATTCATCCTCACTATTATTTCGGAGGCCTTTCTATAATTCACATTCAGGCCGGCACTTTTTGTTTATTGACACACTAATGCTCTGTGCAAAATTCCTTCATAGTCCATGAAGTTCTTACAAGAACCGGCATGCAGGCAGCGTTTCAAATCGAGGAATCTTTCACTGTAGTTCTAAACGGTAAATGCGTCAGTGCCCCACTAGTGCCAACATGTTTCCACAAAGTCACTGTCACGGCAACACTGTTTTAAGTGCATTCATGTATCACTGATGAAGAAAAAAAAAAGGGAGGGAGTTTTGCATGTTAAGACATAAACTAATATTTCAGAGACGGCACTCTCGATGGCAGCGACTTTCATGGTGGTTTACAGCAGTAAATAAACATCCTCTCACTGGAGGGTAGGCAAAAGTCTTGTGGCAATGCCTCGCTTCTTTGTTGAGGCCTGCGGGTTCAAATATTCGATGGTGTCGATGAACTCCTGGCACGGGAGGTTATGGAGTCGTGTCTCGACATATTCCGGTAGCGGCAGCAATGTTTGGCATCAGCGCTCCCGCAGTGACAGATGTCAGAGACGATGTAGCCGGAAAGTTCAGGCCAACTCGAACTTCCTGTGTTCTTCCAAGTGTTACATCGACCCGAGAGGTTACTCCATAAAACTGAAAGCTGGTGCTCATCAAATCGCGGCTGGATCCAATCGAGTCTGCACTATAGGCATAAGGATTGTATTTTGTATTAAATCACACACACGATACTGGGCCCCGCTGTGTGAAGTCTGACCTCGTCGGGCCCACTGATTTGCAAAGGTCCGAGATCTGACCCTGCGTCAAATCCATCACTCTCTTTCTCAAAATAGAGAAATGATGCTTCCTCAACAGCTGTGCTGGATCCTTTAGTCAGTTTTGGTATTTTCCTCGACCAGATGTGATGCGATGCGATTCCAACGGAAAGCATCTGAAGCACAAACCGAATGTAGAATCTCTTCACACGAGGATTTTTACATCCGATGTCGATTTGTCGCCTTAATTTGGTTTTGAAATCACACACTGTGTTTTAGACAGCTGGAGCTCCAAAGTTTTTTTTATATTTGTTGCTTCCCGCATGTTTTTAAGTGTGGCGCTAACAGAAAGGAAGCATTTAGCTGGAAATGAGTTTGGCCTGGGTCAACATTTTCCCATGCTTGTCCTCGTGTCCTGAAATTCACACGTCTTTCTCCTCCGTTTCAGACTCTCAGGGTTGCACAGCATACGATGTGGTCGTCAACCAGGAGTTCTTCCAGAAGTGCCAGGTGTGTGTGTGTGTGTGTGTGTGTGTGTGTGTGTGTGTGTGTGTGTGTGTGTGTGAGGTCTTGTTTTGTTATCCATTCAGTACAGCTATCTAATTTAGTAATTATTATTAAAAGGAGGAGGTTAATGTGTAGAGGTTTGTATTTAAGTGCACGTATGTATCATTTTAGAGTTCATTATCTGTAGGTTAAAATCTGAATTTTGACAGATGAAAGCAGCTGCCCGTTGTTCATATGCTGAGGGAAATGTGAAACGTTGGTCGCTGCTATGTTGTGTTCCTTTTAGATCCTCTGTAATTGTCCACACTTAACCATCAGAGGGCATCCCGATGCCGTAGTTCTACCCTCTTAACCCTCTCGTTGGCTGTGCTATGAATGCTGAGTGAAGACGAACGAATGTCCTGTAACAATGTGAAATGTATGTTTGTGTCTCTGCAGAAGGATCCCTTGTTCCAGCAGTTTGTTATTTTGGTGTCTTTAGAGGGTTTGGAGAACAAGTACAATCTGGAGCTAAGTAGAGGTGTGTGTGTGTGTGTGTGTGTGTGTGTGTGTGTGTGTGTGTGTGTGTGTGTGTGTGTGTGTGTGTGTGTGTGTGTGTGTGTGTGTGTGTGTGTGTGTGTGTGTGTGTGTGTGTGTGTGTGTGTGTGTGTGTGTGTGTGTGTGTGTGTGTGTGTGTGTGTGTGAACAGATGTTGAGATTTTTTGTTTGTGTTTCTGCAGACTGGAAGGTTTTGAAGAACCGAAAGTTCTTGGGTTCTGTCAGCGAGCAGAACATTCGGACGAAGAGCAGGCCGGTGATTGAAGAGCTGCAGCCTCAGTACGTCCCTCCGTCTCCGTCTGGATGGGCTGCTTCACAGAAAACTTGACCTCTCGCAGGGTTCTGCTTTAAAGCCTCTGCTGGCACATTTATTTTGCCATAACTCAAGAATTGCAACGCTAATTATGACACTCAACTGTCTTAACAGGATGAAGTGATGACATTTTGGACGGACACGGATGTAAACACAAGGCCGCGATTCTATTTTCTATCAAGTCACCCGAATGAAAACAAACAAATGTGCATACTGATCGACATCTCTTGACACAAGAACACAGTAAACTGTCGAGCTGTTCAAACATGAAAACAATCAGAGAGTGGTGTTGCATATCTCTCGGTGAATGTCTTCGATGAGGGTAAATCAGACGCACACATTTCTTTCATCTTGTAGTTTCTTCATAAAAGGACCTTTTAATCAGCAACAGCTGATGAAACTGGCTCTTATTTATCACCTTTATGACCACGATGACATTCCTGTGCTCCATCAAAGATCTTTGCATTCCTGTGGTTGTAGTTTGACTTCCTGCGGGGCTCCGGTGATCTAAAAAGTCTTCCACGATATGAAGACTATTTAAATACGTATTATAAGTATATAATGCTGGAATTTCAAGTGCATTCACTAAAGGGCTGAAACAGAGAGTGAATTAATGATTTGTATCAGACGCTCACATCTCCTTCTCTCTGTTCTTTTCCTTGCAGGGAGAACTTCTCTGCTACGGCCAAAAGGTAAACCTCCTCTTATTTTACTGTTACACGTTTTATGTAAAGTCACAGCAACCTGCCATATTACATCTTTTCTGTCTTGTTCTTCTTGTCTCCAGACCAGAGTTCACGTTGATCGTGGAGCCCCCTGCTGGTGACCCTGAGTACCTCATTGCAGAAATAAAGCTACCTGGAGTGGTGAGACATACAATGCACACACACACACACACACACATGTACACACTCCCTGTCCTCTCTTACTTCTTTATTTCCTTTCTGAACCATTTAAACCTCACCATGCGGAAATATGATGTGGAAGCAGGACATAAACGGAAAAGGCCTAAAAACCAATATAACAGGACAAAAAGGAATGCAACCAAATTGTCACTGTGTGATTTTTGAGAGTCATAGCCCCACTATGTAGGAGATATTTTGTTATTCTTATCTTTTTTTTACTTACTTTTACTTAGGCGGCAACTTCCGGGTCTGAAAAGTGAAGCCAATGTTCAATTGGCTTAAACCTGCATTCTCTCTAATGGCCAGCAGGGGGCGACTCCTCTGGTTGTATAGAAGTCTATGAGAAAATGACTCTACTTCTCTCTTGATTTATTACCTCAGTGAACATCGTAAACATGAGTTTATGGTCTCAATCTCTAGTTTCAAGTCTTCTTCAATACAGCATGATGTTCATTTAGTCAATTATGGTCCATTTAGAGTCAAATAGACCATGAAGTAGAGTATGCTTTAGGGCGGGGCCACCTTGTGATTGACAGGTCGCTACCAGAGCCGTATATACGGCGTCTCTACCATGACGTCACTCCTCCCCAGTCTAAACATGGTCACTTCCGTTCACTGGTTGCGAAAAAGCAAGATGACGGCGACCCCAAATGCTGAACTCGAGGTTTGAAAACCACAGTCCACAAATCAACGGGTGACTACATCCACTTCCTATCTACAGTCTGCGTGTTTAATGTAGAAACATCATCTACTGTATCAAAGAGCTTACAGCACCATAATGTTATGTTGACTGTCTGATGCACAGAGGCTTGCCCAATATTAACAGGTGTTGTGTCATAAGTTGGTAAATACTGCATCAATATTAATTCTTCCGTCATGAATGTAGTTCCCCCACTAACGCTGCATTGATCCGAGTCAAAATATAGTCGGACGAGCAGCTTAATCATATGTCGTCGTCACACCCAGTTATATGTCATCACGTCCTGTAGAGTGCATCATCGCTACACGCAGAGACGGTCAGTGTGGTAGCGTCTCAGCTGGGTGAACTTGTCTCCCCTGCAGCCGTCGTCTCGCTCTCTGGTTCTGGACGTCGGAGAGGACCGGCTGGTGTTGACGGCTCGGCCCTCGCTCTTCTATCTCGACGTCTTCCACGCCTTCCTCGTCGACCAGGAGGACAGCGTGGCACAGTACAACAGCGGCACTCAGGTACACCAGTACACACTGCAGACAAACGGGCACAAACTGTGACTTGATGCTTCAGATTATGATGCTGGTAGTTATGCAACAAGCAGTTAAAAAGCACACAAAATATGATAACCGTATGCAATTTTTATCAGATGGAGGTCAGCACGCCTCCAGTTTGGAGAAACATACATCAGTTCATCGTTGCGCGGAAGCTAAGCCATGTACTGCTGTGGATGAGTGCAGCTCTTTCTGACAGGGAGCGTTGTGTCCATTCATGCTCTCTCGAAGGCCACCGGACTCCTTTGTTGTTTTAAAAGGGTTAGTTAGGATTCACCAAAGTCACATAATACATCACACACGAGGCAGCAGTAGACCAGCAACTCCTGTAGTCTGTGAGGTAAAATGACTGTGTTTTTTGTCAGTGGAGTCTTGTGGCTTTGAAGAGAGCATAGATGGATAAAACGGCTTCAGTTAAATATAGCGTAACTGATATTGATTTTTCTTAGGTGTCTAAAATATGTTTTGCTGGTAACTCATCCACAGCAGTTCATTGGTTTGCTCCCGCCGTCTACTGTCGGTAATACATTGACTATGGAGAAGTACCTCACACAACCCCACTTAAGAAAATCCAAACTATCCCTTTTAACACACTAGAAAACTACACGGGTAAGACACACAGTACACCACTCCAAAACACTGTTAGTGTCGGTCAACAAACATAATTCACACACACACACACACACACACACACACATTATGTCTCTAACATACTGTACACTTTGTTCCTGTCTTCTCTTTCCTAGATCCTTACAGTCACGATGCCCGTGGTGTCCTCATGGAACTAAGGAAGTCAATGTCCTGTTATTTATTTTTTTGTGTTAAAAAAAATGATGCTGTGATAATAAATTCTTTTTTTTTTACTAAGTCACATTTCTCTGTGTTATTTTATTCACAACTTAAATCCCTCAGTCAAATCTTGCATAATCCCTCGCCAGGCTAGTTATTTTTTACAGCGTACCTTACATTCCCACAGTGACAGTTGGGAGATTTCCCCTCATCTGCTGTCGGCCAGTTGGCCACTGAGCAGCTCTACTGAAGCCCTGCTGAACCTCAGATACTGTGGCTGTTGGGGGAGGTGAGAGCGCCTCTCTTTCATGTTCCACACCCAGATTTTTCAAAATCCTCAGCCTTCAGCAGACAGAATCTGCAGAGGTACAGTGACCGACAGGTTCCAGGTTTTCACCGTTCCAAATTAAACCCTCCTGGGTCACCAGAGTCTTTGTAGTTCAGTCGCATGAGCCAGTCAATGACAACACAACGTTTTGGTGGAACAAAATTTAAACTAGAGTGAGTCTAGTAAAGAGTCACACTCAATCAAAACGTTGCCTGGTAGTGTAGTGTTCATTCTTGACTTTAGGGTCGTTTCAACCACATCTGGTGGCCTTCATCGGCTTCAAGTTACTGCTGAAGGCCATGAGTTAGTAAGTGGACCTCGAGTTAAGCTTTTTGCTCTATGGAGTCAATGGTAAAGACACAAAACTCAACCTCTTGAGTCCTCTGTGAAATAAATACTCTTTAATATTCCTTAGTCCCGCCCCTCAAACGCGGACAGGCCAATCGTAGCGTAGCGTTGGCCAGCTCCGACCAGGGTCCGACATCTAAACGTCTCTTTACCATAGACTCAGGTTTGTCTGTTTCTGTGGACTTAAAGTTAGTCATGGTTAAACGTCGTGTAACAGTTACCTGGAGAGGTTGGAACGAGATATACAGTTCTAAAACGTTACGGTTCTATGTAAAAACCTGTGGAGCTAACATTAGCAGAGTACGCTAGCACAACATTAACTAGCGATAGCACTTCAATGCTACGCTAGCTACTGAAGGCATTCTGAATCTACCCATGCTTTTTTGCTTTTTGATGATTGTAATAGTGAATAAAGACCTAGCCGGCTTTGCATAAACAGTGTTGCAGGGAGTGCAGTTAGTGACAGTGTAGGCTCCATGGTAACAGCTTGATGGAGTAGCAGCGTGGGGGCGGGGCTTAGCAAAGGGTCAATTATCTTTCTCGTTTATACATTACTGCACCTTTTTAAATGAAGCCACTTGCACTGATTCGACTTTCAACAATGTCTAAAATATCTTTGACCTGAGGAACATTTGAGTTGTAATTCTATATGACCTCTTAAAACTTTCATTGAGCAATGTGGCAAGCATGAGGTCGGACCCAATCGTGATGCTTGTAGCCAAAACCCGGTTTGTAATGTCCCGTGGCTACCTTTAGTGTGTGCTCCTTCTACGTGGAGCTCTTTCTGTGAACTGGAAACCTCCCCTTTCATGGGAAAAAACTCTCACTCTTCTATTTCTGGGTCTGCTCTGGTCGTCCCTCTGCCTGCCGCTCCCCCTCCCTCACTTTTCCTTTGTCTCGCCCTTGCTACTGTTGCAGAGCATCCACATCTGTTGGGCTGGCTCTGCCCTCACACGTGTCTCTTTGCTATATAGTAAGGAAGTAGGTGTGTCCAAAAGTAAAAAATTAAAATGATAATGTTATATATTGTTTCTCCATAGACGCTGTTGACGATGGTCTGCTTTCCTTGGGCGTATTGTAGAACCTTCTGCTTCTCTGAAATCGCTTTTTATTTTTGTCAAAAGTTAGATAATATTTATCAAGGGCTTAGCGAAGGGCCAGTTGGCCCGCACGCATCTTCTGCTTCCTCATTCCACTTCCTGTTTCCTCCTCTGGTCGTCCATCCCTCCCTCAGCTCTGTCCGACTCATGACCTATACTCACCTCAGCTTGTCGGGTGGTAGATTTAATGAATGACCATAACCATTGTCTTTTTTCAAACTGCTATCTCCTCTTTCGCCTCTCCCCCCTGCCAGTGCTCCCCTTCCATGTTTCTCTCCTTCCATCTGTCACACCCTCCCTCTTTATCTTGTCACCCCCCTCTCCACGCCTGCCCCGTGGCATCCCTCCATTTGTCCGGTGAGGTCATCCCTCTGTTCTCCCTAATCCTGGGAGGTGCTCGTCTTTCTGCCTCCGCTTAATCCGCCTGTGGCCCCCAGCCCTGACCACACACACACACACACACACACACATACACACACAAATTTGCACATTTGCGCACACGGACTCACAGTTATTCTTGTATCATATACTCGAACACTCAGTAATTCTCACAGCATGCATACACACATATTCATTCAGACAGCACACACACACACACACACACACACTCACACACACACACACACACACACACACACACACACACACACACACACACACACACACACACACACACACACAGTGCCCCTCCACCTCTCGATATAAAACACCCTCTGTCTGTACATTAGCCATTCTGTCTAACTCTGTCTCTTGTGTCGGGTGATACCACACCTTCATACAGGTACGTCTGTCCTTTGAAATGTCCTCTCTAAGTTTTGTTCTCATAGGAAGACAGTAGAATGAGATAAGATCAAGCAAGTTGTTTTCCATTTATTTCACCATCATAGTGGACACTGTTGCGTGTTTTCTGTTTTGTTCGTACTTTGAAAACTCTTCCTTGCGACCCACTAGCCATTCAGCAAAAAAAACTAAAACCTGCCCATCAAAACTCAACCAGATTTTACACTTAACATCTGTGTGTTCATTTCATTTTGCAGTTGCATAATTTGTCAGTGCACTGCTTGTCATATCTTGGGAAAGTCTCAAATCTCGGGTGTCTGAGCATCCCTGAATGCACCACGGTGGAAGTATTTCTTTCAAAAAACAAACCTCTATAGCCATGAAGGAATAAGAATGAATTATATATCTCCAACAAGATTCTCATCTCAGCAAGTTCATTTCATACTGTGAAATGAATGGAAATCAATGGCTACCTTGGACATAATCTAAAAATCTGTACGGACCGTAAGTGTCTTTTTGTTACTGAAATCTGCTTGATGCTGATTATCAGTTCCCTTTTAATCTCTCTCTGAAAACACTTCAGATCAGTGCAATGTCAAAACAACAAGCTGTATTTACCAGTCTGGGTCTCGAGAAAAGCAGTTAAAGGGTATTTTCACCCAAATTATAAAAATACCAAACTGATTTTCTGACTTACTCCTACAGTTATCTAGCCACGACAATACGTTCTGCTTGAAGTTCTGAGGATTTTAGATATCTGCTTCTGAAACTTTTACCGCTACACCAACACAATGGAGGTGAATGGAATTAAATGTGTGTTAAACAGCACATTTCTCCCTAAATATTCCAGAGACCTCCCTTGCACCAGTTTCTATAGCGTGCTCTTTGGATTACCCAGAGTGTCTAAAAAGAGTGTTTTTATTTTTATTTTTTTATTTTTTCAAATCACTACAATTGCATTCACCGCAATCTATTGGAGGATGTTGCCAAAATGTCAGCGAATAAAGCCAGCAATAGTCTGAATGGATAGATATCACAAGGAGCACTTTCCTTTTTTACTAGTAAGTGACAAAATATGTTGGGATTTTATTCATTAATGAATTAATGAGTTAATGTTTTGTAATTCTAGTGAACCAACCCTTTTATAGCAGGTGATTTAATTTCCCAACTTACTATTTTTTTTAAATCAACCTTTTTAATTTAAGTACATTAAGGCTTTACTTGTTGCAAAGAATAGATACACATTGAATAAAAATGTGTTGATAGACATTTGGCTGCCTTATGTGAACTGTCACCTGTGTGTCTGTGTTAGCATAGCACGTAGTCAGACTGACAATGCAATAGCGGCCAGGTTATGGTCTCATTCTGTTGCACAGACACAGGATGAGGTCTAAGACTACTCTAACGAGGTACCTGCACCAAACTGTCTCCATATTGTTAGCTCTAAAAGCTCTCAACGCATTCAGCAAATGGTCAAAATCACCACACAACAGCACTGTTAGCTAGCTGTCAAAGGTCTGACAGCTAATTAAGCTTGTGTGTGTGTGTGTGTAGAACATTTACAGTGGCTAGTTCAGGTCAGTTTAAATTGTGTAATGTCTTTTAATCTGTTAGAGAAGCTAATTGGGAAAATAGCTATTTGCTATATGTTGCTTGACATAGAAATCGATTTACAAATGACGTTGCATGTTATTTTTACCCTGCCACACCTTTAATAACACGCAGAGTCATTTCTAAATTGATTTCCATGTCAAGCAACATAATGGCTACTTTCCCAATTAGTCTCTCTAAGAGATAAAAATACATTACACAACTTAAACTGACACTGACTCTCCTGAGCTCCTGAGCTACACAGCTCTGTCTCCACTCTATAATATTTTGATAGCCTCTCTTTAACACTAATGAGGTATTGTTTCATTCTCCTTTACTCCACACACACACACACACACACGCACACACACACACACACACACACATTGTGCCCTTGACTAAAATTAACCCTGCTAAGGGCTGAGCCTGTTGTCTGTTGGAACTTGAATCCTCTCCCAAATCCCCCGAGTCACTCAGCCCCCCCCGCCTCCGCTCATTCATCCATCCGTCATTTCCCCACTCCGTCCAGCTCTCCATCCATCATGTACTTATTCATAGGTCTTACCTTCACATACCTTTTGAGTTAGACCTTCCCTCTCCATTTAAGACTACACTGCCCGAGCCTTTGAGCGAGGCACTAGAGGGATTCTTATGAGTGAATAGTGCCTTTCCCATGTACTTCGTGTCCCTTAAGTATATTGCTCTACTGTCAGCGGTAGACATAATGAGATACACCTTTTATATCAAAACCATACTATGTTGCTTCCTTTAAGAAATAGTCCAACATTTTGGATATACACTTCTTTTGTTTGTCTGCACGTTTCAACCTGCAGTAATGTATTTATCTTTTGTCCAGCATTGTCCAAGTTGCGAACTTGTGAGCAACATTATTATTTACACATTCAGCAGCTGTGGAGCAACATTCTCATTCATTTTGAGTTGTGTTTCTGTCCACCTGCTGAATGTAAGTCCAACAGTCACTCTCTTTTAGCTCTGACTTTGGTCTCCACCAACTCCCGAGGAAGATATTTAGCTTGTTCGCTGGTAAACGCTCCACTATGTTCACCAGCTATAGTCGCTAACTGTTTCTGCCTAGTGAGCAGATACGGTGGGTTTATCAGAGCCTTTTTTTAGGCAAACAGCTTCCTGCTTGCCGAAATCAATGCCATGAGAGCGGTGAGAGTGAACAGAAGGAGCTGAAACTCACTGTGAAGCTCTGTAAAGCTGAGGGGATTCAGGTGATAATTCTGACGGTTCATCACATTGTCATTTGATACATTGGTAATACACAAAATATTTTATATTTTCATATTTTTAATGCTTCAATCAATAAAAAACATAAGTAAAAAATGTGTGTTTGGACAGAGCTTGGCAGTTTTCCCCTCTTTCCAGTCTTTATGCTAAGTTAAGCTTAGCATAAAGACTTCATTTTTACTGTACAGACATTAGAGTGGTATCACTCCTCTTATTTAGCTCTCGGCAAAAAAGAGAATAAGCCAATTTTCCAAAATGTTGAACTATTTCTCTAAGACTTTCACTTTTTTTTTTTTTTGCTGATGCTTGATAATGAATAGAAACCGTGGAACAAGTAAAACACGAGTGAAATTGAAGTGAAAAACGGTGAAGGCTGGAGCCGGTTGCTATCTCTGTCCGTATAAACAGAAACAGAGAGTTGATCAATAACAGCACACGGAAGATTGGAGACTTGTTGATTTGCAGTCGAAAGGACTGTTGGTGTCCGGCTATGCCATGCTGCTGGGTCTGGCATGGCAATGGATACGACAGCAGACAGGGGAGAGAGTCACAGGGCCATTGTAAAATCCTCCTGATGGCAGACAGATGGAGAGAGTGGAAGAGAAGAGGAGAGGGCATGACGGTGTGGAGATAATAGGAAGGAATCGGGATGTCTAACACCGTCTAACACCGTTTGGCCAAATGACCTTAGAGCTGATCATCAGATCATCTTATTTGTCTGAAGCACCAGAACGGAGGGAGAAAGGGTGAGTGAGGACAAAAGAGGAGAGAGGTGGGGCGGCGGATACTCGAAAGTGAGAGAAACTCTATCTCCCCTGGTCTCTCTGCGTTTAACCCATGTCACATTCTCACCTGTTGCCGCTCCATCAATCTCCCTGCGTCCACTGCCAGGAAGGTGTCACTCAGCACACACCCACTGTGTCTGTGTGTGGTTTCACGCCAGGACAATGGCAGCTCAGAGGGACAATTTATAGCCAAAACCATGTCGGCGTGCATTGTGTGTCCCTCTGCTTATCTGTGTGTTTTTTCTGTCTCCAACGTGATTAATCTGAGGAGAGTAGGGACTTGTGGCCAACCGTGATTTAGCAATGATGACTCACTCATGTACTTATGCACAGCCAAGCCTGCATTTACGTCAGTGTTTTAAAAACACCTGATGTGGTATTAAATGTTCTTAATCCAGGTATCCAGTATCTTTTTTTATATTCATTTATAATGTTACTAACCACACGATGCAGGTATTTAGTCATAGACCAAATTATGGTACAAATAAAACAAACAAACAAATATCTTTCAGCCGGGAGACCATAGTTCGTCCCCCGTGTGAAACAAATATGCCAATGGTGGTGTTTTTGTTACATAACTTGCTTACTTCAGTAAGCACTTCCGTTAGTATTTGAACCCAAACGACGATCTATTCCTAAACGTAACCAAGAACGTTTTTTGCCAAAACCTAACTGAGTTTCCAGTGTAGACGGACGTTTATTTTGAAAGGATTGTATACATGTAACGAGCGGAAATGGACACGTGTTGCAGGCCTTCGTAGGAAAACGCACAATAAATGAGGAGTAGCTATTCGTAGGACATCATACTAACTGTTGTATGAGGATACGTTGCGCTCTTTAATCTACGTCAACTGAATTCCTCCTTTGCTCCCGTCATTATTTCTATGGCCACTAGTGGCTGCCGCCTAACAATAAACATAGATATCATTCGTAATAAGCTGCTTGCACCAACGAACTATGTGGTCATACCAGTGGCGGGCCGTGCATTTTATACCCAGGCCTTCACTGCTGTCATGCAGCTGAAATACCACCTTATAACCACATGATGGCGCCACAGCTATTATTCATTTCTAAGGCTGTAACTATTGTACGTACTCGTATTAAACCGTTCGGTACGAGGCTTACAATACGTTTCAATAATGCTAGAGCATTTGGAAAATGCAGAAGCTTAAATTCAGGAAAATATAAAGTTTTCTGTGCTCATGTAGGACAGTGGTTCTCAGCTGGTCTGGCTGTGGGACCCACCATCATCCCTTAATGACAAGCCACGGCTGATCCGTCTCTTTAGGAGACCGTCTTATGATTTTACTTTCACAACCCAAACGATAAACGTACTGCTCTGCAATCTCTTTCCTCGTCTCAGCCCCCTGTGTCACGGTGTGTGGTACTCTGCTGTTAAGTTTCGTTTCACGATAGTCACGTGCTCGCCCACTGACCAATCACAGCACACCCTGCACTTCACGGCAGAGCTGCACATGGACATGTAATGATGACGTAGTTGTAGGCCGGAAAGTATGGGGGTAGCGGCTGCTGACACTCAAAGAATACGCCCAACATGTCAAACTAAAGATCTGATTGGTTGAACACTATGACAATCAACAATATCGTCCCCATTCACTTAAACTGCACATGGAAGCACTTTTGAGTCTGCAGGCCTCGGGCCTCTCTTCTTACCTAGAGACACAGAGGTGAAATCTGATTGGATAAAAGCTCTACTTAAAACAAGCTGCACTGGAAGCAGAGCAACTGAGGAAGACAGTAGCTGTGCAATGAGAACATTTGATAATGGGAAAATATTTTTATAAATTATAATGCATAAAAAAAATATATATATATATATTTTTTTGTGATTCTGTTTAGGCTTTGCAGGCCCTGACGGCCCGCCACTGGGTCATACGTTGGGGGAGGGCAGTCCATTTGAGATACATTTGGATGGAAATCTGGCTACTGTTGTAATTTACTGAATAAGTGAAAGCCTTTACCTGCTGGTGGTGCAGGAAGAAAAGTCATAGAATTCATCCTCTGGGCACCACGAATATCTTTGCCAAATTTCATAGCAATTAATCCAAAAATTATACAATAAAAACTCAAATGTCAAGCTCATGGTGGCACTAAAGGACAGGTCAGAGGACCAAAGGCGCTCCCTCTGTGGACCATGAATGTTTTCCTGGCAATTTCCAACAAACAGAATGGCAGCCATTGCCATCCCTAGAGCCAAAGTCATTTTTAAAATTAAAAAATAAACTTTTGTTCATTTTTTAAATTTAAGGATCTGATCAAAAGAATTAAAATAACATCACTTTTTAAGGACAGTTCATTTGTCAAAACAGGGCTTCAACTAACTGTTTGTTATTGTTATTTGATTATTCTTTCAATAATGCAACTAATGATTTCCCAGAAGCCAAAGCCATATGGTATTTAATTCACCATATGGAATCATCTGAATCATTCATTGCATCAGTTCTCCCCTCCTGATGGGTCTCTTGTTCTTGAGATGGTTACATTCTGCTGATTCATTGATCTTCTTGATTTGATTGCCTTTTGTTTCTCCTACTTGCAGCCATGTCAGATGTAGAAGAGGAGTACGAGTGAGTAGAGCACCATCCCTCAGTTGTTTATTTCAGCATGTATTCATCCCTTAATTAACTGATAGATATGTTTCTCTGTTCCTTTTCCTCATCTCTCCAGGGAGCAGGGTAAGTTCAGCATCCATATTTGCAACACGTTTTGTCTCTCTCTCAAACACAATGAACAACATAAATTAAGCTTTTTTTACGAGACATGAAACTGTATTTATTTCCCCGGGTCTCCTTTCTCCCAGAGGCTGAAGAGGAGCAGGAGGACGAGCCTGAGGAGCTGGAGGAGCCTGAGCTGGCAGAGGAGCTGGAGGAGCCTGAGCTGGCAGAGGAGGATGGAAGAGGTAAGGTCAGGAAGACTCCCAGAATGCAAAGCAGACGAACAGTACAGCTGCCTGTTGAAGCAAATACATGCAAACAGTAAGACAGACTAAAATGGTTGTGACAATAGATACATGTCTTTCCTTGTTGTCTGAAGATGCCAAGCAATCGATCCCTCCCTTCTTCATCTTCATAACTGTGAGTTTTTTTGGGTGACGCTGTGCTAACTCTGACCAACTTCCCCTCTATCCTCCTCTCCCATTGGCTGACACTGTGCTGGTTCGGGCTTTCAGAGCAGCAGGAGTGCCAAGGTACGGTGACAGCACACCCGCCATCACTCACACTTTTAGACGCCATGTATGACGAGCCCTAAAACCCAATGCAGGTGGAAGTTGTATCTAGATATGTCTTTAGTTGTTAAAGAGAAGGATACATTTATTTGCACCTGAATTTTAATCCCACCTGTGATCGATTGATATTTCACTTGCATTGTGTGTTAATACCAAACGTAAATTGTGATTTAAGTCGTCATTACTCATACAGCACTTTTCCACATGTCGGGATAAAATCACATGTCATACCTGGACTTTGACATGTTGATCGTGTCTGATGGTGTTGTAAACCTTCTACCGCTTTGTTTCCCATTTCCTGCTTTTGCAGCTAGTGTTTTAAAAGTATAAACAATCGAAACAAAATCAAATGTGGATATTTCTATGATATTGTCTAATCAACAAGCAGCAGCATATACCTGCCCAGCACCAAACAGGACAAAGTTAGCAACATACTAAGTTAGCGACTAGCTGGTGAACATTGTTCGTATTGAGAACATTCAGGATTGGCGGAGACCAAAACAAAGCTAAAAGGAAAGTGAATACTGAACTTACGTCGATGACGTGAACAGAAACACATCTCCAAACAAATGCTAATGTTGCTCTGTGTCTACTGGATGTGCACATTTATGAGATTGTTGAATATTTCCTGGCTCTGTGTCTTTAAGTTTGACATTTTCACTGGAGCAACTTTGTGATTCAGGTCTTGAAGATATCAGAAAGTTACAGCTGTCGTAGCTAACCTTTGGAGACTCTTGTTCACGTCAAATGTAAAGTGGCCCGTCCAAAACAATAGAAATTATTATACTGGTATGCAACTTCTTTTTATGAACATTGAATGTGTTCAGACATTCGCAATTAAACTCATGCACATACCAGGTGTGAGTTTTAGTTCTCCAAGAAGTCCTCTGAGGACTTAAACTGCAGTGAGCAAGGCCATCATGTTTTAGAGCACACGTTAGGGCAAAATATATCTACGAATAGTCAACTCCAATCCGCATGCACACAATTATCCATATGCCTATTAGGCAATAGTGAATGGTCACAGAATGTTCCACAAAACTACATTTCCCTACAGCCACAGTGGTTGGTACATATAGAGTTCAACGGTGAGTTTCCGGAAGTGAAAATCCCAGTCATATTCTGAATCAAGGATTGTGATTATTAGCCATACTGTCCTTACCATCCATGGTAGACTTCCCACAATCATTAAGATTGTGAAATTATGGAAATTGCTCCTTTAGAAGCCACAAATCTGTATGATATCAACTTCTTCACCCAAAACTTCACCCAATGCTAAAGTGTAACATCGACGTCTCTGATTGGTGGGGCTCGCTGTTACAATGGAAATGTTTACTGCACTTGCAGATGTCTAGTAAGGGTATGTGTCCAAAGTGGACATCAAAACAGACCTATATGGTAGCTCGTGTGGAAACATTTTCTTATATTACGAAAATAATTAACCGGAAAACGTTTGAGGCGAGATTTAAGGCATGCACTTGCTGAATCTGTCTTCATTCTAGACTGACAACGGTTAGTTAAAAGATTTTTGGGGAGTTTTGCAATGGTTTATGGGATGAGTAGTTCTTTAGCTCTTAAAACAGTTATGTACAGTTTAGTATCTTTGCCTTGTTTTCCGTTTTCCCATTTTTTGGTCATGATTCATCTCGTAGTTGGTTGGCTTGGTTCCATGCTTAAAACTCTTTATATGAAGGTTTTCTGAAACATCAATGGAGTGAACGAATGGCAAAGTCACTCCAGGAACCAGAACTGTGCAAAAAATGGGCGCTCACAGTTGAGCTCTTATTAGTGCCACTGAATGGTGTGGCTCTCAATGCATGATGGGAAATGATAGTTTTAAAGCAATAGTTAAACATTATGGGAAATGCGCTTATTTACTTCCTTGCCGAGAGGAGAGAGGATTGATAGCAGTCTTGTGTGACTTAATGGTAAATGTGAAGCTACAGCCAGTAGCGGGTTAGCTTAGCTCAAAAGCTAGGAACAGGGAGAAACAGCTAGCTAGCTACCAGCGCCTCTAAAGTTGTGTCAATTAGTGAGCTTCACATCTAAAGCTGCTGGTAGACGGGTTTTGTTACCTGTGGACTGAGTCTTTGTGCTAAGCTAAGATAACCAGCTGCTGGCGGTTGCTTCATATTAATTGTACAAACGTAAGAGTAATGTCGATCTTCTTAGCCTACTCTGAAAAAAGGTGAATCAGCATAATTTCCAAAATGTCAAACTATTTCCTGAGGCTTGCTGCCTGTGCAGTATCAAATATTAACTTTGGACTTCTTTCAACCATTCCACACCTCTTCCCTCCTTATCTCCTGTTGTTTTCCCCCTTATTGTTGATTTGTCACTTTGTTTTTCCATTCTTTTCACATTTTTTTGTGTCAATCGCCCGGTGTCTGAACGTCCTCTGTCCTTCCTTTTGGTTCTTAACGTCTTCATGCCATACTTCTGAATGTACTTCATTCCCCTCTCGACTCTCTTTCTTACCTTTCGTCTTTCCCACATTCTGTCCGGCATTGTGTGCTTGTGTTATTTGTGTTACCCATCTTCCATCTTTCATTCTGTCTTCATGTGGCTGGTCCGTCAGACTCAGATCAAGACGCCCAGGAGGAAGGTGAGAAATAGTAGACGTGTGGTTCCCTAAAGGGGTTAAGGTCCCAATTTTCAAATTTATTATCTAACAAAATTATCCACAGCTCCTCCTCCTAAATATTTAAAAAGCTGTATCTTCCACAAAACTCCACACAATGATTTAGAAAACATTAGGATTGTCCTAATAGATGTGGTCAAAAGTGTAAGAGTAACCCTGGGTTAGTGAGGAAAGTGTTTTGGTCATTTATAAATGATGTCCTTGCTCTTTTCTTTTCTTATAACTCAATAGCTTGATTGCCTTTCTCTCACATGCTTGCTGTGCATTCAGTCACATTAATTCATGTATTAACAATTGTCCTTCCACATGTTTTGGGGAAACATTTTTATCCAGGCTTGTAATTATTATTTCTGCTTGTCTTTCTCTCTTTCATCAACAGAGGAGGAGCGCCCCAAACCCAAGTATGTTCACATCATTCTTTATTATGTTCGGTTGCAGTGGTTCTTTTTTCAACAATGTCAATTTCCCTCAATCTCATATTAACTGTCATTCTGTGCCTCCCTTTTTTCCTCAGACCCTTGGTGCCTCAACTTGCCCCTCCAAAGATTCCCGAGGGGGACAGGGTGGATTTTGATGTAAGTCGTGAAAAGATTTAGTTTAATTTTCTCCAAACAATTCTTGATCTGGTCCAACAATCACCTGTCAGAGTCCTTACAAGGTCAAAGAAGGTTGATCGCAGATGATTTCAGCTGCTTTCAGAATCCTCCTGCTGACTTAAAAGGCTTTAAATGGATTGGCTCCTTCAGTTTAAATAGTGATTTTATGAGTTTGACGTGATGGAGGCCTAAATTCAAACAGAATCCTAAAGATATTTCAGTGGTAAAATAGTCAGTTTCGGTTGAGCCATACTGAGTTCTATAGAGATGCTCATATGCATTCAAACGCTCCCTTTTCCCCACCAGGACATCCACAGAAAGCGCATGGAGAAGGACTTACAGGAGCTGCATACTCTGATCGACGTCCACTTTGATCAGAGGAAGAAGGACGAGGAAGAGCTCATCGGCCTCAAGGACCGGATTGTACGTTTACTTAAGGGCCCTCCTACACCTGCCTCGTGTGGTTGAATTTCCTTGCAGTAACTTTTTGAAGTCCAAAGACATCCAATATTTTACAGTAAAAGATTAGAGAAAAAGCAAAAAAACTTCTCTTCTTTACTACCCCAACAATCATCTCACGATCCCTCAGGATAATATTTTAAGCCTTTGGAGGGCTCGATCACTAGATAGGGGATACTAATGTCAAAAGTAATAATATATCAGTCACAGGTGCCATGTATCAGCAAAACATGTACTTATGCTGTACTTTAAATAAGAACATTTAGCTGATAATGTTTCTGTACTCTTTTACTTGGGTAGGATTTAAATGCAGGATTATTGCTTGTGGTATTTCTACGTTGTTGTGTTTGTACCTTGACTTAAGTAAAGGATCTGAATACCTCTTCCACATGTGAGGGATGGATGTTGATTAATAACTAAATGTATTTGTCAGTTTTTTTTTAAAGGAGATAAAAAGTCCAAATGTTGCTTTATGTTAAGATAACCAGTTGCACTAAACATTTGATGGCTTCTTCACTTTGCCCTCCATCAGGAGAATCGTCGCTCAGAGAGAGCTGAGATCCATAGGGTTCGAACGGAGAAGGAGAAGGACCGACAGAACAGGATTGCGGTAACAAACATACACACACACACACACACACACACACACACACACACACACACACACACAGACACACACACACACACACACACTCACCACCCAGTCCACACAGTGATACACTCTTTCAAGTTCTTTCTCTATTTCCTCAAACTATGTGAAACCAATGTTTACTTCTATAAACAGTTGCTCAATACAACACTGCATTAAACAATACAATTTACACGTTTTTTTCTTGCTCCCTCATCCCGACCATCCTTCTTCGTCTTTCAGGAGGAACGTCACAGAAGAGAGGAGGATGAAGCCAAGAAGAAGGCTGAAGATGAATTCAAGAAGAAGAAAGTGCTGACTGGCATTGGAGCGAACTTTGGAGGCTTCCTGGCCAAGGTCTGCTGTTCCTCTCAGTACAGCTCATGATAACGATGATGATGATGACGATGATGACGATGATGATTGATGATGTTCGACTGTGGACCGTGTGTGTGTGTTATCTGTCCCAGGCAGAGACGAGGAAGGGCAAGCGTCTGACGGGCAGAGAGATCAAGAGGAAGACTCTAACTGAGAGACGGCAGCCGCTAAGCATCGACAACTTGAGGGAGGACGCGCTCAAGTGAGTCTCCCCTGAATGTTTTGTCATAGATGTTAACAAAATAAGAGGCCAGATCCTTTTCTAAATGTAGTCTTTGCGATCCCAAGGCAAGAGGCCCAGGAGATGTGGAACTGCATCTACCAGCTGGAGTCTGAGAAGTTTGACTTCATTGAGTACATGAAGCACCAGAAATACGAGGTACCACTGTTTAGCTGTAGGGAGACAAATGTAGTCAGTGATTCTGAGGCGTGTATGAAATGATTTGGCTGCAGACACAATGTAATCTGTAGGGGTAACTCTCCACCATCATTGTAAGTCCACTAAGAGTGCTTGTTTTTGCCGCTGACAGGCTGAGACGGTTATTATAAGTGTCTGACAGCGTTATAGAAAGGACCCTACAATGAAATAAAAGGTTTTTCTTTACCTTTTTCTTTATCCGGTCTGTTTGTTACCGTGTCTAACCGTAGCATCCTCATTGTCGAAATCCGCTCAATCAGTCACGTTTCCCCCGTTGCCTTCAGGCAACAAGTCACACGACAAACAAACAGACAGGATCAAGTTAAAGGTGAAACGTTTTATTTGTCTCTGTGGCATTCTCACTCAAAATTGATTTTGCAAAAGAATCCCCCTTAATTGGTCGCTTAGATAAACAAATCATGAGAAAATAGGGTTGAAAAATACCAAAGTTACCCTTTAAATTACATTCTGAGCTACAGAGAACTGTAAAGAGTTTGAAAACTTGAACTCGTTTAGACAAAAAAATTACATAAATATTCAAAAAGTGATTAATTGATCCTGAAAATGTGACCTCTGAATTCCTTTTGTTTGCCGCTTGCAGATCATCGTGCTGCTGAACAGAATCCAACATGCTCAGAAATTGTGAGTACTTCCTTTCATACAAAACACGATATGCTGTCTATCTGTTCCTACGGTCCTTGTCACATCCTTTCTTACTTTCCTCCTCCTTCCTCCTCTCTCCCTCTCACAGTAAAAAGATCCATGGCAAAGGGAAGGTGGGCGGCCGCTGGAAGTAAAAAGGGGGGGGGGGGGCAAAGAAGAAAAAGAGAAAACACGTGTTCACAGGCAGCGTAGGAATGAAGGAATCACACATTTCCCCTCCGTGGTCTTCTGGTGCCGGAGCCGCTCTGTAGGCCTTTCCTGTGTGTGTGTGTGTGTGTGTGTGTGTGTGAGAAAGATATTTGATGTTTCTTGATTAATAAAGCGACATGCACTCAGTTTGGAGTTGTTGTGTGGATCACAACCCCAAAATCGGTCTGTTTTTTTTAGCTACTGTACTCTGGTTCAGTTGACATCTGCTTTGAATTTGTGTCTGTAATGACCCCAACTATGTTGTTCTTGAAGAAAAAGGGTTTCAAATCTTTTCCAGAACTTATAGAAAGTCTGCAATCAGTTTCTTCATTGACTCTGGCATCAAGTTGCAAAAAGTCTCTTTTTTTTCGGAGGTGTTGCCAAATGGTTCCCGTCTGTAAAACGTGATTGAACTCATTCCAAACCCTCAACTCTTAATAAACAATCACTGCTGTTATGTGCCTCTATAACGTGCGTCCAGAGAGTCTATGCTTCAGGCCTCTTTTTGTCTGTCCTGTGTAAAAACTATCACACTGCCAAACTAGACAATAAACCTCAAAGGTGGTGTTACAGTAGATTCAATTCTTTTGAATGTTCTTGTTTCTATGACATTGAAGCAAGGATTAAACTGTAGGCCCTTGATTGTTTATATGTTCAATGGCCTTACTAATGTGACGTTTATCGGTGGACCTAATACATGTTTTGAATCTGATCAATTTATCTTTTTAACGTGGCAATACAATGTGGAAAAGGTTAAAAAACAAAGCTATGGGAAGTGATAAAATATGTAGATGAATAAAATGACGTCCAGACAATAGAGCTGTGACGTTAACGAGACACATGTGGTGGGGAGTAAAGGAGCTGTTACATTCTGCTTAGGCCCCCAAGGATACTGTTGCGTAACACCAATGGAAGGTTGAGGTATGTAGAGTCTGAGAGCTTTAGCTTTGGATTTCAGGTTCATAGAGTTCATCGCCCCTCATGAAACCAGCTGACTGTACTCTGCCGGCACAGAGCCAGAGACATGACCTGCGTCTCTCTGTTGTGCAATACCAATAACTCATCTTCATACTTCAATGTAATTATCATTTAGGTGCCGATGCAGTTAATACCCAGATTTGCAGCTTTATGTAGTTTGTAAAATTTGATAAAGGTAGAAATTCGGTTTTTATTTCTACAAGTAACTACCATCTCGGTAGGGGGAAGACAGAAGTCCATAATTTCAGAAAGATGTATTGCAGTGAAGAGCTCCCTCAGGTGGGTGAACGCTGTCATCGCATCCTGATGAAACTGGAAACCCATCAGTTGGGTAAAAGGATTTCACACGTGTTACCCCATTAGGGTACTCTGTAGAATATAGTGTTTAATTAACATTACACATGCTCAGCAACCAAAAACAATGGGTTGTTTTGGCCCAGTGTTGGTGTCTAATTTATATATTTATATTGGGCTATTTTATATAGATATATATATATTTTTTTATTTTGACAGAGTAATAATGTAATCAATATTTATTTCGTCATATATTAAACCACATTGCTCACTTATTTTGGGTTATTTACCAAAACAAATAAATACTTATTTAGTTATAACATAGTAATAATATACATTTAGTAATAACATCATCATATTTCTGTTGGGTCATAAATTGAAAACATAATATGATATTTAGTTGTTTTGTTGCATATGTTTTGAACTTCTTCAAATTGAATTCTCGTCCACTGCTGCAAAAAAAATAATCCTGGTAACTGGAATTTCAGTTACAAAATGTACTTTTTAGTTTTTGGATGTCATGAAGTTTACAGGAAAAAATAAATCTGATTTCCTTGTTTATTACCATTTAAAATGAAGTCTACAACAGAAAAACTGTGTAAAATCACAACTGATGAGAAATGCCTCCTCGTGACACATTATTTAGAAAATAATTACAAACTTTTTACACTAGTTTATTATCTGTGTTTTTAGTTTAGTTCGGGCACTCAGATTGTTTTCCTTCTCTTCCTTCTTCTCTCCTGCCCCCCCCCCCCCTCTCTTTAATGCCTGCCTCACATGTCTGGCTCACTGCGTGAGACAAGGACTAAAGAGGACAGACACACTGTTAATCCAGTCTTTCACTCACTGCATCGATTCAGGGCTCATACACACACACACACACACACACACACACACACACACACACACACACACACACACACACACACACACACACAGTTATTCTGAGTGCTCGGGTAATAATACCCCTGATTGTATTATTATTATTATTACAATCCCATTCTGAGGCATGATATGTCATGCATATGTTACGGTTCAAATAGATCTTTCTTTAGTTCTTTAACCCTCAATGATTCATTTAACTGATTCTACTGGTGTGTGTGTGTGTGTGTGTGTGTGTGTGTGTGTGTGTGTGTGTGTGAATGCAAGAGAGACTTTCTGCGTGTGTGATGCAAATGAAAGGATATCATGTTGGCACATGAGGGTATCATAACGTGTGTGTCCATTCAAATCCATCCGTCCGTCGGACCATCTGTCATTGTTTGGAAACGCTTTATTTGTTCAGCAATTTATTTACAATCACATTGAAAGTCGAAACAGCATTCCATTTTTTGATGCAACACACACTCACGCTCAAACATCAATATGTGCACTCACCAGACACTCCAAACAGGATCTCCACTCATTCAAACACAAGCACGGACGGAGAGACGGACCAATAATCAGTAGACTTGACTAAATACAATGCGTTTCACAGGAAAAAACAAGTTTCGATGGTTTGGAAGATAAGAGAGTCAAGAGGTAAACAAGAGGAAAACATAAGGGAAACGGGAACTTCAAGAAGAAAACACACACCTCAGCTCTGCAGACAGCAGTTTAAAGTTACTCCATTGATTGCATTAAAGAAGGTGTAGCTCATCAAAATAAAGCTGATAAATAATGATAATAATTATTATTAAAGGGGCACTCCATCATTATTACACATGGAGTTCAGAGGACTCTCCGCCAGTGGAAACCATAGAATGTTTTCTTTAACAGAACGCCTGTATTATGAATGAGGGACACTGAGTTTGAAAGATTAAGACATTCACCAGGCAGGAAGGGCATAAAGTAAGACTATCAAAGACAATCAAGTTGCATTATGGGAGGTGTAGTATCCAGGGGGTTTTGTCAGGATGTCCTTTGATTTTTACTTTTTTTTTTAATCTGTCTCTTGAGGGTCTCCCAACTTTATGGAATACAAAACTAAATATCTGGAGTACCCTTTTGATGTATTAATAGGTGAGTCATTTAACATTTAGCTGCATCGTGCCTACTGTATCAATTTGAGCGTGTTGCAAGTACACATTATGTGTTTGTGTACATTTCTTTAGTATGTAGTCAAAATGTTAATATAATAAATAAATATAAAGCACACATGTAGTCATATAAAGAGATCCCCAAATGAAAATTCACAAAAACAAACAAACTGAAGCACATTCAAGATTACGATCCAAGTGAGAGGTAATTTCATAAAACATACAGGGGTTTGGTTTCAAAAGAAAGGATTCCCCTCATATGCAGATGATGGTGTGTGTGTGTGTGTGTGTGTGTGTGTGTGAGAGAGAGAGTGTGTTTAGCGGACGGGCGCCTTCAGAGCAGCATCCACCTCCTCCTCCGTCTGCAGAACGTGCCACTGGGCCACTGGACGCCTGGGATTGGCCAGCATGTCTGACCAGTGGCGCAGCCCGACGCCCGAGGCGCCGTAGCCCATCCAGCACTTGCCGATGGCGTCGTTGCTGCCCAGCTTGTCGTAGTCGTACACCGTGATCACCACCTGGACTTTCTGTTCGTGGAGAGAGCAGAGGACGAGAGAGTTAGACCACATTTTTCCGTGTATTTGAAGTTGAGGCCGATCGGTAGGAGGAAATTGTTCTTCCGTGCTGGAGGAACGTGTCCCATGTGTTGTGTACGAACCTGGATCTGGGAGAAGGGGATCTCAAAGCTAAAGCTCTCATTGAAGTAAGGATTCAGAGTGTTTTGTTTGACTGTCGTCTTCTTCTTCTTCAGTCGCTTCCCATTGTGCTGCAGCACCACCTTGACAAAGGGATCTGAGAGCGAGAGAGCGACACAACATCAGACAGTGGATCAGAAGAACCCTAACTGCCATCCATTACCTTTCTTTAGTACAAGCATGCGCGCAAGTGTCTGTGTGTGTGTGTGTGTGTTCACCTGACAGTCCTCCAACATCCATCTTCTTCAGGTTCTTGGCTTCCATGATGTTGATCGTTAGCTTACCGGCCGTGGGGACGTAACGAAGGGAGATGCAGACATCGCCCAGCTTCTCTTGCTGTCGGGGACGTGACATGTAAATGGATGAGTTGTCACGCTGCTCAGTGCGTTGATTGCTTTAAAAGCTGGTAATGACTGTTAGATAATTCATTGTATGTACCTCCTCTTTCACCCCTCCCACCAGATCCTTCCATTCTTGTATTGGCTGGGCGAGGTCTATGCTGTTCATGGGGATCTTGATCTCGCCGATGACGTCGTGTTTACCGAAACGGTCAAAGTCAAACACCTGCAGCACCAAAGTCTGACCACCCAACTCACTGTAGGGTATCTAGAGAGGGAGAGTATAGACACAAATGGTTAACTCTAAAGTGATTTAGACGCGTTGATGTTCATGCTGGATCATTTAAAAAAATGATACTAATAATGTGATCAACGGTTTCCTTGTAATGTCTTCAGTTCAACATGGTCTCTCTCTCCGGTATCGCTGCACAGACCTTAAAGGTGAAGGTCTCGTTGAAGACGGGACAGAGGTTCTTGCGATGGGTTTTGGTCTCAAACTTCTTCTTCTTGTCCGGCAGCATGTAGACTTTGACGTAGGGATCTGAGGTCCCGCTGAGGTCCATGGCCGCGAGGTCCTGCGCCTGGAGGATGCCGACTATCAGCTGGAGAAGGAGGTAGAAATAAGTTAGACCGGAGTCCCAAATCCTGATGTGGAGCTTAGCTTTTAGTTTCTGTCTTTTTCTCAGAGGTTGGATATTGGTGTATGTATGCTTGCGAAATACTATGTGCGGTGCGTGTATACCTGGTTATCAGTGAAGCTATAGTCCAGCGAGTACTCCAGTTTGCCAAAGTTCTCCTTCTCCTCCTCTTCCTTCCCATCCTCTCCCTCCTGGAAGACACGCAGCGTGGTTAGCGGTTAACAGACAATGTTACTAAGCTCACACATTTTGTACTCAAGCTCCCGGGATATGCTGCCGTCTCTGCAGGGCACTGTGATTCCCGCTTTAAGGCACATATATTCAGCTCTAAAGGTCACTGTATGGTCAACATTGACCATACAGTGAAAAAGACTTGGTTAAAAGTTTCAACTATTTTAAAGAGGCCTTGGTCTCAAACATACCCTGTGGAGTTTTATGAAGCAATATGAAGCAAGGTTTTTATGAGTGAGATTTGTTGTCAAAAGGTTCAGTGTTTATTACTTTTGTTTGTTTACAAGAAAACTCCCCAGGGCACCTTCAATAAGGTTCCTCTGTGGTTTCCCCCCATGCCCTGTGAAGATCATACTCACGATAATCAAGAACAAACATCAGGCGTAAAAGCATAGATAAAAAGATACAGATTATTTTATCCAACATGTAAAGTTTCAACTTAATTCTGTTTTCTATATTGATGCTTGTTACCACAAGCTTTGCCGGTCAAAAGGGAACAGCAGCTGTGACTCCGTCATCCCTTTTGGTGTTTGTGCCCAGTTTAAGCTGTCAATTCGTCCATTACTAGTCTCAACCTGGATAAAAGCCCAACAGCTGTGGACAGTGCGGCTCTTACTGGTACTAACTCCATCTGTTGGCCTGTGGAGGGTGTGGTCAGCCATTGTACATCAGTTGCATCTTTTGGCCTGCCGTTAAAGGAGTAGTTCAACATTTTGAGAAACGTGCTTATTCGCTTTCTTGCCAAGAGTTATACGCGAAGATCGATGCTACACTCATGTCCGTGGATTAAATACGACGCTACTGCCAGCAGCTGGTTAGCTTAGCTTAGCATAAAGACTGGCGGGGTGGGGGAGGAAACCGCTAGCCTGGCTCTGTCCAAAGGTAACAAAATCTGCAAACTAGCACCAGTATTTTTTACATTTAGACAGATCCAGTCTATCTCTTTCTTTTTTATTTCTACAGTTTTTTGTGCTAAGCTAAGCTAACCAGCTGCTGGCTGCAGCTACATATTTATCCTAAAAACATGAGAGTGGAATCAATCTTCTCATCTTACTCTCTGCAGGAAGGAGAATAAGCATATTTCCCACGTCAAACTATACCTTTAAAACAAACAACGGGAACTCTAGTCCCCACAATGTTTTTCTTCAATTTACTCAGTCAAACTTAAATTATGAATAACTTTCAACTTCAACTGTTGAATTTTAGACCAGCTGAATAACTGAAACCACAGAAACTCTGCTTACTTGAGAAAATCTGTGCAGTAGTAAATATTTGACAAAATTCTTCTGGTCACACAGGACAGGACCCCTCTGATCCTTTCCTCACCTTCTTGTCCTCTCCATCCTCTCCATCCTTATCCTTCTTCCTGCGCCCTCGTCCTCCCTTCCTCTCACGGACCTTCTTGGTCTTATTTCCCTTGTTGCAGCACTTCTTGTAGATGCAGAATCCCATGCAGGCGATAAGGGCGAGGACCACGACCACAATGGCTCCCACCGCCCACATGGGCACTGGAGGAAGGAGGCAGAAGACAGGCATGCAAAGTCATCAGATGACAAGGACACCCTATTCTTATTTTGACTGCACACTGACTGAAGTATCATTTTCACTGTCAACTTTGGTAAACCATTTTTATTTTATAAAAATAAGGAACATTTCAAACACTCCTGTAGTACACTGAACAAACACTTTCCCAAAAGGCTGCAGCTCACAATAGGCTTTTAACCTGTTAGCATTTATTATGTAATGAAATTGAAAATACTGAAATGCATAGAATTATTAAAAGAATAAGTCAAACGTGTGCGTTAGGAGGAGTTTCACTGAAGTTAATTCCACCATGGCTATATGCCAAATGCCTATTACTTCTGTAATTGCTTCATCCTGTTCTTTTTTTGCGTATCACGGTTCGTCTTTCCTTGTCCCGGTGATATCTGGGTAATGCAGTCAATCGTATATGTTAGCATGTTGGATGTGTTACCATTCGCATTAACCTACAGCGGTGGAGCCACGCTGAAACAACCACCTCAACTCTCTCTCTCTCGTGCTGTTAAAGCCAGAGGCGGGGCTTCCAGCTCCGACGTTTTCATTTGCTCTCGCCACAGTGTGACTGACTCGCACGCCAATCAGCTTCTTGTGCTAACATAAGCACCTGTAGCCGACAGCTTACAGGTAAAAGGTTCAGAACAGTGTGAGATTGGTGTCATGCAAAAACCTCCCATGGTTGTAAATATGTTAAAAAGGCTGTATGGATTGGTCACTGTTGATTGGCCTTCACTAGTCCAGTCTGAAGTATTTAAATGATTAGCATAGGATTTTGGACCGTTCATGGCTCCAAGAGGATACATTCTATAATAATTAAATGTTTTGAAATGTCAAATACTTTGGTTTATGACCAAATGCCTGCAAAAATAATGTTTCCCATCAGCCTCAACTGCACTTTGTGTTTAGTGAGTTAGGAAATAGTAGCATGCTAAGCTAAGACGGTGAGCATGGTAAACCTGCTTTTCATTAGCATGTTAGCATTTTCATAGTGAACCTGTTAGCATGCTGAGGTTAGCATGCTGAGGTTAGCATGGCTGACTTGTTTGATGCTCAAACCCGCAATAACTGTGATGTTTTGGCCACTTCAGGGCAGCAGAAACATGTTGTGAACACAATGTCTTTTCATCACCTTTTAAGTTCACACGATGAACGTATCAGAAAACAGTTGCTCATTTACTCATCTTGCAGATACAGAGAAACATTAGAATTCATTTGGAGTTGTGTTGCTGTCCACCTTGTGAATCTACGTTCAATATTCGCTCTCTTTTTGCTTTGTTTTTGTTCTCTGCCAACTCCTCGTTAGCTGCTAAATGCTCCAATATGTTCACCAGCTAATTGTATCTGTCTGCTGTTTGGTGCTGAGCAGGTAGTGTACCGTGGGTTTATAGAGCTCTTTAGTTGAAAACAGCTGTCTGCTATAAGGATAAAAACGATGCTACAAGAGCCATGAGAGGGGAGCTGCAGATGTGTTTGTCAATTCTCTGTAGTTCACTGTGAGCGACCCCCTTTTACATTGTCATTTGATACATTGTTATCGTAAAAATATTGATTGATGGTCACTCTAACATATCATCATTCTAACTCTGTGTCTACACCGCAAGCGTCACATCATCGCCACTGAAGCGACTTCTCTATTCCGGTTCCGTCGGGCAGCGGAGGAGCAGCCAAGCTGTCTGTGGAGTGATTCATGAGAGTATGCCTGATGCATTTTTCCATAAATACTGTTGCATACGATTCAGCCATAATTATACAATGAACTTGACGGCTGACCTTTATTTTGATTTAGATTTTTATCATTCCAAACTTTTTTCTTTTTTCTTTCCTTAGAAGTGGGCTTTGGCAAGAGAACCTAAACAAAGGTGTTTTTTTAGCCGGTGAAGGATGTGTCTCCATAATTCCATAATACTACTCTACTATAACTTTGGTTGAACTTCTCTTGCAGAACAGTCAGTACAGAGCTGGTTTTTTTTGCCACCTGTAAAAGACTTGAAATGGGAAAAGCTTGAATGGTACAAGAAGCGAGATGGACTTACTCTTGAGTTTATGATCTTGAAGAGCAGAGTGGTCACATGAAGAAATGAGAGAGGACAGAATGAAGAAATGAAAAACATGAGGATTCATAAGAAGATGACATGATGGCTAGATGATGGTATGTAGGTTATAGATTGATTTGTATTGGTTTGCGTGTGTCTCGATGTGCAGGTTTATCTGCCGAACTGGCTTCAATCTTTGACAGCCTATAGAACAGCATTGAAATAGCATTGCCACACAAGCACACCTCATGTTTCCTGTTTATTTCATATGTCCAATATTCTTTGAGAACACACCGAATTGAACTTAGTTTTGTATTTTGTGTTTATTTTAAATATACTGTATATGTGCAGTTGTGTGGGTGTGTGTGTGTGTGTGTGTGTGTGTGTGTGTGTGTGTGTGTGTGTGTGTGTGTGTGTGTGTGTGCTCACTTGGCAGGTGCGTGAGCTCATTGAAGAACTTGTTCTTCATGCTGGCGAACTGGTGGTTGGAGTGGTGCGAGGGAGGCGGTGGGTTCTCCTTCTCCTCCTCCTTGGCCGCCCTGCGGGGCCGCCCCCCGGCCACGCTGACCAATCGCATCGCTGCTGTGGGAAAGAGAGAAAACGACAAACGGTCAGTGAACTAGTAATCTCCAGATACATATTTTTAGACGTTAAACGACGCTTCCACAAAACACTCAACCCCTGAAAATGTGAGCTGAAAACACATTTATTCTCTCTTCAGATGTGTCCATTCAAACTTCACGCTATTTGACCTTTCACCTTAATCTCTTTAATCCTCTCTCACTCGCCTCACTCTCCTCCCTCCCACCAATCGTTCTCCAGTTTCAAGCATCTCACAAAGACGACAAGAAACTATTCTCATCGAGGACAACTGCTTTACTTTTATTTAGGTTTTTACTGAAAAAGAAGTAGAATCATGGTGTAACATTCCAGTGGTGAATGAAGTACTCAGATCCTTTACTTTAGTAGAGGTAGCAATACTTAACAAAATGTAACATCAAACCATGTTTAAATGTTGCAATGGAGCCGATTTGAACTGCTTTATACACTGCTGGGTAGTTTAATGTGTAACAGTGGACAGCTAATCATATATTTGTGAGAACAATCTCAAGCCGTACAATATTATCCCCGGACATGTAGTGGAGAAGAAGTATAATGTAGCATGAAATGGAATTACACAAGTAAAGTCAAGTTGAACAGTTCTTAAGTAAATACTTTAGCCTACTAGCATACTTTAGCATACTTTAGCCTACTCTAGCCTACTTACACAAACGTTTCAGTAGAAAGTAATTCAATGTTCAATGCATTGCTTTTTTGTGCTAATGCTATAGTCACAGGCTGGATATCTGTTTGGCTAACCAGTCGAGTGAAGTGTATATTACAGAGCTTCAGTTAACGTTAGAGATACTTTACTTGAGTATTTTTATTATGTGCACATCTATACTTTTACCTGCAATATATTAAAATTAAAATTTTGTTTTTTCTAAGTGAAGATATGAATACGAATCATGAGGTTAGCTCCAAAAATGATATTAATTGAATGACCTTTACATAACTACAAATCAGACCCACGCACTAATTTCAGGCTTTACAATTTACAATATTTCTCTTCTACATAAACACAAGAATTACCTTTCTCTGCCTCTCTTACGCCTCTCCCTCCTCTTTCCATTTGTCCTCCTCCTCTTCCTATGTTCATCCCTACTGCCCTTGTTGTTTCCTTCCTCCTCTCCTCCTCCTCCTCCTCAACCTTTCCTTCCTCCCTGCTTCCTTTCCATGATGGCAGTATGTCAAGAAAGAGTCAAACCTGAGCTCAGCAGCTCATTGCTTGCACATAATAATCCCTCCGACTTTGTGACAGCAATGGATACGCACATACAGACACACACACACGTACCCCGAGGACATTTCATTTGCTTTCATATTTGGACTGACCACAGCAGGGAAAGCACAGGTGTTACTAATGACATTAGCAATTAATATTCACACCCGTGCTTTTCCTGCTGTGGCATGTCAAAATGTCTTCTGCCTTATATAATTATTAGTTGTTAGTTCCTGATTTGTTCTATTTCCAAAACCCCCATGTTCAAAGAGTCTATATCAGTTCAACCCTTTTAATGAGGCACACTGTGAATTTACCTTTATGAAGATGCAGGCTTAAAAGGTGTATAAAGTGCGACTAGAAAGCTGGGTTTACCTTCTGCCTAATAATCCCTGCCTGTGATCCTGGGTAGAAGCAATGAAGTAAGAAGAAATATCACTTTCCGGTAATTATGACAGTCTGTATTGTGCCCTGTTAAGAGGTCAGTTGTTGACATTTAAACACACATCCATATGCCCCACCCGCGGTAGACATCCCTCTGTCGCTGCGCAGCGACGTAACAAGATTAATTGCCAAAGGTAATCCATAAATCCCTCGGCTTAAACAAATTAAGGACAGTTTGCCTCTCCGCGGCTCCGCCCCTTTTCTCCGCCCATCATCTCTCCTTCACCCCTCCCCTCTGTTGTCCCCCTCTGTCTGTTGTTCATCCTCCCTCGTGACAGCTGGAGTAGATGAAGACACGCACAGATGTACACACACACACACACACATCATATTTCCATAATGAGATGTGATTTAGGTGGCGAGCTGTGTTACATTGACCCTTTAATCTCCCTGGACTGCAGGAGCAGAGGATTAGAGAGGGAGACCTCAGTGTGTGAAGAGATAGATAGATAGATAGATAGATAGATTAGATAGATAGATAGATAGATAGATAGATAGATAGATAGATAGATAGATAGATAGATAGATAGATAGATAGATAGATAGATAGATAGATTAGATAGATAGATAGATAGATAGATAGATAGATAGATAGATAGATAGATAGATAGATAGATAGATAGATTAGATAGATAGATAGATAGATAGATAGATAGATAGATAGATAGATAGATAGATAGATAGATAGATAGATAGATAGATAGATTAGATAGATAGATAGATAGATAGATAGATAGATAGATAGATAGATAGATAGATAGATAGATAGATAGATAGATACATACATCTATTTGGTATTTTACTCCCAACTACACCCATGAGGGTCAGGGTTTGACTGATAAGGGATAGTTTTTTGTTTTTAATTCAGTAGTTGTAGTGCTTTGTGCCTTTATTATGAGAGAAACAATAGCATTGACTCTTTTTTTGTCTATATTAGGAGGGAAATATTGTTCAATCTGATCATTTTCATGACCAATGATTACAACTATTCACTGTTGTCCATCCAGAACTGTCTGATTGCCATGAGATACATGAGGAGCAGCCAATTTACCAAATAAAATGCAGTTAAAAGAATGCAAATAGCCAATGGGACCGCAGGTAAATTAAAGTGAAAGCACAATTGATAACACCAGTCTCAGCCCACTGGTACTGTGGGATAAAAGCGCTGTGTCATTCTGCTGTCTCTGCAGGGGCTCCGTGTGTGTTGCATAATGACATTTTAGCTGAAGTTCAGAACACCCCAAAATCCAGATGATGACCACAGTTGTTATCTGGGCCACGGCAGATTTAGGCTGGACTGCTGCCAAATTCTTAACATCAGTGAGTGAGAAACCTGGTCAGGTTGATTAGGTAATACGTGTCTCTGTCCGGAGACTGCAGGATGAGGGAATCATGCTGATATGTGAAAACTCCCAACAAATGGTTTATAGTTTGGGAAACCAAAGATTAGAGGACTGATATTAGGTTGGAGCAATATGTGGTGAGGCTGCTCTGGGGTAAAACAATGCTCCTCAGACAATAGCAGAAACTGGTTTGAAGCGAAATGTTGAGGATTTTTAGGTTCTAGAAAGCAAAGGCGAGTATATAAAGTGATTAACAACTAATGTAGCGGGAAAACAGCTCTATAGAAATCTTGTCCACAGAGACATGGTTTGTCAAAATATGACAACAGCCCTTTATATTAACATGCTGTAGGAAAGAACAATGTCTGTCACAGTGAACAAAAGTCACATCATCAACAATAAAACGTCTGTCATTGTGTGGCAAAGAGCCACCAGCGCTTACAATGTAACGGCACAGAAAGCTGAGAGAATAAGTTATGGATGAAAGTTTCATTATTATTAGTCAATTGACAAAAGAAAACATTAAAAAAGAGAAAAATGACTTCGATGTCTTTTATCTTCCAACCCCAAAGCACAGACTAGAGACATTCTACTGGTTAAAGCACTTAGCATGTTCACTTCTGACCTTTGGGAACACGTTACAGTATAGTGAGCAAAGCTTGATTGGAAGCTTTCAGCAACATCTCACAGTCTTTATCTCTTACATCACTTAGTGCAAAACCAAAATGTCAGAGCACTGACGGCCATGGTCATGTGTTCACTCTGTAGACTGCTGCTTGTCTTTCTAGGGGCTTTGTTTTTAGCCATGCTACTAGCTGCACGGCTCTATGGATAGCAATGTCCGTCCACCACTGTAGTCTTGACTGATATATCTCTCTCTCTTTTTGTAGATATTCATGGTCCCCAGAGGATGAAGCCAACATTTGGCTCAAACCACTGCGAGTCCCACATTGTCTCCCAAAGCCAAATAGTGGGGAATACACTTTACTGTGACCTCAAGGGAAGGTATAGTACAAAATCAGGCACCAATAAGATTTGCAGGTCTCTGGTCATTTCAATACTAGAAGTACTGTCTTCAATAGTGTGTTCTTTGTTTAAATTTGACAATTTGTAATTTGTGTAATTGTTAGGTACAGAGCTGAAACAATAATCAATCATTCAATCATCACAACGTGAAATGCAACTATTTTGATAATCAATTAATGATAAACACCAGTGGTTCCAGTGTGAATATTTGATGCTTTTCTTGGGCTTCTAATCTGGATATCTGCGAGGGCCTTTTTTTAACCTTTTTCTTACATTTCATGGACCAAACCATCAACAATTAATCAAGAAAATAATCAGCAGATAAATCAATAATATGCATACTAATGCGTACTTAAACTGTGTGTGATTTACTGTGATCAAGTGTTAAAATATGATTTTGAAGTACATTTGAGCATAAATGTCCAGTATATTCACCTTGAATATTTCAAACAGCCATTGTAGTTCGAGCTGAATCTAGATCATGCATTGTTTTGCCTTTTTAAGGCTCTCTGGTATGATCTCCTCAGTGGTGGAAGAAGTATTCAGAAGTATTCCTTTACTGAAGTAAAAGTACCGCTATGTGAAAATACTTCAACAAGTAAAAGTCCTGCATGACAAATCCTACATAAAGTACTGGTTTGGCCCCTCTAACTGATATATTTTGATATATGACATCAACAATTATATATATACTGAAGCATCAATGAGTGAGGAACATGTGACTGTTTTAGCTGCCAGAGGAGGAGCTATCGAACCACTTCATAAATAGTTTCATACACAGGGACACCAGATATCTGTGAGGTCGTGAGAAGATTTATGGGAGAGGAAAAAGAAAAAATACAAGTTTGTAAGTTTTTATGTAATCTTTGATTTTTTTTAAATTAATTAATTAATTGAAATTAAACCAGGGGAGAAGTTTAGAGGGAAAAATACATATTTATTGGAGATGTTAATAACTCTGAAATGTGACCCCAACTCTACGGCTTGACGTCAGAAGCCATAAAGGTTGGACACCACTTGTTTAGTCTTTAAAATGGTGTAAAGCTTATTATATTATCCATTTATTAATCTAAAAGTAACAAGTAACTAAAGCTGTAAAATAAATGTAGTGGAGTAGAAAGTACAAAATTCCCCTTGTATATGTAGCGGAGTGGAAGTATAAAGGAAAATAACGGAAATATTCAAGTGATGTACTTAGATTAGTTACTTTCCACCACTGATCTCCATGAGACAGATTGGAGGTGAACAGCCGGCGGAGGGATTCTGTCAGTCTCAAAGGTCACGGCTCTGAACTAAACTCGAGGCGCCATGAGGCGTCTGACCAGTGGTGGGCCGTCAGGGCCAGCAAGGCCTTCTCTGCTGGCCTAAACAGAATCACAAAGTTATAGCTATTCTATAATTTAATAATTTTTCTTAAATACACTACATGTATTATAATTTATAAAAATATTTTTCCCATTATCTTATTTTCTCATTGCACAGCTACTGTCTTCCTCAGTTGCTCTGCTTCCAGTGCAGCTTGTTTTAAGTAGAGCTTTTATCCAATCAGATTTCACCTCTGTGTCTCTAGGTAAGAAGAGAGGCCCCAGGCCTGCAGCCTCACAAGTGAATCCATGTGCAGTTTAAGTGAATTGGGACGATATTGTTGATTGTCATAGTGTTCAAACAATCAGATCTTTAGTTTGACATGTTGGGCGTATTCTTTGACGTGCCAGAGCCTGCTAGCTGGCCTACAACTACGTGATTGGTCAGTGGGCTAGCGTGACATGTTGGGCGGTGACAATCCCAATATCTGCTGCCTCTGTCGAGCCGACATTTTCAGCCCTCAAACGCATTAAAACGTATTCAAGAAATACAACTGGGGAGGCTCGACTGTCTTCACTGGCGTCCATGAATCGAGAAGGACTTCTTACTGGAACTAAAACACACGGATGTACTGAACAACCGTGAGATTAAACTCTTTATTAACAAAGAAAGGAGGATGGACTTTATCTTTAAATAGTGAACAGCAGCTCTGGTAAGTTAAATGCGTTTGTTATTACATCTGCAGTAGCTTTAATATGCTTGTTTATATATTATTACTTGTTTTTATGAAGATGGATTTTTGTTTGGTTTTATATGTGATAGGAACTATTGTTACGTCCTATGTTGCTCTGGGGACATATTTAGCGGTGCCAGTGTAGCCAACTTGGCGACTTTCTCCCTAAATCTGGCGACTTTCCAAACCCTCATGGCGACTGTTTTTGTCAAAAGCTACTAGTGACAAATCTAGCGACTTGTTCTGGTGTTGTTGGAGACTTTTCTGGTGTTTTGACTCGATAACGTTAAAGCACGTACGTTCTGCACTGTCGTGAACGAGAAGCGGGTGCTGCCGTGAGCCCCTCCGCCGCCCCAAAGCACTCACAGACGGGTACTCTCACAGAAGCCTCGCGCTGCAGTCAGAGCAGAGAGGAGACGCACTCTCGGCGTATTCTCTGCAGTTAGTGTATTTATAGGTGTTGAGCTTCATTTTCACACGAAACAAATAATAACCGTAGCTGTGTTTCAGCTGCAGGGCAGCAGTGAAGGCCCAGGTATAAAATGCACGGCCCGCCACTGCGTCTGACACACTGCCCGACTATTGTAGGTATTACAACTTCAAATCAAAGCCAAGCCATTATATTATTAACAGTGTGACTAAGAAAAGGACCAATACAAAGTTTTTTTATTTTTGAGGGAAACGACGTAAACCCAAACGACGTTAGGGTCAATATTAACATAATATTGCTGCAATCAGAATGTACTTTGTAGCCTGAATTGCATCTTATAATGCAGGTCTGAAAGACATTTCCTATTTAAAAATGTTGAAAAGGGGTTTAATTAAAATGGCATGTTTTGTTTAGTTTCTTCTGAGAGGGGAGGGGCTCCTACCAACAAGGAGTGAGCATTTTAATTCTTCCTCTTTTAAAATGTTATTTTAATATCTTAAAGGAAGAGTGTGTAACATTTAGGAGGATTTATTGGCAGATATTGAATATAATATTCATGAAAAAAATTTGAATCACCCAAAACTAAGAATGGTTGAGTTGGATGAGAAGATGGAGACCACTCTCATGTCTGAATCAGGGGGGCTGCTTTTGTCCACATTTGGCAGGTTTTTTAAAATATTGTGAAAACAATATTACCAAACAAGCTGTCATTTTATGGTAAAACACTGATACAAAATTCAGTGAATTTTGTTGTGTCTACTCACTCATACCACTGACTTGTTTAATATGAGAAATATTTTATTGACATGAGTTATATTCAATTGTTGTTAGCGATAAGGGAGGACCTATACCTTGACGTCATTGACATTGACATTGATGTGATAATTGGTATATTTGGTTGTATGAATACAGTCCTTATAGGCTGCCTATTTATCTAACATTTTCTAACATATGTGTTTTCTACTGCGCATGTGATGCTCCTAAGGTGTCTTAAAATCTGATCTGGCAACCCTGCAGCAGAGAGGTATCACACTTCTTATTTCATTCTTGGCAAGAAAGTGAATAAGTATATTTCCTAACATGATCAACTTTTCCCTGAGGCTCTTTTACTGTTTGCTGTAGATCTGAAGCGTTGTACAAAAACGCCAAAAACGTCACGCTAGACTCGTCCCTCCAACATCAAGCTGATGGATTTAAAGGTTATAAAAACGTCATATATGCTGTAGAGGTAAATATCAGTATCGTGGAGGTGTATTGGGATTGCACATGAACACAGATTCTGTAAATAGACGTGTATTAGCCTCCCTTAATCCACTTAAACTAATCTCTGCCAGGTTTGGAAAACATCCTCCACTATGTGTAAAATCAAATGTTTCTCTCGTGCAGGAACCTTCCCAGCAAAGTGCATTAATCAAATGACAGAGAATGACGTAAAGATTAGCATTAAAGTATCAAATCCCATATATTGACATTAACCCTGTGCTCCCTGGGAGCATGGCTGCTTCTTAACAGATGTATGGCATGACTGAAATACACGGAGAAAGGCAAAGTAGGGGAAATAAACTGCAGCTGAAATGAGTCCTTAATCTACAGAACATTAATCATGTTTCACGATTAAGTCACTTTCAAGTAAGAGCTCCAAAGATTTGTTGTTTCCAGCTTATTAAATGCAATGACTTGCTTGCTTTTCTGTTTTCCCCCATTAAGGTATTCATTAAGGTAAATTGAATACCTTAATGCTTTTGACAGTTTGTCTGGAATAAGCCATTTTAAAACAAATCATTTAGCTATTGCAACAAATGAACTGATAACTTTAAAATAAACTGTAATTACAAAGTGAAAACAGAATGCAACTCACCTTATTGAGTGCCGGTCCCTCTCGGTTCTTTTGGCTTTTACTTTATTTATTTTCCTGCATCCAAATGTGCTCTTGATAAATCCACCACCACTGACTGATGAGAAGTGTTGCACACAACTCCCCCCCCCCCCTCTCTCTCTCTCCCCCTCCCCCATCTGCGTTAATCTCCACAATATCCCTCACTGCCAACTACTTACGGCCCACCTACGCTGCAGAAAACTCTTTAAGAACCAGTTCATCTAACACTGCCCCTTTAAATATGAGCTCTTGCAAAATCATTAAGAAGATTTTACAATGTTCTTCAGAGTCTAATTTCAGATTACAAATAGGGATGAAATTAGACCATTTAATGATTAAAATGATTGCATATTCCAAAAAAAAAAAAAAGGCTGAATAAAAGAGACCATGAGTCAAGACCCTCAGGGGTTGGAGCTTGAAGAAGTTTGTAGTAATTAGAAGCAGTTCAAAGTATTTCAGTGCTTTCAGTTAAGTTGCCCTGCAGGCTTCAGCACCCTGGACAGCAACCAACCGAACAGAGCTGTCAGTCACAGGGAAGCCCCCCCCCCCCGACACGCTGTCATTTTAGTTAAAGTGACGACTCCTGAAGTTACGACGGGACTTGGGGCAGCGCTGTCTTAGGGTATACAATCTGTGGCTGACTGACCCAATAGTGATTGATTATGCACTGCAGTTTATGAAAGATTACACTCAGTGTGTAGTAGGTCATTTTAAGGTTCGTCAGTGCAGCAAGTAATATATTTGGAAGGTGTAAGTGACTCTGAGTGCAGGACCAAGAATATCCATCAAAAGACCATGGTGCATTACAATACCATCTATAAACAGGAGTCATTCTGGAGACATAATTTGACTATTATTACTGCTATCATCATGATCTGAGAATAAAAGGTGACGTGTGATACTGTCATTTTTTATGACAAATAATGCTATGACAGTTTTTTATTGCATACTATACAATTACATACTATGCCTGGCACAGAACGCTTTCTGTATGACTTGTACTATAACTTTATTTGTGACATTTTTATGACATACTATACTATGACTCCGCAGCAAGTACTGCAGCACAGAGTTCGAGGGTCTAAGAACAGTCGGCTCTGGTGCAGGAGCTAGCTTGACATTTAGGGTCTTCTGATGTGAGGGTCCTAGGACAGATGATGTCATATGCCGTAGAGATTCTAAAGCCCTCCTAGGCACATTTGTGATTTTGGGCTGTACAAATAAATTGAATTGAATGAAATATATTATTCATCATAAATTCTTTGAATGAGTAAATGGTGAGGAATGTTTATCAATTCAAGGCAGACCGCTCTGATCCAGTGGAACAAGCCGTTTGTACAAAAGGCATGCCGCTCTAACTTTAGCAGCATATTTACTTTTCAAAACAAATTCATTCAGAACAGGATTAGAAATTGGTTATAATTTAAATATAACTAAATATTGTTTATATAGCAGCAACAATAATGTTCACAACAGCAAAGTCACTATATAAAGTCATTAATATCTCACTGGCAAAAAATCTAAAATGTCAATGAAATAACATTTCAGACTTATTTCGACGTACTGTACTACGACTTTTTTATGACTTTATTGGACTTTATTGGACAAGCTTTACTATGGGTACATCCCAAGTCTCTTAATTGCATCCCCATTTCCCTCACTTTTGTCTTTTTCTTGCGTCTTAGTCCGAAGGAACCATGCGAGGAGAGAGGAAATATGTTTTAACGGAAATGAGACGTCCTGTCTCCAGTTGCAACACTTGAAGCGACGTCTGTTTCTGATGACGGCGGCTGCTGATCACAGCTGGATCAGCTGTCACAGCTGGAGAGACTTTTGACGGAGTTTGTTTCTGTTCAAATGAGAACTGTACTTATACTAATAAAGACACAGTTATCATCTCTGTAGCCTGTTATGGCTATGACTTTATTCGACATGCTATACTATGACTTTATTCGACATGCTATACTATGACTTTATTCGACATGCTATACTATGACTTTATTCGACATGCTATACTATGACTTTATTCAACGTGCTATACTATGACTTTATTCGACATGCTATACTATGACTTTATTCGACATGCTATACTATGACTTTCTCAACATGCTATACTATGACTTTATTCGACATGCTATACTATGACTTTATTCGACATGCTATACTATGACTTTATTCAACGTGCTATACTATGACTTTATTCGACATGCTATACTATGACTTTATTCGACATGCTATACTATGACTTTATTCGACATGCTATACTATGACTTTCTCAACATGCTATACTATGACTTTATTCGACATGCTATACTATGACTTTCTCAACATGCTATACTATGACTTTATTCGACGTGCTATACTATGACTTTATTCGACATGCTATACTATGACTTTATTCGACATGCTATACTATGACTTTATTCGAAATGCTATACTATGACTTTATTCGACGTGCTATACTATGACTTTATTCGAAATGCTATACTATGACTTTATTCGACGTGCTATACTATGACTTCATTCGACGTGCTATACTATGACTTTATTCGAAATGCTATACTATGACTTTATTCGACATGCTATACTATGACTTTATTCGACGTGCTATACTATGACTTTATTCGACGTGCTATACTATGACTTTATTCGACATGCTATACTATGACTTTATTCGACATGCTATACTATGACTTTATTCGACATGCTATACTATGACTTTATTCGACATGCTATACTATGACTTTATTCGACATGCTATACGATGACTTTATTCGACATGCTATACTATGACTTTATTCGACATGCTATACTATGACTTCATTCGACATGCTATACTATGACTTTCTCGACATGCTATACTATGACTTTATTCGACATGCTATACTATGACTTTATTCGACATGCTATACTATGACTTTATTCGACATGCTATACGATGACTTCATTCGACATGCTATACTATGACTTTCTCGACATGCTATACTATGACTTTATTCGACGTGCTATACTATGACTTTATTCAAAATGCTATACTATGACTTTATTCGACGTGCTATACTATGACTTTATTCAACATGCTATACTATGACTTTATTCGACGTGCTATACTATGACTTTATTCAACATGCTAAACTATGACTTTATTCGACGTGCTATACTATGACTTTATTCAAAGTGCTATACTATGACTTTATTCGACGTGCTATACTATGACTTTATTCAAAATGCTATACTATGACTTTATTCGACGTGCTATACGATGACTTTATTCAACATGCTATACTATGACTTTATTCGACATGCTATACTATGACTTTATTCGACATGCTATACTATGACTTTATTCGACATGCTATAGTATGACTTTATTCGACATGCTATAGTATGACTTTATTCGACATGCTATACTATGACTTTATTCGACATGCTATACTATGACTTTATTCGACATGCTATACTATGACTTTATTCGACGTGCTATACTATGACTTCATTCGACATGCTATACTATGACTTTATTCGACATGCTATACTATGACTTTATTCAACATGCTATACTATGACTTTATTCGACATGCTATACTATGACTTTATTCAAAATGCTATACTATGACTTTATTCGACGTGCTATACTATGACTTTATTCGACATGCTATACTATGACTTTATTCGACGTGCTATACTATGACTTTATTCAACGTGCTAAACTATGACTTTATTCGACATGCTATACTATGACTTTATTCGACATGCTATACTATGACTTTATTCGACATGCTATACTATGACTTTATTCGACATGCTATACTATGACTTTATTCAACGTGCTATACTATGACTTTATTCGACATGCTATACTATGACTTTATTCGACATGCTATACTATGACTTTATTCGACATGCTATACTATGACTTTCTCAACATGCTATACTATGACTTTATTCGACATGCTATACTATGACTTTATTCGACATGCTATACTATGACTTTATTCGACATGCTATACTATGACTTTATTCGAAATGCTATACTATGACTTTATTCGACGTGCTATACTATGACTTTATTCGAAATGCTATACTATGACTTTATTCGACGTGCTATACTATGACTTTATTCGAAATGCTATACTATGACTTTATTCGACATGCTATACTATGACTTTATTCGACATGCTATACTATGACTTTATTCGACATGCTATACGATTACTTTATTCGACATGCTATACTATGACTTTATTCGACGTGCTATACTATGACTTTATTCAACATGCTATACTATGACTTCATTCGACATGCTATACTATGACTTTCTCGACATGCTATAGTATGACTTTATTCGACATGCTATACTATGACTTTATTCGACATGATATACTATGACTTTATTCGACATGCTATACTATGACTTTATTCAACATGCTATACTACGACTTTATTCGACATGCTATACTATGACTTTATTCAACATGCTATACTATGACTTTATTCGACATACTATACTATGACTTTATTTCGACGTGCTATACTATGACTTTATTCGACATGCTATACTATGACTTTATTCGACATACTATACTATGACTTTATTTCGACGTGCTATACTATGACTTTATTCGACATGCTATACTATGACTTTATTCGACGTGCTATACTATGACTTTATTCGACATACTATACTATGACTTTATTTCGACGTGCTATACTATGACTTTATTCGACATGCTATACTATGACTTTATTCGACATACTATACTATGACTTTATTTCGACGTGCTATACTATGACTTTATTCGACATGCTATACTATGACTTTATTCGACATACTATACTATGACTTTATTTCGACGTGCTATACTATGACTTTATTCGACATGCTATACTATGACTTTATTCGACGTGCTATACTATGACTTTATTCGACATACTATACTATGACTTTATTTCGACGTGCTATACTATGACTTTATTCGACATGCTATACTATGACTTTATTCGACATACTATACTATGACTTTATTCAAAATGCTATACTATGACTTTATTCGACGTGCTATACAATGACTTTATTCGACATGCTATACTATGACTTTATTCGACATGCTATACTATGACTTTATTCGACATACTATACTATGACTTTATTCAAAATGCTATACTATGACTTTATTCGACGTGCTATACTATGACTTTATTCAACGTGCTATACTATGACTTTATTCGACATGCTATACTATGACTTTATTCGACATGCTATACTATGACTTTATTCGACATGCTATACTATGACTTTCTCAACATGCTATACTATGACTTTATTCGACATGCTATACTATGACTTTATTCGACATGCTATACTATGACTTTATTCGACATGCTATACTATGACTTTATTCGAAATGCTATACTATGACTTTATTCGACGTGCTATACTATGACTTTATTCGAAATGCTATACTATGACTTTATTCGACGTGCTATACTATGACTTTATTCGAAATGCTATACTATGACTTTATTCGACATGCTATACTATGACTTTATTCGACATGCTATACTATGACTTTATTCGACATGCTATACGATTACTTTATTCGACATGCTATACTATGACTTTATTCGACGTGCTATACTATGACTTTATTCAACATGCTATACTATGACTTCATTCGACATGCTATACTATGACTTTCTCGACATGCTATAGTATGACTTTATTCGACATGCTATACTATGACTTTATTCGACATGATATACTATGACTTTATTCGACATGCTATACTATGACTTTATTCAACATGCTATACTACGACTTTATTCGACATGCTATACTATGACTTTATTCAACATGCTATACTACGACTTTATTCGACATGCTATACTATGACTTTATTCAACATGCTATACTATGACTTTATTCGACATACTATACTATGACTTTATTTCGACGTGCTATACTATGACTTTATTCGACATACTATACTATGACTTTATTTCGACGTGCTATACTATGACTTTATTCGACATGCTATACTATGACTTTATTCAACATGCTAAACTATGACTTTATTCGACGTGCTATACTATGACTTTATTCAAAGTGCTATACTATGACTTTATTCGACGTGCTATACTATGACTTTATTCAAAATGCTATACTATGACTTTATTCGACGTGCTATACGATGACTTTATTCAACATGCTATACTATGACTTTATTCGACATGCTATACTATGACTTTATTCGACATGCTATACTATGACTTTATTCGACATGCTATAGTATGACTTTATTCGACATGCTATAGTATGACTTTATTCGACATGCTATACTATGACTTTATTCGACATGCTATACTATGACTTTATTCGACATGCTATACTATGACTTTATTCGACGTGCTATACTATGACTTCATTCGACATGCTATACTATGACTTTATTCGACATGCTATACTATGACTTTATTCAACATGCTATACTATGACTTTATTCGACATGCTATACTATGACTTTATTCAAAATGCTATACTATGACTTTATTCGACGTGCTATACTATGACTTTATTCGACATGCTATACTATGACTTTATTCGACGTGCTATACTATGACTTTATTCAACGTGCTAAACTATGACTTTATTCGACATGCTATACTATGACTTTATTCGACATGCTATACTATGACTTTATTCGACATGCTATACTATGACTTTATTCGACATGCTATACTATGACTTTATTCAACGTGCTATACTATGACTTTATTCGACATGCTATACTATGACTTTATTCGACATGCTATACTATGACTTTATTCGACATGCTATACTATGACTTTCTCAACATGCTATACTATGACTTTATTCGACATGCTATACTATGACTTTATTCGACATGCTATACTATGACTTTATTCGACATGCTATACTATGACTTTATTCGAAATGCTATACTATGACTTTATTCGACGTGCTATACTATGACTTTATTCGAAATGCTATACTATGACTTTATTCGACGTGCTATACTATGACTTTATTCGAAATGCTATACTATGACTTTATTCGACATGCTATACTATGACTTTATTCGACATGCTATACTATGACTTTATTCGACATGCTATACGATTACTTTATTCGACATGCTATACTATGACTTTATTCGACGTGCTATACTATGACTTTATTCAACATGCTATACTATGACTTCATTCGACATGCTATACTATGACTTTCTCGACATGCTATAGTATGACTTTATTCGACATGCTATACTATGACTTTATTCGACATGATATACTATGACTTTATTCGACATGCTATACTATGACTTTATTCAACATGCTATACTACGACTTTATTCGACATGCTATACTATGACTTTATTCAACATGCTATACTATGACTTTATTCGACATACTATACTATGACTTTATTTCGACGTGCTATACTATGACTTTATTCGACATGCTATACTATGACTTTATTCGACATACTATACTATGACTTTATTTCGACGTGCTATACTATGACTTTATTCGACATGCTATACTATGACTTTATTCGACGTGCTATACTATGACTTTATTCGACATACTATACTATGACTTTATTTCGACGTGCTATACTATGACTTTATTCGACATGCTATACTATGACTTTATTCGACATACTATACTATGACTTTATTTCGACGTGCTATACTATGACTTTATTCGACATGCTATACTATGACTTTATTCGACATACTATACTATGACTTTATTTCGACGTGCTATACTATGACTTTATTCGACATGCTATACTATGACTTTATTCGACGTGCTATACTATGACTTTATTCGACATACTATACTATGACTTTATTTCGACGTGCTATACTATGACTTTATTCGACATGCTATACTATGACTTTATTCGACATACTATACTATGACTTTATTCAAAATGCTATACTATGACTTTATTCGACGTGCTATACAATGACTTTATTCGACATGCTATACTATGACTTTATTCGACATGCTATACTATGACTTTATTCGACATACTATACTATGACTTTATTCAAAATGCTATACTATGACTTTATTCGACGTGCTATACTATGACTTTATTCAACGTGCTATACTATGACTTTATTCGACATGCTATACTATGACTTTATTCGACATGCTATACTATGACTTTATTCGACATGCTATACTATGACTTTCTCAACATGCTATACTATGACTTTATTCGACATGCTATACTATGACTTTATTCGACATGCTATACTATGACTTTATTCGACATGCTATACTATGACTTTATTCGAAATGCTATACTATGACTTTATTCGACGTGCTATACTATGACTTTATTCGAAATGCTATACTATGACTTTATTCGACGTGCTATACTATGACTTTATTCGAAATGCTATACTATGACTTTATTCGACATGCTATACTATGACTTTATTCGACATGCTATACTATGACTTTATTCGACATGCTATACGATTACTTTATTCGACATGCTATACTATGACTTTATTCGACGTGCTATACTATGACTTTATTCAACATGCTATACTATGACTTCATTCGACATGCTATACTATGACTTTCTCGACATGCTATAGTATGACTTTATTCGACATGCTATACTATGACTTTATTCGACATGATATACTATGACTTTATTCGACATGCTATACTATGACTTTATTCAACATGCTATACTACGACTTTATTCGACATGCTATACTATGACTTTATTCAACATGCTATACTACGACTTTATTCGACATGCTATACTATGACTTTATTCAACATGCTATACTATGACTTTATTCGACATACTATACTATGACTTTATTTCGACGTGCTATACTATGACTTTATTCGACATACTATACTATGACTTTATTTCGACGTGCTATACTATGACTTTATTCGACATGCTATACTATGACTTTATTCGACGTGCTATACTATGACTTTATTCGACATACTATACTATGACTTTATTTCGACGTGCTATACTATGACTTTATTCGACATGCTATACTATGACTTTATTCGACATACTATACTATGACTTTATTTCGACGTGCTATACTATGACTTTATTCGACATGCTATACTATGACTTTATTCGACGTGCTATACTATGACTTTATTCAACGTGCTAAACTATGACTTTATTCGACATGCTATACTATGACTTTATTCGACATGCTATACTATGACTTTATTCGACATGCTATACTATGACTTTATTCGACATGCTATACTATGACTTTATTCGACATGCTATACTATGACTTTATTCAACGTGCTATACTATGACTTTATTCGACATGCTATACTATGACTTTATTCGACATGCTATACTATGACTTTCTCAACATGCTATACTATGACTTTATTCGACATGCTATACTATGACTTTATTCAACGTGCTATACTATGACTTTATTCAACGTGCTATACTATGACTTTATTCGACATGCTATACTATGACTTTATTCGACATGCTATACTATGACTTTATTCGACATGCTATACTATGACTTTCTCAACATGCTATACTATGACTTTATTCGACATGCTATACTATGACTTTCTCAACATGCTATACTATGACTTTATTCGACGTGCTATACTATGACTTTATTCGACATGCTATACTATGACTTTATTCGACATGCTATACTATGACTTTATTCGAAATGCTATACTATGACTTTATTCGACGTGCTATACTATGACTTTATTCGAAATGCTATACTATGACTTTATTCGACGTGCTATACTATGACTTCATTCGACGTGCTATACTATGACTTTATTCGAAATGCTATACTATGACTTTATTCGACATGCTATACTATGACTTTATTCGACGTGCTATACTATGACTTTATTCGACGTGCTATACTATGACTTTATTCGACATGCTATACTATGACTTTATTCGACATGCTATACTATGACTTTATTCGACATGCTATACTATGACTTTATTCGACATGCTATACTATGACTTTATTCGACATGCTATACGATGACTTTATTCGACATGCTATACTATGACTTTATTCGACATGCTATACTATGACTTCATTCGACATGCTATACTATGACTTTCTCGACATGCTATACTATGACTTTATTCGACATGCTATACTATGACTTTATTCGACATGCTATACTATGACTTTATTCGACATGCTATACGATGACTTCATTCGACATGCTATACTATGACTTTCTCGACATGCTATACTATGACTTTATTCGACGTGCTATACTATGACTTTATTCAAAATGCTATACTATGACTTTATTCGACGTGCTATACTATGACTTTATTCAACATGCTATACTATGACTTTATTCGACGTGCTATACTATGACTTTATTCAACATGCTAAACTATGACTTTATTCGACGTGCTATACTATGACTTTATTCAAAGTGCTATACTATGACTTTATTCGACGTGCTATACTATGACTTTATTCAAAATGCTATACTATGACTTTATTCGACGTGCTATACGATGACTTTATTCAACATGCTATACTATGACTTTATTCGACATGCTATACTATGACTTTATTCGACATGCTATACTATGACTTTATTCGACATGCTATACTATGACTTTATTCGACGTGCTATACTATGACTTCATTCGACATGCTATACTATGACTTTATTCGACATGCTATACTATGACTTTATTCAACATGCTATACTATGACTTTATTCGACATGCTATACTATGACTTTATTCAAAATGCTATACTATGACTTTATTCGACGTGCTATACTATGACTTTATTCGACATGCTATACTATGACTTTATTCGACGTGCTATACTATGACTTTATTCAACGTGCTAAACTATGACTTTATTCGACATGCTATACTATGACTTTATTCGACATGCTATACTATGACTTTATTCGACATGCTATACTATGACTTTATTCGACATGCTATACTATGACTTTATTCAACGTGCTATACTATGACTTTATTCGACATGCTATACTATGACTTTATTCGACATGCTATACTATGACTTTATTCGACATGCTATACTATGACTTTCTCAACATGCTATACTATGACTTTATTCGACATGCTATACTATGACTTTATTCGACATGCTATACTATGACTTTATTCGACATGCTATACTATGACTTTATTCGAAATGCTATACTATGACTTTATTCGACGTGCTATACTATGACTTTATTCGAAATGCTATACTATGACTTTATTCGACGTGCTATACTATGACTTTATTCGAAATGCTATACTATGACTTTATTCGACATGCTATACTATGACTTTATTCGACATGCTATACTATGACTTTATTCGACATGCTATACGATTACTTTATTCGACATGCTATACTATGACTTTATTCGACGTGCTATACTATGACTTTATTCAACATGCTATACTATGACTTCATTCGACATGCTATACTATGACTTTCTCGACATGCTATAGTATGACTTTATTCGACATGCTATACTATGACTTTATTCGACATGATATACTATGACTTTATTCGACATGCTATACTATGACTTTATTCAACATGCTATACTACGACTTTATTCGACATGCTATACTATGACTTTATTCAACATGCTATACTATGACTTTATTCGACATACTATACTATGACTTTATTTCGACGTGCTATACTATGACTTTATTCGACATGCTATACTATGACTTTATTCGACATACTATACTATGACTTTATTTCGACGTGCTATACTATGACTTTATTCGACATGCTATACTATGACTTTATTCGACGTGCTATACTATGACTTTATTCGACATACTATACTATGACTTTATTTCGACGTGCTATACTATGACTTTATTCGACATGCTATACTATGACTTTATTCGACATACTATACTATGACTTTATTTCGACGTGCTATACTATGACTTTATTCGACATGCTATACTATGACTTTATTCGACATACTATACTATGACTTTATTTCGACGTGCTATACTATGACTTTATTCGACATGCTATACTATGACTTTATTCGACGTGCTATACTATGACTTTATTCGACATACTATACTATGACTTTATTTCGACGTGCTATACTATGACTTTATTCGACATGCTATACTATGACTTTATTCGACATACTATACTATGACTTTATTCAAAATGCTATACTATGACTTTATTCGACGTGCTATACAATGACTTTATTCGACATGCTATACTATGACTTTATTCGACATGCTATACTATGACTTTATTCGACATACTATACTATGACTTTATTCAAAATGCTATACTATGACTTTATTCGACGTGCTATACTATGACTTTATTCAACGTGCTATACTATGACTTTATTCGACATGCTATACTATGACTTTATTCGACATGCTATACTATGACTTTATTCGACATGCTATACTATGACTTTCTCAACATGCTATACTATGACTTTATTCGACATGCTATACTATGACTTTATTCGACATGCTATACTATGACTTTATTCGACATGCTATACTATGACTTTATTCGAAATGCTATACTATGACTTTATTCGACGTGCTATACTATGACTTTATTCGAAATGCTATACTATGACTTTATTCGACGTGCTATACTATGACTTTATTCGAAATGCTATACTATGACTTTATTCGACATGCTATACTATGACTTTATTCGACATGCTATACTATGACTTTATTCGACATGCTATACGATTACTTTATTCGACATGCTATACTATGACTTTATTCGACGTGCTATACTATGACTTTATTCAACATGCTATACTATGACTTCATTCGACATGCTATACTATGACTTTCTCGACATGCTATAGTATGACTTTATTCGACATGCTATACTATGACTTTATTCGACATGATATACTATGACTTTATTCGACATGCTATACTATGACTTTATTCAACATGCTATACTACGACTTTATTCGACATGCTATACTATGACTTTATTCAACATGCTATACTACGACTTTATTCGCCATGCTATACTATGACTTTATTCAACATGCTATACTATGACTTTATTCGACATACTATACTATGACTTTATTTCGACGTGCTATACTATGACTTTATTCGACATACTATACTATGACTTTATTTCGACGTGCTATACTATGACTTTATTCGACATGCTATACTATGACTTTATTCGACATACTATACTATGACTTTATTTCGACGTGCTATACTATGACTTTATTCGACATGCTATACTATGACTTTATTCGACATACTATACTATGACTTTATTTCGACGTGCTATACTATGACTTTATTCGACATGCTATACTATGACTTTATTCGACGTGCTATACTATGACTTTATTCAACGTGCTAAACTATGACTTTATTCGACATGCTATACTATGACTTTATTCGACATGCTATACTATGACTTTATTCGACATGCTATACTATGACTTTATTCGACATGCTATACTATGACTTTATTCAACGTGCTATACTATGACTTTATTCGACATGCTATACTATGACTTTATTCGACATGCTATACTACGACTTTATTCGACATGCTATACTATGACTTTATTCAACATGCTATACTATGACTTTATTCGACATACTATACTATGACTTTATTTCGACGTGCTATACTATGACTTTATTCGACATGCTATACTATGACTTTATTCGACATACTATACTATGACTTTATTTCGACGTGCTATACTATGACTTTATTCGACATGCTATACTATGACTTTATTCGACGTGCTATACTATGACTTTATTCGACATACTATACTATGACTTTATTTCGACGTGCTATACTATGACTTTATTCGACATGCTATACTATGACTTTATTCGACATACTATACTATGACTTTATTCAAAATGCTATACTATGACTTTATTCGACGTGCTATACAATGACTTTATTCGACATGCTATACTATGACTTTATTCGACATGCTATACTATGACTTTATTCGACATACTATACTATGACTTTATTCAAAATGCTATACTATGACTTTATTCGACGTGCTATACAATGACTTTATTCGACATGCTATACTATGACTTTATTCGACATGCTATACTATGACTTTATTCGACATGCTATACGATTACTTTATTCGACATGCTATACTATGACTTTATTCGACATGCTATACTATGACTTTATTCGACATGCTATACTATGACTTTATTCGACATGCTATACTATGACTTTATTCGACATGCTATACGATGACTTTATTCGACATGCTATACTATGACTTTATTCGACATGCTATACTATGACTTTATTCGACATACTATACTATGACTTTATTTCGACGTGCTATACTACGACTTTATTCGACATGCTATACTATGACTTTATTCAACATGCTATACTATGACTTTATTCGACATACTATACTATGACTTTATTTCGACGTGCTATACTATGACTTTATTCGACATGCTATACTATGACTTTATTCGACATACTATACTATGACTTTATTTCGACGTGCTATACTATGACTTTATTCGACATGCTATACTATGACTTTATTCGACGTGCTATACTATGACTTTATTCGACATACTATACTATGACTTTATTTCGACGTGCTATACTATGACTTTATTCGACATGCTATACTATGACTTTATTCGACATACTATACTATGACTTTATTTCGACGTGCTATACTATGACTTTATTCGACATGCTATACTATGACTTTATTCGACGTGCTATACTATGACTTTATTCAACGTGCTAAACTATGACTTTATTCGACATGCTATACTATGACTTTATTCGACATGCTATACTATGACTTTATTCGACATGCTATACTATGACTTTATTCGACATGCTATACTATGACTTTATTCAACGTGCTATACTATGACTTTATTCGACATGCTATACTATGACTTTATTCGACATGCTATACTACGACTTTATTCGACATGCTATACTATGACTTTATTCAACATGCTATACTATGACTTTATTCGACATACTATACTATGACTTTATTTCGACGTGCTATACTATGACTTTATTCGACATGCTATACTATGACTTTATTCGACATACTATACTATGACTTTATTTCGACGTGCTATACTATGACTTTATTCGACATGCTATACTATGACTTTATTCGACGTGCTATACTATGACTTTATTCGACATACTATACTATGACTTTATTTCGACGTGCTATACTATGACTTTATTCGACATGCTATACTATGACTTTATTCGACATGCTATACTATGACTTTATTCAAAATGCTATACTATGACTTTATTCGACGTGCTATACAATGACTTTATTCGACATGCTATACTATGACTTTATTCGACATGCTATACTATGACTTTATTCGACATGCTATACGATTACTTTATTCGACATGCTATACTATGACTTTATTCGACATGCTATACTATGACTTTATTCGACATGCTATACTATGACTTTATTCGACATGCTATACTATGACTTTCTCAACATGCTATACTATGACTTTATTCGACATGCTATACTATGACTTTATTCGACATGCTATACTATGACTTTATTCGACATGCTATACTATGACTTTATTCGAAATGCTATACTATGACTTTATTCGACGTGCTATACTATGACTTTATTCGAAATGCTATACTATGACTTTATTCGACGTGCTATACTATGACTTTATTCGAAATGCTATACTATGACTTTATTCGACATGCTATACTATGACTTTATTCGACATGCTATACTATGACTTTATTCGACATGCTATACGATTACTTTATTCGACATGCTATACTATGACTTTATTCGACGTGCTATACTATGACTTTATTCAACATGCTATACTATGACTTCATTCGACATGCTATACTATGACTTTCTCGACATGCTATAGTATGACTTTATTCGACATGCTATACTATGACTTTATTCGACATGATATACTATGACTTTATTCGACATGCTATACTATGACTTTATTCAACATGCTATACTACGACTTTATTCGACATGCTATACTATGACTTTATTCAACATGCTATACTATGACTTTATTCGACATACTATACTATGACTTTATTTCGACGTGCTATACTATGACTTTATTCGACATGCTATACTATGACTTTATTCGACATACTATACTATGACTTTATTTCGACGTGCTATACTATGACTTTATTCGACATGCTATACTATGACTTTATTCGACGTGCTATACTATGACTTTATTCGACATACTATACTATGACTTTATTTCGACGTGCTATACTATGACTTTATTCGACATGCTATACTATGACTTTATTCGACATGCTATACTATGACTTTATTCGACGTGCTATACTATGACTTTATTCAAAATGCTATACTATGACTTTATTCGACGTGCTATACAATGACTTTATTCGACATGCTATACTATGACTTTATTCGACATGCTATACTATGACTTTATTCGACGTGCTATACTATGACTTTATTCAAAATGCTATACTATGACTTTATTCGACGTGCTATACAATGACTTTATTCGACATGCTATACTATGACTTTATTCGACATGCTATACTATGACTTTATTCGACATGCTATACGATTACTTTATTCGACATGCTATACTATGACTTTATTCGACATGCTATACGATTACTTTATTCGACATGCTATACTATGACTTTATTCGACATGCTATACTATGACTTTATTCGACATGCTATACTATGACTTTATTCGACATACTATACTATGACTTTATTTCGACGTGCTATACTATGACTTTATTCGACATGCTATACTATGACTTTATTCGACGTGCTATACTATGACTTTATTCGACATACTATACTATGACTTTATTTCGACGTGCTATACTATGACTTTATTCGACATGCTATACTATGACTTTATTCGACATGCTATACTATGACTTTATTCGACGTGCTATACTATGACTTTATTCAAAATGCTATACTATGACTTTATTCGACGTGCTATACAATGACTTTATTCGACATGCTATACTATGACTTTATTCGACATGCTATACTATGACTTTATTCGACGTGCTATACTATGACTTTATTCAAAATGCTATACTATGACTTTATTCGACGTGCTATACAATGACTTTATTCGACATGCTATACTATGACTTTATTCGACGTGCTATACAATGACTTTATTCGACATGCTATACTATGACTTTATTCGACATGCTATACTATGACTTTATTCGACATGCTATACGATTACTTTATTCGACATGCTATACTATGACTTTATTCGACATGCTATACTATGACTTTATTCGACATGCTATACTATGACTTTATTCGACATGCTATACTATGACTTTATTCGACATGCTATACGATGACTTTATTCGACATGCTATACTATGACTTTATTCGACATGCTATACTATGACTTTATTCGACATGCTATACTATGACTTTATTCGACATGCTATACTATGACTTTATTCGACATGCTATACGATGACTTTATTCGACATGCTATAGTATGACTTTATTCGACATGCTATACTATGACTTTATTCGACGTGCTATACTATGACTTTATTCGACATGCTATACTATGACTTCATTCGACATGCTATACTATGACTTTCTCGACATGCTATACTATGACTTTATTCGACATGCTATACTATGACTTTATTCGACATGCTATACTATGACTTTATTCGACATGCTATACTATGACTTTATTCAACATGCTATACTATGACTTTATTCGACGTGCTATACTATGACTTTATTCGACATGCTATACTATGACTTTATTCGACATGCTATACTATGACTTTATTCAACATGCTATACTATGACTTTATTCGACGTGCTATACTATGACTTTATTCAAAATGCTATACTATGACTTTATTCGACGTGCTATACTATGACTTTATTCAACATGCTCTACTATGACTTTATTCGACGTGCTATACTATGACTTTATTCAACATGCTATACTATGACTTTATTCGACGTGCTATACTATGACTTTATTCAACATGCTAAGCTATGACTTTATTCGACGTGCTATACTATGACTTTATTCGACGTGCTATACTATGACTTTATTCGAAATGCTATACTATGACTTTATTCGACATGCTATACTATGACTTCATTCGACATGCTATACTATGACTTTCTCGACATGCTATACTATGACTTTATTCGACATGCTATACTATGACTTTATTCGACATGCTATACTATGACTTTATTCGACATGCTATACTATGACTTTCTCGACATGCTATACTATGACTTTATTCGACATGCTATAGTATGACTTTATTCGACATGCTATACTATGACTTTATTCGACATGCTATACTATGACTTTATTCGACATGCTATACGATGACTTTATTCAACATGCTATAGTATGACTTTATTCGACATGCTATACTATGACTTTATTCGACATGCTATACTATGACTTTATTCGACATGCTATACTATGACTTTATTCGACATGCTATACGATTACTTTATTCGACATGCTATACTATGACTTTATTCGACATGCTATACTATGACTTTATTCGACATGCTATACTATGACTTTATTCGACATGCTATACTATGACTTTATTCGACATGCTATACGATGACTTTATTCGACATGCTATACTATGACTTCATTCGACATGCTATACTATGACTTCATTCGACATGCTATACTATGACTTTCTCGACATGCTATACTATGACTTTATTCGACATGCTATACTATGACTTTATTCGACATGCTATACTATGACTTTATTCGACATGCTATACTATGACTTTATTCGACATGCTATACTATGACTTTCTCGACATGCTATACTATGACTTTATTCGACATGCTATACTATGACTTTATTCGACATGCTATACTATGACTTTATTCGACATGCTATACTATGACTTTATTCGACATGCTATACGATGACTTTATTCGACATGCTATAGTATGACTTTATTCGACATGCTATACTATGACTTTATTCGACATGCTATACTATGACTTTATTCGACATGCTATACTATGACTTTATTCGACATGCTATACTATGACTTTATTCGACATGCTATACGATGACTTTATTCGACATGCTATACTATGACTTTATTCGACATGCTATACTATGACTTCATTCGACATGCTATACTATGACTTTCTCGACATGCTATACTATGACTTTATTCGACATGCTATACTATGACTTTATTCGACATGCTATACTATGACTTTATTCGACATGCTATACGATGACTTCATTCGACATGCTATACTATGACTTTCTCGACATGCTATACTATGACTTTATTCGACATGCTATACTATGACTTTATTCGACATGCTATACTATGACTTCATTCGACATGCTATACTATGACTTTCTCGACATGCTATACTATGACTTTATTCGACATGCTATAGTATGACTTTATTCGACATGCTATACTATGACTTTATTCGACATGCTATACTATGACTTTATTCGACATGCTATACTATGACTTTATTCGACATGCTATACTATGACTTTATTCGACATGCTATACGATTACTTTATTCGACATGCTATACTATGACTTTATTCGACATGCTATACGATGACTTTATTCAACATGCTATAGTATGACTTTATTCGACATGCTATACAATGACTTTATTCGACATGCTATACTATGACTTTATTCGACATGCTATACTATGACTTTATTCGACATGCTATACGATTACTTTATTCGACATGCTATACTATGACTTTATTCGACATGCTATACTATGACTTTATTCGACATGCTATACTATGACTTTATTCGACATGCTATACTATGACTTTATTCGACATGCTATACGATGACTTTATTCGACATGCTATACTATGACTTTATTCGACATGCTATACTATGACTTCATTCGACATGCTATACTATGACTTTCTCGACATGCTATACTATGACTTTATTCGACATGCTATACTATGACTTTATTCGACATGCTATACTATGACTTTATTCGACATGCTATACTATGACTTTATTCGACATGCTATACGATGACTTTATTCGACATGCTATAGTATGACTTTATTCGACATGCTATACTATGACTTTATTCGACATGCTATACTATGACTTTATTCGACATGCTATACTATGACTTTATTCAACATGCTATACGATTACTTTATTCGACATGCTATACTATGACTTTATTCGACATGCTATACTATGACTTTATTCAACATGCTATACTATGACTTCATTCGACATGCTATACTATGACTTTCTCGACATGCTATAGTATGACTTTATTCGACATGCTATACTATGACTTTATTCGACATGATATACTATGACTTTATTCGACATGCTATACTATGACTTTATTCAACATGCTATACTACGACTTTATTCGACATGCTATACTATGACTTTATTCAACATGCTATACTATGACTTTATTCGACATACTATACTATGACTTTATTTCGACGTGCTATACTATGACTTTATTCGACATGCTATACTATGACTTTATTCGACGTGCTATACTATGACTTTATTCAAAATGCTATACTATGACTTTATTCGACGTGCTATACTATGACTTTATTCGACATGCTATACAGTGACTTTATTCGACATGCTATACTATGACTTTATTCAACATGCTATACTATGACTTTATTCGACATGCTATACTATGACTTTATTCAACATGCTATACTATGACTTTATTCGACGTGCTATACTATGACTTTATTCAAAATGCTATACTATGACTTTATTCGACGTGCTATACTATGACTTTATTCAACATGCTCTACTATGACTTTATTCGACGTGCTATACTATGACTTTATTCAACATGCTATACTATGACTTTATTCGACGTGCTATACTATGACTTTATTCAACATGCTAAGCTATGACTTTATTCGACGTGCTATACTATGACTTTATTCGACGTGCTATACTATGACTTTATTCGAAATGCTATACTATGACTTTATTCGACATGCTATACTATGACTTTATTCGACATGCTATACTATGACTTTATTCGACATGCTATACTATGACTTTATTCGACATGCTATACGATGACTTTATTCGACATGCTATACTATGACTTTATTCGACATGCTATACTATGACTTCATTCGACATGCTATACTATGACTTTCTCGACATGCTATACTATGACTTTATTCGACATGCTATACTATGACTTTATTCGACATGCTATACTATGACTTTATTCGACATGCTATACGATGACTTCATTCGACATGCTATACTATGACTTTCTCGACATGCTATACTATGACTTTATTCGACATGCTATACTATGACTTTATTCGACATGCTATACTATGACTTCATTCGACATGCTATACTATGACTTTCTCGACATGCTATACTATGACTTTATTCGACATGCTATAGTATGACTTTATTCGACGTGCTATACTATGACTTTATTCAACATGCTCTACTATGACTTTATTCGACGTGCTATACTATGACTTTATTCAACATGCTATACTATGACTTTATTCGACGTGCTATACTATGACTTTATTCAACATGCTATACTATGACTTTATTCGACGTGCTATACTATGACTTTATTCGACGTGCTATACTATGACTTTATTCGACATGCTATACTATGACTTTATTCGACATGCTATACTATGACTTTATTCGACATGCTATACTATGACTTTATTCGACATGCTATACTATGACTTTATTCGACATGCTATACGATGACTTTATTCGACATGCTATACTATGACTTTATTCGACATGCTATACTATGACTTCATTCGACATGCTATACTATGACTTTCTCGACATGCTATACTATGACTTTATTCGACATGCTATACTATGACTTTATTCGACATGCTATACTATGACTTTATTCGACATGCTATACGATGACTTCATTCGACATGCTATACTATGACTTTCTCGACATGCTATACTATGACTTTATTCGACATGCTATACTATGACTTTATTCGACATGCTATACTATGACTTCATTCGACATGCTATACTATGACTTTCTCGACATGCTATACTATGACTTTATTCGACATGCTATAGTATGACTTTATTCGACATGCTATACTATGACTTTATTCGACATGCTATACTATGACTTTATTCGACATGCTATACTATGACTTTATTCGACATGCTATACTATGACTTTATTCGACATGCTATACGATGACTTTATTCAACATGCTATAGTATGACTTTATTCGACATGCTATACTATGACTTTATTCGACATGCTATACTATGACTTTATTCGACATGCTATACTATGACTTTATTCGACATGCTATACTATGACTTTATTCGACATGCTATACGATTACTTTATTCGACATGCTATACTATGACTTTATTCGACATGCTATACTATGACTTTATTCGACATGCTATACTATGACTTTATTCGACATGCTATACTATGACTTTATTCGACATGCTATACGATGACTTTATTCGACATGCTATACTATGACTTCATTCGACATGCTATACTATGACTTCATTCGACATGCTATACTATGACTTTCTCGACATGCTATACTATGACTTTATTCGACATGCTATACTATGACTTTATTCGACATGCTATACTATGACTTTATTCGACATGCTATACTATGACTTTATTCGACATGCTATACGATGACTTTATTCGACATGCTATAGTATGACTTTATTCGACATGCTATACTATGACTTTATTCGACATGCTATACTATGACTTTATTCGACATGCTATACTATGACTTTATTCGACATGCTATACGATTACTTTATTCGACATGCTATGCTATGACTTTATTCGACATGCTATACTATGACTTTATTCAACATGCTATACTATGACTTCATTCGACATGCTATACTATGACTTTCTCGACATGCTATAGTATGACTTTATTCGACATGCTATACTATGACTTTATTCGACATGATATACTATGACTTTATTCGACATGCTATACTATGACTTTATTCAACATGCTATACTACGACTTTATTCGACATGCTATACTATGACTTTATTCAACATGCTATACTATGACTTTATTCGACATACTATACTATGACTTTATTTCGACGTGCTATACTATGACTTTATTCGACATGCTATACTATGACTTTATTCGACATACTATACTATGACTTTATTTCGACGTGCTATACTATGACTTTATTCGACATGCTATACTATGACTTTATTCGACGTGCTATACTATGACTTTATTCGACATACTATACTATGACTTTATTTCGACGTGCTATACTATGACTTTATTCGACATGCTATACTATGACTTTATTCGACGTGCTATACTATGACTTTATTCAAAATGCTATACTATGACTTTATTCGACGTGCTATACTATGACTTTATTCGACATGCTATACAGTGACTTTATTCGACATGCTATACTATGACTTTATTCAACATGCTCTACTATGACTTTATTCGACGTGCTATACTATGACTTTATTCAACATGCTATACTATGACTTTATTCGACGTGCTATACTATGACTTCATTCAACATGCTAAACTATGACTTTATTCGACGTGCTATACTATGACTTTATTCAAAGTGCTATACTATGACTTTATTCGACGTGCTATACTATGACTTTATTCAAAATGCTATACTATGACTTCATTCAACGTGCTATACGATGACTTTATTCAACATGCTATACTATGACTTTATTCGACATGCTATACTATGACTTTATTCGACATGCTATACTATGACTTTATTCGACATGCTATACTATGACTTTATTCGACGTGCTATACTATGACTTTATTCGACATGCTATACTATGACTTTATTCAACATGCTATACTATGACTTTATTCAACATGCTATACTATGACTTTATTCGACATGCTATACTATGACTTTATTCGACATGCTATACTATGACTTTATTCGACATGCTATAGTATGACTTTATTCGACATGCTATAGTATGACTTTATTCGACATGCTATACTATGACTTTATTCGACATGCTATACTATGACTTTATTCAACATGCTATACTACGACTTTATTCGACATGCTATACTATGACTTTATTCGACATGATATACTATGACTTTATTCGACATGCTATACTATGACTTTATTCAACATGCGATACTACGACTTTATTCGACATGCTATACTATGACTTTATTCAACATGCTATACTATGACTTTATTCGACATGCTATACTATGACTTTATTTCGACGTGCTATACTATGACTTTATTCGACATGCTATACTATGACTTTATTCAACGTGCTATACTATGACTTTATTCGACGTGCTATACTATGACTTTATTTCGACGTGCTATACTATGACTTTATTCGACATGCTATACTATGACTTTATTCAACATGCTATACTATGACTTTATTCGACGTGCTATACTATGACTTTATTCAAAATGCTATACTATGACTTTATTCGACGTGCTATACTATGACTTTATTCAACATGCTCTACTATGACTTTATTCGACGTGCTATACTATGACTTTATTCAACATGCTATACTATGACTTTATTCGACGTGCTATACTATGACTTTATTCAACATGCTAAGCTATGACTTTATTCGACGTGCTATACTATGACTTTATTCGACGTGCTATACTATGACTTTATTCGAAATGCTATACTATGACTTTATTCGACATGCTATACTATGACTTCATTCGACATGCTATACTATGACTTTCTCGACATGCTATACTATGACTTTATTCGACATGCTATACTATGACTTTATTCGACATGCTATACTATGACTTTATTCGACATGCTATACTATGACTTTCTCGACATGCTATACTATGACTTTATTCGACATGCTATAGTATGACTTTATTCGACATGCTATACTATGACTTTATTCGACATGCTATACTATGACTTTATTCGACATGCTATACGATGACTTTATTCAACATGCTATAGTATGACTTTATTCGACATGCTATACTATGACTTTATTCGACATGCTATACTATGACTTTATTCGACATGCTATACTATGACTTTATTCGACATGCTATACGATTACTTTATTCGACATGCTATACTATGACTTTATTCGACATGCTATACTATGACTTTATTCGACATGCTATACTATGACTTTATTCGACATGCTATACTATGACTTTATTCGACATGCTATACGATGACTTTATTCGACATGCTATACTATGACTTCATTCGACATGCTATACTATGACTTCATTCGACATGCTATACTATGACTTTCTCGACATGCTATACTATGACTTTATTCGACATGCTATACTATGACTTTATTCGACATGCTATACTATGACTTTATTCGACATGCTATACTATGACTTTATTCGACATGCTATACTATGACTTTCTCGACATGCTATACTATGACTTTATTCGACATGCTATACTATGACTTTATTCGACATGCTATACTATGACTTTATTCGACATGCTATACTATGACTTTATTCGACATGCTATACGATGACTTTATTCGACATGCTATAGTATGACTTTATTCGACATGCTATACTATGACTTTATTCGACATGCTATACTATGACTTTATTCGACATGCTATACTATGACTTTATTCGACATGCTATACTATGACTTTATTCGACATGCTATACGATGACTTTATTCGACATGCTATACTATGACTTTATTCGACATGCTATACTATGACTTCATTCGACATGCTATACTATGACTTTCTCGACATGCTATACTATGACTTTATTCGACATGCTATACTATGACTTTATTCGACATGCTATACTATGACTTTATTCGACATGCTATACGATGACTTCATTCGACATGCTATACTATGACTTTCTCGACATGCTATACTATGACTTTATTCGACATGCTATACTATGACTTTATTCGACATGCTATACTATGACTTCATTCGACATGCTATACTATGACTTTCTCGACATGCTATACTATGACTTTATTCGACATGCTATAGTATGACTTTATTCGACATGCTATACTATGACTTTATTCGACATGCTATACTATGACTTTATTCGACATGCTATACTATGACTTTATTCGACATGCTATACTATGACTTTATTCGACATGCTATACGATTACTTTATTCGACATGCTATACTATGACTTTATTCGACATGCTATACGATGACTTTATTCAACATGCTATAGTATGACTTTATTCGACATGCTATACAATGACTTTATTCGACATGCTATACTATGACTTTATTCGACATGCTATACTATGACTTTATTCGACATGCTATACGATTACTTTATTCGACATGCTATACTATGACTTTATTCGACATGCTATACTATGACTTTATTCGACATGCTATACTATGACTTTATTCGACATGCTATACTATGACTTTATTCGACATGCTATACGATGACTTTATTCGACATGCTATACTATGACTTTATTCGACATGCTATACTATGACTTCATTCGACATGCTATACTATGACTTTCTCGACATGCTATACTATGACTTTATTCGACATGCTATACTATGACTTTATTCGACATGCTATACTATGACTTTATTCGACATGCTATACTATGACTTTATTCGACATGCTATACGATGACTTTATTCGACATGCTATAGTATGACTTTATTCGACATGCTATACTATGACTTTATTCGACATGCTATACTATGACTTTATTCGACATGCTATACTATGACTTTATTCAACATGCTATACGATTACTTTATTCGACATGCTATACTATGACTTTATTCGACATGCTATACTATGACTTTATTCAACATGCTATACTATGACTTCATTCGACATGCTATACTATGACTTTCTCGACATGCTATAGTATGACTTTATTCGACATGCTATACTATGACTTTATTCGACATGATATACTATGACTTTATTCGACATGCTATACTATGACTTTATTCAACATGCTATACTACGACTTTATTCGACATGCTATACTATGACTTTATTCAACATGCTATACTATGACTTTATTCGACATACTATACTATGACTTTATTTCGACGTGCTATACTATGACTTTATTCGACATGCTATACTATGACTTTATTCGACGTGCTATACTATGACTTTATTCAAAATGCTATACTATGACTTTATTCGACGTGCTATACTATGACTTTATTCGACATGCTATACAGTGACTTTATTCGACATGCTATACTATGACTTTATTCAACATGCTATACTATGACTTTATTCGACATGCTATACTATGACTTTATTCAACATGCTATACTATGACTTTATTCGACGTGCTATACTATGACTTTATTCAAAATGCTATACTATGACTTTATTCGACGTGCTATACTATGACTTTATTCAACATGCTCTACTATGACTTTATTCGACGTGCTATACTATGACTTTATTCAACATGCTATACTATGACTTTATTCGACGTGCTATACTATGACTTTATTCAACATGCTAAGCTATGACTTTATTCGACGTGCTATACTATGACTTTATTCGACGTGCTATACTATGACTTTATTCGAAATGCTATACTATGACTTTATTCGACATGCTATACTATGACTTTATTCGACATGCTATACTATGACTTTATTCGACATGCTATACTATGACTTTATTCGACATGCTATACGATGACTTTATTCGACATGCTATACTATGACTTTATTCGACATGCTATACTATGACTTCATTCGACATGCTATACTATGACTTTCTCGACATGCTATACTATGACTTTATTCGACATGCTATACTATGACTTTATTCGACATGCTATACTATGACTTTATTCGACATGCTATACGATGACTTCATTCGACATGCTATACTATGACTTTCTCGACATGCTATACTATGACTTTATTCGACATGCTATACTATGACTTTATTCGACATGCTATACTATGACTTCATTCGACATGCTATACTATGACTTTCTCGACATGCTATACTATGACTTTATTCGACATGCTATAGTATGACTTTATTCGACGTGCTATACTATGACTTTATTCAACATGCTCTACTATGACTTTATTCGACGTGCTATACTATGACTTTATTCAACATGCTATACTATGACTTTATTCGACGTGCTATACTATGACTTTATTCAACATGCTATACTATGACTTTATTCGACGTGCTATACTATGACTTTATTCGACGTGCTATACTATGACTTTATTCGACATGCTATACTATGACTTTATTCGACATGCTATACTATGACTTTATTCGACATGCTATACTATGACTTTATTCGACATGCTATACTATGACTTTATTCGACATGCTATACGATGACTTTATTCGACATGCTATACTATGACTTTATTCGACATGCTATACTATGACTTCATTCGACATGCTATACTATGACTTTCTCGACATGCTATACTATGACTTTATTCGACATGCTATACTATGACTTTATTCGACATGCTATACTATGACTTTATTCGACATGCTATACGATGACTTCATTCGACATGCTATACTATGACTTTCTCGACATGCTATACTATGACTTTATTCGACATGCTATACTATGACTTTATTCGACATGCTATACTATGACTTCATTCGACATGCTATACTATGACTTTCTCGACATGCTATACTATGACTTTATTCGACATGCTATAGTATGACTTTATTCGACATGCTATACTATGACTTTATTCGACATGCTATACTATGACTTTATTCGACATGCTATACTATGACTTTATTCGACATGCTATACTATGACTTTATTCGACATGCTATACGATGACTTTATTCAACATGCTATAGTATGACTTTATTCGACATGCTATACTATGACTTTATTCGACATGCTATACTATGACTTTATTCGACATGCTATACTATGACTTTATTCGACATGCTATACTATGACTTTATTCGACATGCTATACGATTACTTTATTCGACATGCTATACTATGACTTTATTCGACATGCTATACTATGACTTTATTCGACATGCTATACTATGACTTTATTCGACATGCTATACTATGACTTTATTCGACATGCTATACGATGACTTTATTCGACATGCTATACTATGACTTCATTCGACATGCTATACTATGACTTCATTCGACATGCTATACTATGACTTTCTCGACATGCTATACTATGACTTTATTCGACATGCTATACTATGACTTTATTCGACATGCTATACTATGACTTTATTCGACATGCTATACTATGACTTTATTCGACATGCTATACGATGACTTTATTCGACATGCTATAGTATGACTTTATTCGACATGCTATACTATGACTTTATTCGACATGCTATACTATGACTTTATTCGACATGCTATACTATGACTTTATTCGACATGCTATACGATTACTTTATTCGACATGCTATGCTATGACTTTATTCGACATGCTATACTATGACTTTATTCAACATGCTATACTATGACTTCATTCGACATGCTATACTATGACTTTCTCGACATGCTATAGTATGACTTTATTCGACATGCTATACTATGACTTTATTCGACATGATATACTATGACTTTATTCGACATGCTATACTATGACTTTATTCAACATGCTATACTACGACTTTATTCGACATGCTATACTATGACTTTATTCAACATGCTATACTATGACTTTATTCGACATACTATACTATGACTTTATTTCGACGTGCTATACTATGACTTTATTCGACATGCTATACTATGACTTTATTCGACATACTATACTATGACTTTATTTCGACGTGCTATACTATGACTTTATTCGACATGCTATACTATGACTTTATTCGACGTGCTATACTATGACTTTATTCGACATACTATACTATGACTTTATTTCGACGTGCTATACTATGACTTTATTCGACATGCTATACTATGACTTTATTCGACGTGCTATACTATGACTTTATTCAAAATGCTATACTATGACTTTATTCGACGTGCTATACTATGACTTTATTCGACATGCTATACAGTGACTTTATTCGACATGCTATACTATGACTTTATTCAACATGCTCTACTATGACTTTATTCGACGTGCTATACTATGACTTTATTCAACATGCTATACTATGACTTTATTCGACGTGCTATACTATGACTTCATTCAACATGCTAAACTATGACTTTATTCGACGTGCTATACTATGACTTTATTCAAAGTGCTATACTATGACTTTATTCGACGTGCTATACTATGACTTTATTCAAAATGCTATACTATGACTTCATTCAACGTGCTATACGATGACTTTATTCAACATGCTATACTATGACTTTATTCGACATGCTATACTATGACTTTATTCGACATGCTATACTATGACTTTATTCGACATGCTATACTATGACTTTATTCGACGTGCTATACTATGACTTTATTCGACATGCTATACTATGACTTTATTCAACATGCTATACTATGACTTTATTCAACATGCTATACTATGACTTTATTCGACATGCTATACTATGACTTTATTCGACATGCTATACTATGACTTTATTCGACATGCTATAGTATGACTTTATTCGACATGCTATAGTATGACTTTATTCGACATGCTATACTATGACTTTATTCGACATGCTATACTATGACTTTATTCAACATGCTATACTACGACTTTATTCGACATGCTATACTATGACTTTATTCGACATGATATACTATGACTTTATTCGACATGCTATACTATGACTTTATTCAACATGCGATACTACGACTTTATTCGACATGCTATACTATGACTTTATTCAACATGCTATACTATGACTTTATTCGACATGCTATACTATGACTTTATTTCGACGTGCTATACTATGACTTTATTCGACATGCTATACTATGACTTTATTCAACGTGCTATACTATGACTTTATTCGACGTGCTATACTATGACTTTATTTCGACGTGCTATACTATGACTTTATTCGACATGCTATACTATGACTTTATTCAACATGCTAAACTATGACTTTATTTGACATGCTATACTATGACTTTATTCGACGTGCTATACTATGACTTCATTCGACATGCTATACTATGACTTTATTCAACATGCTATACTATGACTTTATTCGACATGCTATACTATGACTTTATTCGACATGCTATACTATGACTTTATTCGACATGCTATAGTATGACTTTATTCGACATGCTATACTATGACTTTATTCGACATGCTATACTATGACTTTATTCGACATGCTATACGATGACTTTATTCAACATGCTATAGTATGACTTTATTCGACATGCTATACTATGACTTTATTCGACATGCTATACTATGACTTTATTCGACATGCTATACTATGACTTTATTCGACATGCTATACGATTACTTTATTCGACATGCTATACTATGACTTTATTCGACATGCTATACTATGACTTTATTCGACATGCTATACTATGACTTTATTCGACATGCTATACTATGACTTTATTCGACATGCTATACGATGACTTTATTCGACATGCTATACTATGACTTCATTCGACATGCTATACTATGACTTCATTCGACATGCTATACTATGACTTTCTCGACATGCTATACTATGACTTTATTCGACATGCTATACTATGACTTTATTCGACATGCTATACTATGACTTTATTCGACATGCTATACTATGACTTTATTCGACATGCTATACTATGACTTTCTCGACATGCTATACTATGACTTTATTCGACATGCTATACTATGACTTTATTCGACATGCTATACTATGACTTTATTCGACATGCTATACTATGACTTTATTCGACATGCTATACGATGACTTTATTCGACATGCTATAGTATGACTTTATTCGACATGCTATACTATGACTTTATTCGACATGCTATACTATGACTTTATTCGACATGCTATACTATGACTTTATTCGACATGCTATACTATGACTTTATTCGACATGCTATACGATGACTTTATTCGACATGCTATACTATGACTTTATTCGACATGCTATACTATGACTTCATTCGACATGCTATACTATGACTTTCTCGACATGCTATACTATGACTTTATTCGACATGCTATACTATGACTTTATTCGACATGCTATACTATGACTTTATTCGACATGCTATACGATGACTTCATTCGACATGCTATACTATGACTTTCTCGACATGCTATACTATGACTTTATTCGACATGCTATACTATGACTTTATTCGACATGCTATACTATGACTTCATTCGACATGCTATACTATGACTTTCTCGACATGCTATACTATGACTTTATTCGACATGCTATAGTATGACTTTATTCGACATGCTATACTATGACTTTATTCGACATGCTATACTATGACTTTATTCGACATGCTATACTATGACTTTATTCGACATGCTATACTATGACTTTATTCGACATGCTATACGATTACTTTATTCGACATGCTATACTATGACTTTATTCGACATGCTATACGATGACTTTATTCAACATGCTATAGTATGACTTTATTCGACATGCTATACAATGACTTTATTCGACATGCTATACTATGACTTTATTCGACATGCTATACTATGACTTTATTCGACATGCTATACGATTACTTTATTCGACATGCTATACTATGACTTTATTCGACATGCTATACTATGACTTTATTCGACATGCTATACTATGACTTTATTCGACATGCTATACTATGACTTTATTCGACATGCTATACGATGACTTTATTCGACATGCTATACTATGACTTTATTCGACATGCTATACTATGACTTCATTCGACATGCTATACTATGACTTTCTCGACATGCTATACTATGACTTTATTCGACATGCTATACTATGACTTTATTCGACATGCTATACTATGACTTTATTCGACATGCTATACTATGACTTTATTCGACATGCTATACGATGACTTTATTCGACATGCTATAGTATGACTTTATTCGACATGCTATACTATGACTTTATTCGACATGCTATACTATGACTTTATTCGACATGCTATACTATGACTTTATTCAACATGCTATACGATTACTTTATTCGACATGCTATACTATGACTTTATTCGACATGCTATACTATGACTTTATTCAACATGCTATACTATGACTTCATTCGACATGCTATACTATGACTTTCTCGACATGCTATAGTATGACTTTATTCGACATGCTATACTATGACTTTATTCGACATGATATACTATGACTTTATTCGACATGCTATACTATGACTTTATTCAACATGCTATACTACGACTTTATTCGACATGCTATACTATGACTTTATTCAACATGCTATACTATGACTTTATTCGACATACTATACTATGACTTTATTTCGACGTGCTATACTATGACTTTATTCGACATGCTATACTATGACTTTATTCGACGTGCTATACTATGACTTTATTCAAAATGCTATACTATGACTTTATTCGACGTGCTATACTATGACTTTATTCGACATGCTATACAGTGACTTTATTCGACATGCTATACTATGACTTTATTCAACATGCTATACTATGACTTTATTCGACATGCTATACTATGACTTTATTCAACATGCTATACTATGACTTTATTCGACGTGCTATACTATGACTTTATTCAAAATGCTATACTATGACTTTATTCGACGTGCTATACTATGACTTTATTCAACATGCTCTACTATGACTTTATTCGACGTGCTATACTATGACTTTATTCAACATGCTATACTATGACTTTATTCGACGTGCTATACTATGACTTTATTCAACATGCTAAGCTATGACGTGCTATACTATGACTTTATTCAACATGCTAAACTATGACTTTATTCGACGTGCTATACTATGACTTTATTCGAAATGCTATACTATGACTTTATTCGACATGCTATACTATGACTTTATTCGACGTGCTATACTATGACTTTATTCGACGTGCTATACTATGACTTTATTCGACATGCTATACTATGACTTTATTCGACATGCTATACTATGACTTTATTCGACATGCTATACTATGACTTTATTCGACATGCTATACTATGACTTTATTCGACATGCTATACGATGACTTTATTCGACATGCTATACTATGACTTTATTCGACATGCTATACTATGACTTCATTCGACATGCTATACTATGACTTTCTCGACATGCTATACTATGACTTTATTCGACATGCTATACTATGACTTTATTCGACATGCTATACTATGACTTTATTCGACATGCTATACGATGACTTCATTCGACATGCTATACTATGACTTTCTCGACATGCTATACTATGACTTTATTCGACATGCTATACTATGACTTTATTCGACATGCTATACTATGACTTCATTCGACATGCTATACTATGACTTTCTCGACATGCTATACTATGACTTTATTCGACATGCTATAGTATGACTTTATTCGACATGCTATACTATGACTTTATTCGACATGCTATACTATGACTTTATTCGACATGCTATACTATGACTTTATTCGACATGCTATACTATGACTTTATTCGACATGCTATACGATGACTTTATTCAACATGCTATAGTATGACTTTATTCGACATGCTATACTATGACTTTATTCGACATGCTATACTATGACTTTATTCGACATGCTATACTATGACTTTATTCGACATGCTATACTATGACTTTATTCGACATGCTATACGATTACTTTATTCGACATGCTATACTATGACTTTATTCGACATGCTATACTATGACTTTATTCGACATGCTATACTATGACTTTATTCGACATGCTATACTATGACTTTATTCGACATGCTATACGATGACTTTATTCGACATGCTATACTATGACTTCATTCGACATGCTATACTATGACTTCATTCGACATGCTATACTATGACTTTCTCGACATGCTATACTATGACTTTATTCGACATGCTATACTATGACTTTATTCGACATGCTATACTATGACTTTATTCGACATGCTATACTATGACTTTATTCGACATGCTATACGATGACTTTATTCGACATGCTATAGTATGACTTTATTCGACATGCTATACTATGACTTTATTCGACATGCTATACTATGACTTTATTCGACATGCTATACTATGACTTTATTCGACATGCTATACGATTACTTTATTCGACATGCTATGCTATGACTTTATTCGACATGCTATACTATGACTTTATTCAACATGCTATACTATGACTTCATTCGACATGCTATACTATGACTTTCTCGACATGCTATAGTATGACTTTATTCGACATGCTATACTATGACTTTATTCGACATGATATACTATGACTTTATTCGACATGCTATACTATGACTTTATTCAACATGCTATACTACGACTTTATTCGACATGCTATACTATGACTTTATTCAACATGCTATACTATGACTTTATTCGACATACTATACTATGACTTTATTTCGACGTGCTATACTATGACTTTATTCGACATGCTATACTATGACTTTATTCGACATACTATACTATGACTTTATTTCGACGTGCTATACTATGACTTTATTCGACATGCTATACTATGACTTTATTCGACGTGCTATACTATGACTTTATTCGACATACTATACTATGACTTTATTTCGACGTGCTATACTATGACTTTATTCGACATGCTATACTATGACTTTATTCGACGTGCTATACTATGACTTTATTCAAAATGCTATACTATGACTTTATTCGACGTGCTATACTATGACTTTATTCGACATGCTATACAGTGACTTTATTCGACATGCTATACTATGACTTTATTCAACATGCTCTACTATGACTTTATTCGACGTGCTATACTATGACTTTATTCAACATGCTATACTATGACTTTATTCGACGTGCTATACTATGACTTTATTCAACATGCTAAACTATGACTTTATTCGACGTGCTATACTATGACTTTATTCAAAGTGCTATACTATGACTTTATTCGACGTGCTATACTATGACTTTATTCAAAATGCTATACTATGACTTCATTCAACGTGCTATACGATGACTTTATTCAACATGCTATACTATGACTTTATTCGACATGCTATACTATGACTTTATTCGACATGCTATACTATGACTTTATTCGACATGCTATACTATGACTTTATTCGACGTGCTATACTATGACTTTATTCGACATGCTATACTATGACTTTATTCAACATGCTATACTATGACTTTATTCAACATGCTATACTATGACTTTATTCGACATGCTATACTATGACTTTATTCGACATGCTATACTATGACTTTATTCGACATGCTATAGTATGACTTTATTCGACATGCTATAGTATGACTTTATTCGACATGCTATACTATGACTTTATTCGACATGCTATACTATGACTTTATTCAACATGCTATACTACGACTTTATTCGACATGCTATACTATGACTTTATTCGACATGATATACTATGACTTTATTCGACATGCTATACTATGACTTTATTCAACATGCGATACTACGACTTTATTCGACATGCTATACTATGACTTTATTCAACATGCTATACTATGACTTTATTCGACATGCTATACTATGACTTTATTTCGACGTGCTATACTATGACTTTATTCGACATGCTATACTATGACTTTATTCAACGTGCTATACTATGACTTTATTCGACGTGCTATACTATGACTTTATTTCGACGTGCTATACTATGACTTTATTCGACATGCTATACTATGACTTTATTCAACATGCTAAACTATGACTTTATTTGACATGCTATACTATGACTTTATTCGACGTGCTATACTATGACTTCATTCGACATGCTATACTATGACTTTATTCAACATGCTATACTATGACTTTATTCGACATGCTATACTATGACTTTATTCGACATGCTATACTATGACTTTATTCGACGTGCTATACTATGACTTTATTCAACGTGCTAAACTATGACTTTATTCGACATGCTATACTATGACTTTATTCGACGTGCTATACTATGACTTCATTCGACATGCTATACTATGACTTTATTCGACACGCTATACTATGACTTTATTCAACACGCTATACTATGACTTTATTCGACATGCTATACTATGACTTTATTCGACATGCTATACTATGACTTTATTCGACATGCTATACTATGACTTTATTCGACGTGCTATACTATGACTTTATTCAACATGCTATACTATGACTTTATTCGACGTGCTATACTATGACTTTATTCAACATGCTAAACTATGACTTTATTCGACGTGCTATACTATGACTTTATTCAAAGTGCTATACTATGACTTTATTCGACATGCTATACTATGACTTTATTCGACATGCTATACTATGACTTTATTCGACATGCTATAGTATGACTTTATTCGACATGCTATAGTATGACTTTATTCGACATGCTATACTATGACTTTATTCGACATGCTATACTATGACTTTATTCGACATGCTATACTATGACTTTATTCAACGTGCTATACTATGACTTCATTCGACATGCTATACTATGACTTTATTCGACATGCTATACTATGACTTTATTCGACATGCTATACTATGACTTTATTCAAAATGCTATACTATAACTTTATTCGACATGCTATACTATGACTTTATTCGACGTGCTATACTATGACTTTATTCAACATGCTATACTATGACTTTATTCGACATGCTATACTATGACTTTATTCGACATGCTATACTATGACTTTATTCAAAATGCTATACTATGACTTTATTCGACATGCTATACTATGACTTTATTCGACATGCTATACTATGACTTTATTCAACGTGCTATACTATGACTTCATTCGACATGCTATACTATGACTTTATTCGACATGCTATACTATGACTTTATTCGACATGCTATACTATGACTTTATTCAAAATGCTATACTATGACTTTATTCGACATGCTATACTATGACTTTATTCGACGTGCTATACTATGACTTTATTCAACATGCTATACTATGACTTTATTCGACATGCTATACTATGACTTTATTCGACATGCTATACTATGACTTTATTCAAAATGCTATACTATAACTTTATTCGACGTGCTATACTATGACTTTATTCGACATGCTATACTATGACTTTATTCGACATGCTATACTATGACTTTATTCGACATGCTAAACTATGACTTTATTCGACGTGCTATACTATGACTTTATTCGACGTGCTATACTATGACTTCATTCGACATGCTATACTATGACTTTATTCGACACGCTATACTATGACTTTATTCAACACGCTATACTATGACTTTATTCGACATGCTATACTATGACTTTATTCGACATGCTATACTATGACTTTATTCAAAATGCTATACTATAACTTTATTCGACGTGCTATACTATGACTTTATTCGACATGCTATACTATGACTTTATTCGACATGCTATACTATGACTTTCTCGACATGCTATACTATGACTTTATTCGACATGCTATACTATGACTTTATTCGACATGCTATACTATGACTTTATTCGACATGCTATACTATGACTTTATTCGAAATGCTATACTATGACTTTATTCGACGTGCTATACTATGACTTTATTCGAAATGCTATACTATGACTTTATTCGACGTGCTATACTATGACTTTATTCGACGTGCTATACTATGACTTTATTCGAAATGCTATACTATGACTTTATTCGACATGCTATACTATGACTTTATTCGACGTGCTATACTATGACTTTATTCGACGTGCTATACTATGACTTTATTCGACTTGCTATACTATGACTTTATTCGACATGCTATACTATGACTTTATTCGACATGCTATACTATGACTTTATTCGACATGCTATACTATGACTTTATTCGACATGCTATACGATGACTTTATTCGACATGCTATACTATGACTTTATTCGACATGCTATACTATGACTTCATTCGACATGCTATACTATGACTTTCTCGACATGCTATACTATGACTTTATTCGACATGCTATACTATGACTTTATTCGACATGCTATACTATGACTTTATTCGACATGCTATACTATGACTTTATTCGACATGCTATACGATGACTTTATTCAACATGCTATAGTATGACTTTATTCGACATGCTATACTATGACTTTATTCGACATGCTATACTATGACTTTATTCGACATGCTATACTATGACTTTATTCGACATGCTATACGATTACTTTATTCGACATGCTATACTATGACTTTATTCGACATGCTATACTATGACTTTATTCGACATGCTATACTATGACTTTATTCGACATGCTATACTATGACTTTATTCGACATGCTATACGATGACTTTATTCGACATGCTATACTATGACTTCATTCGACATGCTATACTATGACTTCATTCGACATGCTATACTATGACTTTCTCGACATGCTATACTATGACTTTATTCGACATGCTATACTATGACTTTATTCGACATGCTATACTATGACTTTATTCGACATGCTATACTATGACTTTATTCGACATGCTATACGATGACTTTATTCGACATGCTATAGTATGACTTTATTCGACATGCTATACTATGACTTTATTCGACATGCTATACTATGACTTTATTCGACATGCTATACTATGACTTTATTCGACGTGCTATACTATGACTTTATTCAACATGCTAAACTATGACTTTATTCGACGTGCTATACTATGACTTTATTCAAAGTGCTATACTATGACTTTATTCGACGTGCTATACTATGACTTTATTCAAAATGCTATACTATGACTTTATTCAACGTGCTATACGATGACTTTATTCAACATGCTATACTATGACTTTATTCGACATGCTATACTATGACTTTATTCGACATGCTATACTATGACTTTATTCGACATGCTATACTATGACTTTATTCGACGTGCTATACTATGACTTTATTCGACATGCTATACTATGACTTTATTCAACATGCTATACTATGACTTTATTCAACATGCTATACTATGACTTTATTCGACATGCTATACTATGACTTTATTCGACATGCTATACTATGACTTTATTCGACATGCTATAGTATGACTTTATTCGACATGCTATAGTATGACTTTATTCGACATGCTATACTATGACTTTATTCGACATGCTATACTATGACTTTATTCAACATGCTATACTACGACTTTATTCGACATGCTATACTATGACTTTATTCGACATGATATACTATGACTTTATTCGACATGCTATACTATGACTTTATTCAACATGCGATACTACGACTTTATTCGACATGCTATACTATGACTTTATTCAACATGCTATACTATGACTTTATTCGACATGCTATACTATGACTTTATTTCGACGTGCTATACTATGACTTTATTCGACATGCTATACTATGACTTTATTCAACGTGCTATACTATGACTTTATTCGACGTGCTATACTATGACTTTATTCAACGTGCTATACTATGACTTTATTCGACATGCTATACTATGACTTTATTCAACATGCTAAACTATGACTTTATTTGACATGCTATACTATGACTTTATTCGACGTGCTATACTATGACTTCATTCGACATGCTATACTATGACTTTATTCAACATGCTATACTATGACTTTATTCGACATGCTATACTATGACTTTATTCGACATGCTATACTATGACTTTATTCAACGTGCTAAACTATGACTTTATTCGACATGCTATACTATGACTTTATTCGACGTGCTATACTATGACTTCATTCGACATGCTATACTATGACTTTATTCGACACGCTATACTATGACTTTATTCAACACGCTATACTATGACTTTATTCGACATGCTATACTATGACTTTATTCGACATGCTATACTATGACTTTATTCGACATGCTATACTATGACTTTATTCGACGTGCTATACTATGACTTTATTCAACATGCTATACTATGACTTTATTCGACGTGCTATACTATGACTTTATTCAACATGCTAAACTATGACTTTATTCGACGTGCTATACTATGACTTTATTCAAAGTGCTATACTATGACTTTATTCGACATGCTATACTATGACTTTATTCGACATGCTATACTATGACTTTATTCGACATGCTATAGTATGACTTTATTCGACATGCTATAGTATGACTTTATTCGACATGCTATACTATGACTTTATTCGACGTGCTATACTATGACTTTATTCGACATGCTATACTATGACTTTATTCAACGTGCTATACTATGACTTCATTCGACATGCTATACTATGACTTTATTCGACATGCTATACTATGACTTTATTCGACATGCTATACTATGACTTTATTCAAAATGCTATACTATAACTTTATTCGACGTGCTATACTATGACTTTATTCGACATGCTATACTATGACTTTATTCGACGTGCTATACTATGACTTTATTCAACATGCTATACTATGACTTTATTCGACATGCTATACTATGACTTTATTCGACATGCTATACTATGACTTTATTCAAAATGCTATACTATAACTTTATTCGACGTGCTATACTATGACTTTATTCGACATGCTATACTATGACTTTATTCGACATGCTATACTATGACTTTATTCGACATGCTAAACTATGACTTTATTCGACGTGCTATACTATGACTTTATTCGACGTGCTATACTATGACTTCATTCGACATGCTATACTATGACTTTATTCGACACGCTATACTATGACTTTATTCAACACGCTATACTATGACTTTATTCGACATGCTATACTATGACTTTATTCGACATGCTATACTATGACTTTATTCGACATGCTATACTATGACTTTCTCGACATGCTATACTATGACTTTATTCGACATGCTATACTATGACTTTATTCGACATGCTATACTATGACTTTATTCGACATGCTATACTATGACTTTATTCGAAATGCTATACTATGACTTTATTCGACGTGCTATACTATGACTTTATTCGAAATGCTATACTATGACTTTATTCGACGTGCTATACTATGACTTTATTCGACGTGCTATACTATGACTTTATTCGAAATGCTATACTATGACTTTATTCGACATGCTATACTATGACTTTATTCGACGTGCTATACTATGACTTTATTCGACGTGCTATACTATGACTTTATTCGACATGCTATACTATGACTTTATTCGACATGCTATACTATGACTTTATTCGACATGCTATAGTATGACTTTATTCGACATGCTATAGTATGACTTTATTCGACATGCTATACTATGACTTTATTCGACATGCTATACTATGACTTTATTCGACATGCTATAGTATGACTTTATTCGACATGCTATAGTATGACTTTATTCGACATGCTATAGTATGACTTTATTCGACATGCTATACTATGACTTTATTCGACATGCTATAGTATGACTTTATTCGACATGCTATAGTATGACTTTATTCGACATGCTATAGTATGACTTTATTCGACATGCTATACTACGACTTTATTCGACATGCTATACTATGACTTTTTTCGACATGCGATACTACGACTTTATTCGACATGCTATACTATGACTTTATTCAACATGCTATACTATGACTTTATTCAACATGCTATACTATGACTTTATTCGACATGCTATACTATGACTTTATTCAACATGCTATACTATGACTTCATTCGACATGCTATACTATGACTTTCTCGACATGCTATAGTATGACTTTATTCGACATGCTATACTATGACTTTATTCGACATGCTATACTATGACTTTATTCGACATGCTATACTATGACTTTATTCGACATGCTATACTATGACTTTATTCGACATGCTATACGATGACTTTATTCGACATGCTATAGTATGACTTTATTCGACATGCTATACTATGACTTTATTCGACATGCTATACTATGACTTTATTCGACATGCTATACTATGACTTTATTCGACGTGCTATACTATGACTTTATTCAACATGCTAAACTATGACTTTATTCGACGTGCTATACTATGACTTTATTCAAAGTGCTATACTATGACTTTATTCGACGTGCTATACTATGACTTTATTCAAAATGCTATACTATGACTTTATTCAACGTGCTATACGATGACTTTATTCAACATGCTATACTATGACTTTATTCGACATGCTATACTATGACTTTATTCGACATGCTATACTATGACTTTATTCGACATGCTATACTATGACTTTATTCGACGTGCTATACTATGACTTTATTCGACATGCTATACTATGACTTTATTCAACATGCTATACTATGACTTTATTCAACATGCTATACTATGACTTTATTCGACATGCTATACTATGACTTTATTCGACATGCTATACTATGACTTTATTCGACATGCTATAGTATGACTTTATTCGACGTGCTATACTATGACTTTCTCGACATGCTATACTATGACTTTATTCAACATGCTATACTATGACTTTATTCGACATGCTATACTATGACTTTATTCGACATGCTATATTATGACTTTATTCGACATGCTTATACTATGACTTTTTTCGACGTGCTATACTATGACTTTCTCGACATGCTATACTATGACTTTATTCAACATGCTATACTATGACTTTATTCGACATGCTATACTATGACTTTATTCGACATGCTATACTATGACTTTATTCAACATGCTATACTATGACTTTTTTCGACATGCTATACTATGACTTTATTTGACATGCTATACTATGACTTTTTTCAACATGCTATACTATGACTTTCTCGACATGCTATACTATGACTTTATTCAACATGCTATACTATGACTTTATTCGACATGCTATACTATGACTTTATTCGACATGCTATACTATGACTTTATTCAACATGCTATACTATAACTTTTTTCGACATGCTATACTATGACTTTATTTGACATGCTATACTATGACTTTTTTCAACATGCTATACTATGACTTTTTTCGACATGCTATAGTATGACTTTATTCAACATGCTATAGTATGACTTTATTCGACATGCTATACTATGACTTTTATGACTGACTTTATTTGACATGCTATACTATGACTTGTATCAACATGATATACGATGACTCTTTTTCAGACACACTGTACTGTGACTTTTTTTAACTTCATTCTACATACTATGACCTTTTATTTACATACTATGATTTTTCTCGACACTACGCTATAACTTTTTTATAACTTTCTTTCGACCTATGACTTCTTTTTAACTTTTCAACACACTATACTATGACTTTTTATTTTACATTTTTACAACATAGCCATATAAAGGGCTTATGTACAGTACGTAATTTTTTTCTCAGTAAGAATCCTGCTTATTGTGAAATAGGTTTTCACATACAAGCAAATAAACCAGATTCTAATCCAATTGTCATGGCATACTACGATGACTTTTTAGATACATTTTTAATTGTTGGCTAATTAGATTTAGGTTTGCTGGTCATCAAGTCTTTAGGGCAATTTTGCTGGAAGTGTTGTGATACATTCCCTTTTTCACTCAACATGCTCAGGCCAATGCACAAAGGATGCGAGACGTCTGAATAATCAGTTTGGCCTTGAGATCATGACAGAATTAATAAAGTGGACATATAATTAGTCCTTTTTTCTCAGATTTTTTTGGATAAGTGTCTATAAATGTTTTAGTCGGTACATCAGGACTGTTAAGTAGTCCTGTAGTTTACTTTAAAATGTATTTGCAAAGAAAACACCAGCCCACCATTTCTTATCTTAAGATCCCATTTATTTGTAGTGCAAAAGTAGAACAGACAGTACTACAGATCTTTAACTTGCCTCAGATCCCTGTGAGAAGTACACCATGCTATGATCTACTAGACCATTATATGATACAAACAAACACTGCCTAAAAGTTAACCCCTTCAAGCCATGCAAATGTGCAGCAAAAACACCATAAATATCAACTCTAACAATGAAACTTCAGTAGAAAATGTTTGAACACAACAGCAGGACTCTGGTCTGCGTAGTCCATAGCACACACATTCACAGGGATGAAGTACAAGTCACAGAACAGTAGCTCTGATATGGGACGGAATCAAATGACTACATCTGTTGAAAGGAAACTTAACCAGTAGTGAACAAAGTCAGATGTAGTGTTGATAACTATACATACATTACACCCAAAAACCTCAGACTTCCCGTCAACAGACAAGAAAAAAAAATAAAATTCCAGCTTATTGATAAAGTATTTCTTTCCAGTTCAACTGTAAACGAGGTCTATCAGTGGTAAACAACCATTAGCTGAGTCATTATACTTATTGTTATGGACTCAATTACATCGTGTATTCCAGTCTTTGTGATAAAGTAGGAGGCCTTCAATTGCCTATATTCAGTTCGGAGTCGAAAGTGTTGAGTGCAATTAGGTCCTACCCACAACCAGTGATGTGGTGTTTAAGACAAATATATTTGTGCCAAATGAGACGGGGGGGGGGGGGGGGTCGACATATCGCATCCATAGAGGAAGTATTTTTAGTTTTCTGCGAGATGAATGAAAATGATTCAAGTGGATACAAAAGGGGACACAAAGACTAAAGCCAATAACACACACTCATGGTCTTCACATCTTTGAGGTCCGTCAAATTAAAACAAAAAGAAAGTCAAACTCACCTCAAAACACAACAAAGCTATAAGAAATGAACAAAACCAAGGAGATGTACTAACGGCTGAATGTGGTCATCTGCTTTCAGTCTATAACATTCTATATGTGGCTTCATGTCTTCTTTTGCACTTAAAATACTATTTGTAAAACCCCTAATTCTCTCGTCTACCACATTTGAACAGTCCATCCTATTGCATAACATAAAAGACAAAAGAAAGAGTTAAAAAAAAGAGTTAAAACAGACCTTAAAGAAACAGTCCACGAGGCTACAGAGGAAATAAAAGTCACCTTAAAAGGTGAGACAGCCTATTTTCAGGCCCCACAACTCCCTCCATTCATTTCTGTTTTTGTGAGTTGACTCTGAATCTAATCAACAGCAGAGTATCTCTCTCCTCCAGGGCTCGTCGTACCATTAAGAGCCAGCAGGGGGCAGCAGCAGCGTGAAGAATACTCTCCGAGGTGCAGCGATCCAGTTTAAAAAAAAAAAAAAAAAAAGGCAGTAAGGCAAAGACACGGGGAGTTCAGGAGAAGTCTACCGTGGATCACCTCGCTCTCTCTCTCCGTGCTTCCTTTCTTTCAGTGTTGCTCTCCTGCCTGGACGTCTTATCTGGGATGGGGTCGTGTCAGGCCTCTCCTGGCGTTGGTGGACTGCCTCTGCTGGGCGAGGAAGGACATGGCCTGGTTAGAGGGGCCGAGCCGCTCGCCAGACACTTTCTGATGCAACGCCATGCCCTGAGGAGGGGAGAGACAAAAGGAAGAGTGAAGGAACAATGTGGAGAGTAAGGACTTGTGTCTCATGCAAATTCATCTCTCTGCAGTAAAAAAATATCCTCGTTTGGCCTCGAATCTCTTTTTACGAGTTTCATGAATTTTTATTCAACAGCAGAGAAAGAACAAAACATGAAAACCGTAAAAAAGAAAAGATCCCTTCAGGCTTTTTACATGTTTTTATGCATTTGTACACTCACTTACCATGTTGTACCATGCAGTGATGATGAGTTTCTCCTCCTGGTCATGCCTGGCTCTGTTCTTCTCATAGTCATGCTGCGCAACAGATCATCATGCATTAGTGAGATTTAAAGAGCCGGAGTGACCTACTTTGTCTCTTTACGCCAAAAAAAACATTCGTACCTCCAGGTGCTTGATCTTCCTCTCCCTCTCCGTCAGCTGGTTCTTCAGCGCCTGAACGCCCGGAGTCGCCGGCACCGGCTGCTGCTGCTGCTTGGGATCCAGGGTTTTGATCACCTGCACACATGAAGATCACCTCACTGACTCAGTATTGCACTCCAGACCAACAATGGACAGTTTAGAAAACAAAAAAGAGTAAAAATCTATTCAGTAAAACTGGAGAAATTGTCTGTTTCTATTCCGCACAGTCTTCTTCCTGCATTAACCGTCTAGAGCAACACACCTGAATTCACAGGTGTGTTGCTCTTGACAATGCGGTCAAGTTGCATCGTGGTTAATGTAGTGCCAACAGAGATGTGAAAAAAAATGACCCTCATAGCTTTTAGAGTCGTATGTCGAGGACAACATGTCCCGTCGAGGTGGACTGACCGTTCTCGCCTTCTCCACATAGCGCTTGTATCGCTCCTCCATCTGCTTCATGTCCTCGTCCTTCCTCCGCAGGCTCTCCTGGAGCTCGTCTATCTTCTTTGCCACTGAGAGGGGGGGGGGGGGGGGGGGGGATAAAGAACGTGTAAAGAAGAGAAGAGAAGAGGCAGCGACTGAAGGGAACATTGGGCAGAAGGGACTCACTGTTGCCGTCCACTTTGGGCTCCAGGTCGTCGATGACCTCTCTTTTCTTCTGGAGGTCCGAGTGAGCTTCATGGAGCTTCTCCCTGAAAGAATCACAAGAGTAATATTATTAATAATCACTTTAGTTTGGGACCCACACGGATGAATAACTCGTAAGAAGCCGTACTTACAAATGCTCCTCGAGCTTTTTCTTCAGCAAGGAGGACTTCATGGAAGAAGAGGAAAACACATTAAACTCTAAACTAACACACGCGAGGCTTTCTTTAAAATCACAGATACACTCGGCATAAGCTGCAAAAAAACAATAATCAAGCCGAGAGCTAAACCGCGGGCCAGTTGGACGGAGGGAGGGCCGTACTTACGATGGCCTGATTTTGGCAGAGTTGATCGACGGGGGCAGGCACAGAGAGACAGAGAGGGAGCAGGAGTTAACAGTCAATCACCACAGCAAACATGGGTTAAATGAATCAAAGTAGAATAAACACCGCAGTCAACAGCTCTATCAATATACTCCATGTGGCATGCATCGAGTTGATCAAAACACTGTTTTCACATGCGCACTGTGTCTCAATACTCCGTCGAGGAGTTGTGACAAGAGAGAGGAGCAGAGGAGAAAGAAGGAGGCCTCCTGACTCACGTCCTCAGTCTTGCCGTCCTGGTCATGGAGCGACTTCTGGAGCTCCTCGATCTGAGAACGCAGCTCTGAGATCTGCTGCTGGTTTAGTCTAGGAGACAAACGGGGACAAGAAGACATGTTAGGGACAGAACGAGCAAAGAAAAAAAAGGAGAAGATATGAATGATAAAACAAAAACAGGTTTAACCCTCTGAACCCCCCGAAACCCACCAGGGGGGATTGGAAAGCATGTTTTCAAATTGTGAAATTTCATCAACATTTTTTTTTTATTCTACATCATTCTAAAGTCTCGTAACCAAATAACTAGGAAGTTATGATCGACTCTTCTGAGACCAACAGTCACGTGACAAACATTCTGAACACAGAACATTGGGGAGAGAACAGGAGAGGTCGTAAGTAGAGGTTCTAAAAATGTAAATTGTTCAATACATAAAGCAGGTAGAGCCTCCTTTTCTATAAAATACATTTAAAAAGACATTAAACTTGTTTTTCTTTTCTTTTTTATGACATAACTGTTATTCTGCACATTCTTCTTCTAGCTGTAGGAAAGGTGTGCACTGTGGGTGGACGATGTATGCAAAGCATGGTGTGGATCTGTGTACATCTGCTGGAGGCAGTGTTCATCCGTTCCCCCAAGTGTGCGGCCTGTCCATTCACTGAGCATGCTCTACTGAGCATGCTCAGTCCACTCCTCTCCTCCTGTTACTGTTGCCGAGGATGCTTCCCACACCCTGGGCCTGGTGTTGCATGGACACACACACACACACACACACACACACAAAAACACACACACACGCAGTCCACCCACATGTCCACATGCCCACAGGCATGTAAACACACACAGTCAAGGGACAATCTGGCTTTCTGCTGTCTGTCCTCCAGTCCAGCCCACACAGCTCAGTTGAGCACACAGTCCAGAGGGTGAGTTGACATTTAGGCAGATATCACTCCTACTATCAGCCAAACAACCAGCTTAATGTCCAGGAAAACACAGCATGGTGACCTAGAAAGGGAACGATTGCCTAACACAACCACAAATTATTACTTAACCCCCCCCCCCATTACCTGTTCTGAGTTTCCAGGGCGTTCTTGCTGCGCTGAGCCTCCTCCAGCTCAGCCTGCACCTCCACTAGTTTCTGCCTGTAGGCCTCCTCCTGGACGCACAACATCTTGTTTTCGCTCTGTAGACGCACCACCGTCTCCCTGTCCGAGGAAAAGAACATTGAGAAGTGAGGGGGAAGTAAGAGGGGGGGGGGGGGGGGGGGGCAAAATATAGTGGAGGAGAGATGAAATGGGTCAGAGAGCGGCAGAGGCAAATAAGGTCTGTCTGGCGAGTCGGCCGCGCCTTTGTCCGACAACAACCCGGGCCAAATGTGAAGCGCCGGCATGTGTTGCTATTTCAGGGGCCGACTGCGCCTCAGACTAGAGCCGGTGAATGTAGGACACGACTGAGCTACTGATAGTGACACCGATGTGAAAGTCTGCGCTCCGGGTTTAGAGGGAAAATCTCATCGGTTACGCTCCAACACGTGAACACGTGAACCCCTAAACCCACTGCGTGTACAGACGTACTTGAGCTCAGTAGGCATGATCTCTGCAGCGAGGTTTCCAACTGTGACACCACTGTCACACAAGCCTCCTGCAGAGAGAGGAGGAGAAGAAAGAGAGAGATTAAGTGTCTGAGGGTAACTTTCATTAAATACCCCCAATTTGCATATTTTGGTTTTAATCCAGGAAAAAAAAAAAAAATGTTGACACCTAAAATAAATGAATATCAGTTTTAGTGCACGCTATATTTAGAATAGTTGACCTTGCTGTCTTACAGAGCTTCAAATCCCACCATGAACTAACCGATGGAGGCAGCGGTAGACCGGCAACTCCCCGTGTTCAGAGTTAAAATTACTGTTTTTGTCAAAAAGGAGTCTTGCGGCTTTGAAGAGACGCGTCGCTAATGGCTTCAGTTACTCGTCAGAAGGGGCTGACGGGTAAGGAACAGTGGTGAAGATATTCTAAATATAGCGTTAACTCAAAGTGATTTTCGTTGAGGTGGCTTAAGAGACATTCTGCTGGTCCGTCTGTTCTCCTTCCTGTTACTGTAATACACAGACTTATGGATGAGCAGCTCATACAAGCACACTTTAATAACTCTGGACTATCCTTTAACATGCTGTTGGAAGGAAAATGTATTCTACCACTAGTGGATATTTACTTTAGATTATTTTAGTAGTGCAGTCACAACTCACCAGACCCACTGAGACACCTCTGTTGGACTTGTGCACACCTGAGCTCGTCGTTCGTCTCCCGAAGTGTGTCTCTTTCTGAGATCAGGCGCTGAGGGGACGAAGCACAACGCGACACCTCAGCATCATTTCAGACCGCTTCAGCTTGTACGTCATAAGTATGAAACTGCCACGCGTGGAATGGAAAAGTTCAAAACAAAGCACGCTTGGCTAGCAGGTGGTTTAATGGTTAAGATGCGTACCACAGAACCACAAAGACTGTGGTTTGATTCCTGGTTGTGGAATTAGGTTTCTTACATTGAGACTATAAGGGCAGTAATTGGGGGAAATCACATTTACATTACCGCACAAAACCTCCACTGAACATTGAGTTTCTGTTATGTAGGCTCCCCACACCCCCCCGCAGTAGTACAGAGTGAATGTACACTTCATGTCAGTACAGTATGTATTCCGTATATACTCCCACCAGTAACCGAGGACATTAATCACTCCTGTCAGTTTGCAGAAGGTGCTAGAATTGACACATGACGTGGGAGTCCACTGAAGAATACTATGATATTTGCCTGGCAACAGTTGCCCCTGCAGGGATGTGTGCGTCCTGCAATTGTCACGACAAATGTTGATCCACAAAAGGACGGCTGTAATAAAAAAATCTACATCACTACATGTAACGTGGGCTTTAGTGTGTGTGTGACCAGATGTACCACACCGATAACGAGCCTTAAATAAAAACCCCGTGAAAGCGTTTTGTGAAGTGCTCATTCGTTCTCCACCACAACTGAACTTTTTATTTCCCCCGCCGACGTTTCGCCGACTCACTTCTTTGTCCTTCAGCTGTGCGTCATACTTGTCGTGGAGGTTCTTGTACTCAAACTGCCATTTCTCAGCTTTCATGGCCTCCGCCGAGTGCTTGGTGTGGAGCTCGTGAGCCTGCAAGTCGAGGAGAGCACATTATCAGCCCGTGTTGGCAAAGGGCCGGGGAGAATAAAAAAAAAAAAAAAGGTTGGAAAGGTTTTCCAAACACGTGCAGAAACCAGACTGTGTTTACATCACCCCCCCCCCCCCCCCCCCCCCCCCCCCCCCGCCCCCTCTCCACCCACAGCTTGCCTGTCTCTTGTAGGTGTCCAGCTGACTGCGGACAGCGTTGGCCCTGCGCAGCTCCTCCTCCAGCTCGCAGGTGCGTTGCATGTACACCGTGTTGCGCTCCTCCAGGAGACGCACCTGCCTGCGCAGGTCCCCCAGATCCTCCAGCTTCCTCTTGTACGTCTCCACCACCGCTTCGAGCTGGTTCACCCGGTCAGACGAGTGCCTGAGGGGGGGGGGGGGGGACCGTGTGGGAGGCGTTGAGTACCAGCTCAGAAATGGGACTTTTTTTTTAGCTAAAACACAATACATCCGTGTGCGTGTGTGTGTGTGTGTGTGTGTATGCGCTTAACTACTGAAAAGCAACGACTCTGACGCAGGCCGGTGTCAGTGCATGACATTCGTATTCTCGACACAGATGTCAGAGAGGAGCTGAATGGACGTCTGTGTGTGGGCAGAGTGGGAGTTGTGTTTCTGTGAGTGTAAATTGATAATAGATGAACTACTGCTTAAAGGGGAAGACCGGTGGTGTTCTGCATTCTCAAAATCCCTTGAAAAGATCAAAACTAACAATGCGTCAGTTGGTCCCTCGATACTTTTCTACTTCTTTCTGTCTTTTTTTCTGCTCGTGAGTATTTATGACGGTGGGTTTTGATATTTTCATGGGTGTTATTGATGGCAACAGAATAACTCCAGACTTATGCTTTAAGAGAGAGAAGAGATATACTGTCAGTCAAAGCACGCTGGTACAGCGTCAGCTCAATCAAAGGACTGCTTGATTTAAGTTTCTGTGGTCTTATTAACAACAACTCCAGAGCTCAACAATTATTGTCAGCCAATATATTTCACATTTTCACAGAGGGAAAATCTTTTGCATGGAAGGCAATATGAATTAAAATAAAAAGCCCTCAATGTATTGTGTTAGTTTGACATTACACAATCCCAAAATGCTCTGCAAAGAACACAGAAGCCTTCAGTGTCCATGTGATTCAACGGCCACCAAGCGTGACTTTCTGGAGGTTTCCCTCGTGAGAAGGCCTGCGCCGCTTTCCCACAATTAACTCAACTCGACTGGGCCGGCCGGAATTTGTAAGAACGGCAAAAGTGCGGCCTCACCGGAGGATGTCCATCTCGTCTTTGAGGGCCTGGGCCTCGTGCGCCAGGCTGGTCAGCTCCTCGTTCCGTAGCTGCAGGTCGATCACCTCGCGCTCCAGAATCTCTCCCCGCACACGCATGTCATCTCTGCTGTTGTCCAGTCTGAGAGAGATAGAGATAGAGATACATGACACCAGAGCATGTTCGTGTAACTGAGTGAACTGAATGGGCTCATTGTGAGGAATATGATCCAGCAAAAGCATTTGATTTGCATGTGTACATGATGTAAATTATGCGAACTAAATACATCTATTATGTAAAGGCCTGAGTAGTGTTTGCTCATGCATTGCATACTAGATGGAAACCCTGGGCTTCACGGGCTGGTGCCAACACGATGCCATGTAACCGCTTGTTACCTGTAGTTCTCCTCCTGGAGCTGCTCCATCTGACTCTGCAGCAGCAGCAGCTTCTTGCCGGTGATGGCGGTGGTGGAGCCGTCCAGAGAGTCGCAGCGGCTCAGCTTCTCCCTCAGAGAGCGCGTCTCCGCCTGTACGGACGACTTCTCCTCCAGAGCCACCGACAGCTGAGAGAGAAGCGCAAGAGGACAACCGGTGTAAAAGACCGGGAGAGGCTGAGCGATGACGGTGCGGCAAAGTGACAAGTATATACAGCCGTACAAAGGAGGGGAGGGAGAAAGAATAAAATATCAAGAATGCCGACATGAGCAACGGGCGTCTTTCTGAGAATAGAACACGACAAAAGCCGGAGTACCGGCACACGACGGATCCACAGAAGGAAAAAAAACACAGATACACAGCGACAAACTCACCACTTTACATGCTTAGAGGACCTCGAACAACATGCTTCGTTCTCATTTCACATGCTCAAGTTGTCAAGAGTCAGTCAGCTGGTTTGCGACGGTCTCAGGCAGACGGAACTTTCTCAATAGGGAAGTTGTTAGCAGTAGCCTCAGGGTCAAAAAGCCACATTCTCATGATTTAAACGGACGAATGTGTAAAGCTCAGTGAGGACCATTATTAATATTGGTTACACTGTTATAGTTCAGGGGGGGGGGGGGTTATATTATGTTTGTGTCGGGCTGAAGTGAAGTTACGGTTAGACAAGCTGGCATTCCGGTATTACAAAAATAAGGCGGAGCGTGTGCTTACCTGCTGGACATCTTTCCAGTTTGAATACAGCAAAACCCTACACTGAACTTTAAGGACAGATTGCATGCTTTAGCAGAGGACCAGCAACAGTAAATAGCCTGCAAAACAACACAAATGACTAATCGGTAACGCGTGGGCTTAGTAAGTAAACAAACAGGTGGGCTGAGAGAGCGGTACAAATTATTGTTGGCTTACCGCTCCATCCCAAGGCAACGTGTCAGTTTTATCTTGATGTTATGCAACTATTGACTAAAATGTATCTTTGAAACGCACAAAATTAGTCCCCTCTCAAGTCAGTGGTGCAAAAAAACAAGCTGTGGGAACACAAACAAAGTATATGGCAGAATAATCAATAAAGGGTCAGAGCAAAAAAAATAAAATAAAGAAATAAAAAGAAGCTGCAGGCGCACATTCAACAGCATGCTGCCACAGCACAGCAGAGCTAGGCCTCCAACGGATGAAATGAGAAAATATCACATTTTTGACCAAAACCTTCCATATGGTGACTTTTGGTCAATACTCATCAGTAATAATCATGTGGATGTTATGACTACGAGGGTGATGCAAATAGACCAGCTAGAACAGTCTGGTAAGTTCACAAAGTACATCACTGTAATGCAGCCTTTAAAACCAGGTATGCTATATTAGGGCATTACAATATCCAGTCTCATATCAGAATACCGTAATACTGCCAATATATTGGCCATCCCTCGGTGAAGTGGTCGTACATTACTCCAGAATCCCAAAATAGCTTGACGGTTGAGATAATGCCAACAGCTTTGTCAGACAAATGGAAATAAAGAAAAAGAAAGCCAAGCACCAATATGCCACCTTAAAGTTAGGCTCCTTGATATGTTAATGAATCCAATCCCCGTCTTTGATACTATTTATAGTCAGCAGTTTTTCCAGCAACAGCCATCTAAAGTACGTATATTCAGTAGATACCTCTCTATACAGTCGTTTTAATTTGAGCGGCGGAGTCCGCCATTCAACTGGTTCAAACTGGCTTCCTACAGTTCAGGGATTCACAGGAGATGATGCAGCAGGTCATCCAGCGCTACCGTTTGTATCTCATCCTCACTGTTCACTGTACCAACACCGTATCAGAGGCCGAGGTCACACTTGTCTTTCTTTAATGCAACCTGCCTGACTGGATATTGATCAGATATATTACACGGTCCAAAGAGCAGCAGTGGATGAATACATTTCTACTAAATTCTTCATAATAAAAGTTCCGTTATTTTGTTATTTAAAAGCAGCAAAATCAGGAACTGTTGGTGTTTTCATCAGCAGTAACTTAACACGACTCAGACAGCTGGTCTCAGCTGTGCTCCAGCTCCTCTCCATTTGGGTGTGTGGGGGGTGTGTGTGTGTGTGTGTGTGTGTGGGGGGGGGGGGGGGAATGATACGAGACCATGGTTTGATAAATTGTCTAGATTGTGCCCACAAGCGGTCCACACCTCGCTGTTGCTGATCGGATCAAAATGCCTCGACAGTTAACACGTCCTGGCATGATCGGATGAAAAAGGTCCCATTGATGAGACAAGTGTAGCCGCGGCCAGACTCGTATAAAGTTACTGCCAATGCTTACTGCTGTAGTTTCACAGTAAGAGTTCAAACACAGGACAACTTTGAAACAGGAAGTGCAGTGCCGCTGTCACAGAGATCTGCCGACAGCGACTGTTCTTCAAAAAGGTGTCTACAACACAAGACAACAGAAATTCTGGGCGTTTTTTTTTTTTTTGGCAGGCTGACAGGCTGCACACCTCCAACTCCTCAGCAAGGACAGAGACTTCACTTTGCCCTGCAGTTGTGTGGAAAACTGCACGGTAATCAGATACACCAGTCGCTGCTAGCTAGTATATTTCTGTTAAAGGAGTGTTGGCTGCCCAAAGAATTCTGGGTCCTGTAGTATTAAAATGCACTCGCATCGCCAAATCAAACAGGACTAAAATCACAAGACTTCTAACTTTAAATGTCTCAGGAAAATGTTTGCCAAGTAAGACGTAGACGCCTTTTGGCGCACCAACCTGATGTTCCAGGTCTCGACAGCGCTGGCTCAGGTCCAGCTTCTCGTCTGCCTCTTCGCTTAGAAAATAATACTTCCTGGACTGTGAACACAGAACCAACAGAACATGAAGACATACCCGTGGGCGGGAGTAAACATTAATAAAAAAAGGGTGAGGCAGAACATGAAAGAAAGATGTAACAGATCTGCTGAGTAAGGAGAAAAAAAAAAAAAAAAAAAGGGGGGAAATAAAGTGTTGCAAGTTTCACCTGGTAGTCGAAGTCCCCATAGGTCTCTGGGCTTCCTGGTTCCGACGAAGGCTCCTTTGATAATAGCTAAAAAAAACAAGCAGTCACAACAAAGTCAAATTACAGGCAAAATACCTGTTCACAAAAGCAGTTTTATTGGGTTTTCTTTGGAATAACTTTGTTTAGAAAAACCCAGAACAGGTTGTTTTTTTCCCTCACGTTCACAACATTTCCAGCCCTTATGGATGCCAATGAAACACTAAACATATGCTTGAAATATCTCACAGTAGGGTTTCTGTTCAGTCTCATGCTTATCCGGATTTCTTGGATTGTGAATTAACCATGACTAAGAGCCGGGATTAATGCAAAGTAGAGAGAAACCGAGAGGATAAGCGAGAGGCGCACTTACCTCCTGAATGGCTGTCATCACAACGTGCTGGACAGATTCCCCGAGAGTCATTATCTGCTGGATTTGCTCTGTGTTTAGGAGAAGACAACAGAGAGCCGTGACGGTGCAGCCAAATGCGGATTTACACAAATACTCTCTTAATAATAAAACCGAACCAGCACTGCATTTATCAGTATTTTCAGAGAACCGGAGCTCATCAAGCGGATGTTTGAATAAACAAATGATCAGTTTTTGTCTTGTGAATTGTAATTTGTCTTTAGGTTGAGGTTGTGATCAGTTCATCAACTTGTGATGATCAGACCATGACTGATATAAAGCAAGAACCACGTGATGCGAGTTAATCCTGTGAGATATTTTCACAGACGGCTGCATCCAAGTCGGTATTCTTTCTTCCCCCCCTCCCCTCCCCTCTCCCCCCCCCCCCTCCTCTTTACAGCACACACACACTTTACCTTGTTTCTTCTCACAGCTGACAGCACAGCCCAATACGAGCTGCACCAGCTTTCCCAGTTCAGTGACGTCTCCCATCTCTCCTATAAGGTTCACGTCTGGCAAGTGCTCATCAGATATCTGGTGACCGAGCAGCTGTTCGTGGAAGGTGAGGCGAGGGTTAGGAGTGAATTTAAAAGTGTACTAAAAGTGCCAAAGTTAGTAAAAGTAACAGTCCTCTTACATCATGGTAATAGTCCAGCATGCTCTTCAGAATCTTTTTTAAGTTGCTGACCTGAGCGCAGAAAAAGAAAAGAAAATTAGAGTCACAATCTTGATCCTCATTTTAATGAGGAAAAGGAAGTAAAGAATAAAAGCCTCGACATCGTGGTCATTCTAGGTGGCCGTAAGGTATTCTGTCACATCCCGCTGTTTCACAAATTACCTTGAGGCGCCAGTTGTCCCCGCTGTCCTCCTTGATCCTGCCGAGCCACGTCTCATTAAACCAAGAGGGGTCTCTGTTAACGAGAGCACAAGAGAACTCCGCTGAAGATAAGGACGACACGTCTCTGGACATGAAGATTCACAGAAGGCCACGGGGCATCGAGGGCCCCGTGGTTGTGTTCCGCTGAGCACACAATGACATTTAAGTAGAACCATCACATGTCGGAAAAGAAAAGCCCGCGAGACGGTTGAGGTTAGGCATCGACGTTGAATAGTTAAGAAAGTCGGGCGGCGAGTCTCGCGAAAGCTTTTGCACATTTTCGTAAACTTGTGGGTTACCATCGAGACACAATCATTGAGCATTGGGTTCCAAGTTTAAGTGACATTATAACAAAAAGAACATTTGCTTGGATTCATAGTTATGTTGTCTATTTATCCGTGTGTCCCACGACAAGTTACAAAGGTGATCGGGTCTGGACAGAGAGGTCTTAGTTTTGTGTAGTCCAATGTTTTAACAAAGCTGACCTCACAAATCCAGACCGTTGCCTTTAAGCGGTTTAAGTTTTGCATAGATAAGGGCCTTGTGCAATTCAAAAAGAGCAATTTAGTGCAAAACACACAGATAAGCAAATAGCAGTGAGAAGGCTCTGAATGAATTCCTACCAGCCATTTCCCCCAAGCTCATGCCGCGCACTTAGATAATCAAAAATAATTAAATACTACAACTACATATACATATGTGAGCCCTTACATTCTGTGCAGCACGTGTCCAATGGCCACTCCACTCGTCAGGTCCTGCTTGCTGCTGCATGACGGCACCTGAAATGTCTGGATCTGAAACATGAAGACAGAGAGAATCAGTGGAGTAACCTTGGGTGAAGCTGCTTATACGCTTGATGCACAGCCATATTTCATTCGACGGTAATCCAAAGCTACACCAGATAAAACGCATGCACTTTGATGAACGTGTGAATGTGGGTTTAATCGTTGGATGTGTTGGGAAAAACCTCCACAAACACAAACTCCTCTCGGGCCATTGTTGTAAATAGTTAAGTGGGTGCAGACTTCTTTTGGGCAAAAACAGCTTTTATGTTACTAAAAAGCACAAACATTAGAGAGGCCTAGATATTACAAAACTGTCAAATAATGCAGGTAGAAGTAAAAACAGGTATTTTTTGTCTAAAACCCATTCAGTCTTTCTTTCCACTATTTATACGACAGATGCTAAGAAGTTACATGGCCACAGTCCTACATAGCAAGCTATTCATATTAGCTGGAGTCTATTGGCCTCTTGAGTGGAAAAGTGCCAAACAGGTGTGTTTTCCCTGCTCTTGAGCAGTGACTATGTTGGATAACCTAACATTACTGCATGAGTCTCTCAGCTGACACTAAGCTGTTTTGGTCTGTTTTTTCTGGCAGACCACGTTGCTGACACCACAGTCCGGTTGGTACAGATAACAAGCTAGAACAGACCACCGACAGCAAACTTCCAATGGGTTTACCTAGCTAGTTAGCTTAGCTGGCTAGCGACAGTTAGCTTCCAAACTCAACTTTTCTAGCTTGTGCGTTAACCTACGTAGTCGACAAAACGGATATTTATCGATTAACGAGGCCTTCACTAAGCAAAGAAACGATTTATTCCCTCCTACATTGCCAACACCTGCTGTCACCTGTTAGGCGGTTAGCCTTCGCTAGGACACCTCGCTAACATCAAACTTACCCAGGTTAGCAGTGAGTCACACAGCTCTGCTTTATCCAGACTCATTGTGCTGTGCCCAGTCAAAGCCCACAGCAGCTTAGGGGGGGGGCGATGGATTTGGCTTTCACGACTTTTTATCCACCGAAGTTTGTTACTCTCTTCCTACACTTTCCACGTCAGTCATTGTTCAGCCACGGCCTCTTTGCTGCTCCTACCCCCCTTCGCGTTTCCGTTCCTGTTATCCAAGCGGGCTTCCGTATTAAGAGCGTTCTCATGGAAACGGATTATGTTGTTTGTGAGCTGCGGGTCAGCTCGTCTGGTCATGAAATGAAACGACAATAACGAAGACAATAATAGCCTGCTGCCTTTTAAAGCGCTCATAATCCCGCTAGCTTGAATACTGGTGACACAATAATGAACTTCATGATTTTTATTTCATTTATTCACAATTTAACGTTAACCAGGGAAGCCTTATTGATGTGAAACATCTCTTTTTATGAGTATTCTGGACAAGATAGGTGACAGTGACAATGGGGTACAGATACATATGAAACAGATACAACAAATACATTCATCCCTCGAAATCAGAATTAAAGACAAATATGACTATAAAAATCAGGAATAACATTTCTAATAAGATAATTTTACATGAATTCACCCTAACATCCACCAAAAAGGCACCTTAAAGCAACTCCAGAGACATCTAAAAGCAATATTATCTAATGAGACAAACAATCAGAAATGTCAGCAGCCAACAGAGAGAGAGCTACCAGTTAATACCTTCGACAAGACTAAGTGAGAATACATCAAAGCTGGTGGGAAACACTACAAAGAAACATCTGCCATCTTGTCACCTTAGTATAAAGAAAGGACGGTAGTTCTAGGCTACTATTCAGATATTTAATTTGTTTAATGAAGAATATCTCAACATTGAATAGAGGCCAATATCTCTGTTGGAGGCCCCCCACTGTTTTCTTTTTGCTATATTCAAAGTTCCTTAAAGCACCACTGGATGGCTCTAGTTGACAAACAGCGATTGAAAAAAGCCTGACGCACAACTGGCTGTGCCCCAAAGCTCACTGCCCATGACAGATGTTTTGTAAAATCTGAAGACATGTTCTCTAAGTAGCCAAAATGTGAGTTTCAAGACAGCAGGGACAACATAAATAAATCCTTTAGTTTCATTGGCATTTTTATTTCTTTTTATCAATTCAATATGTGACACCTCCTGTGAATGTGTGTTCCACAGAAAGTCTTTTTTCGTTTGGCCATGAGGACCACCAGGCTGTCCTGAGCATTATCACAAGACCTCCAGAGTGGGAGTGTACTGACCAGGTCACACAGGTTTGCGATGACACAGCTCAGAAAAAAAGACTTTCTTTAGCAGGCTTCTGTCAAACGCCTCGCTCTCACAATATTGACATGATGTCACTCACGTACTCCCTTTCCCTGGTAATCTGCACTGCTCTCTGCGCGCACGTCCCCTTCCTGCGCTCTTTGTCACCCGTCACAAATCAAACTGCGGTGACCAATCGCAGCTCAACGCTGCCCTACCATACTTCCTGTTTACTCTGGCAAACCCAACCATGTGTACCAAGTCCACTGTGCTTTGTTGAGCACCTGCATGGGATGAAATATCTGCTGCACTTCTGGTTGTTTCCGTTCAGCACGAGTCCGATCACACCGCCGCCTTACATCTGGCTTTACCGTTATTAGTCTGGCCAGAGTTCCTGTTTGTCGAGATGGCCTTCTAGCCAGAGGAATGCACTTGTTTACCCATTCCTCCCCTCTCTGGCCATTATAACTCATACCTCAATCACACCAACCCCTGTTATCTCTCAGTTGGTTGTGTATTTTTGTAATTCCTTTTAGTTTTTATCTGTTTGTACATGGCGGTTAATGTCCACCATGTCAGTGGGAACCTTGTTTCCACTATCTTCAGTCCTATTAGAGCAGTTGTTTGCTTACAAATGTAAATCTGTGTGTGTGTGTGTGTGTGGGGGGGGGGGGGGGTCTTCAGTTGAGTAACCCAGGACCGGATTAAGACACCTGGGAGGAAGTGAGGTTCATGACTTGTGGGGGGTTCAGCGGGGAAGTTAGTCACTCTCTAAGGGATGGGTCAGGGCTGACTAATGCTCGAGCGGCGGGAGGTGTGGTAGGGGCTCTGGCGGAGGCAAGGCTCGAGCGGAGGCTGACTATTTTTGGCCGGCTCCTCTTCCTCCACGCTAATTCCTCTTTTCACCCGTTCTCTCTTTCCTTATTCCCCAGATGTGTTTCCTTCCTGAAAGTCAAAAGGCTTTACTTCTCCTCTTTTCCAAGCCCACACTGACGCACTTACATCCCTCTGGGGGGGAACTGGCAGGGTGGAGGTGGGAGGACCAGCAGCTAAGATTGAGCAATTATTCCTTTTTTCGAAGCCTGCGGTTTTCTTGTTTGGATAGTTCCTTTTTTTATTCTTTGAGTGCAAAGAGCAAACTATCTATTGCATTCTGCACCCTACGAGGTCACATAGTTTTGTGAAATTCTTCTGAATGGTAGACAGAAACTACATGTTTCACATATTTGCTTTTATCCACTCAGAAAATGTGTTTCGCTCGCTGTTACCTCACTCTGCATAATGATGCTGTGCAGAGTTTGACTCTGGAACGTTCATTTGCTGGAGGAGGAAAGTTTCTCGGCGCTCTCTTTAATTCCCAGTTTAACACGTTTTATGTGTGAGCTTGACTTTGTGACGTCACAACTACTGCATTCCTAATTTTCAGGCATTAAGACTTTAATAACTCAGCTTGTTGGCTTCATTTGGACTGTGTGGGTGTGGTTTGCTTAGATTTGATTGACAGCAAACAGACAACCCACCAACTGCCATCCGTTTCTTTTTAATAGAAGAACATGAAGAAAGACAGAAATATAGAAAATCTCTCGTGTGAAACAACTACATCTCTTCTAACTCCTGCAGAAAATAGTGTGTTCATGTTGGATCACATCACTTATAGTAAGAAGCTAAATGAGAACATGAGTTGTCCTGACCCTTATGAATCACATCTCACCAGAAACAGATTCATATTCAAAGCTGAGTATTTGTATGTCTTAAATCATGTCTGGAGGGGGATCTTTAAGTACATTACATTTGTCCTGTTTTGTACTGTTGTCCTCGTTTTCAGGTTATAAACAGTGGCAGAACAGTGGCAATAAAAGTCACTGACAAATTGTGAGAAGTCCCTACATGCCTCGTAGGAATGAATGATTTGCTGTAAAGAGACAAACAAATGCTGCACCTTTAAATGAAAGAATGCCAGCGATGTGCGGCTATGCCCAGGCATTTGGAGCAGGAATGTGTTGGAAAGCTGGCAGCGGTTTATTCCCCCCCCCCCCCCCCCCCCCCCTTTCCCCCCACACACCCACCCACACACACACACACACACACAGCTTTCCCAGGTGCGACAGGGAAAGGAAAACAACAAAACCGCGGAACAGAGATGGACAGGCCACGAATGAATAAGGGGGCGTGGGAGCCGTATGTGAAAAACACCCAGGGGTAAGATCAGAAAGTCCCTTTTTCTAGACATGAGGTCACCTCATATGGGTCAGGACATGTAAAACAGAGATTTATGGCCCTCTCTGCCTTATCAGCTGTCTCCTCCCTCTCCCACACACAGATTTATGTCCTTGGTGAGGGCAGGTAGTCAATAGTAATAATCACCTCTGGAACCCGGCAGGGCGTGTTCATTGTCAAATGCCCGCACGCGAATACAAGACAGCTTACGGGCCCATAGATACGACGTCTGCCTTTAAAAACCAGTTCTGAAATCCCAGTTGAATTGTAGCGCAGGGTGCCTGTTGAACACATGTCACCAACACGACACAGAGTATGCAGCCGGTGAGCTCAGCTCTCCGCTGGTGACTCAGGGATTGTTGTGACTGTGCCACTTTATAAAACAGCAAAAGTTTTACTCACGTTGTGTAACAGGCTAGAAATGACCCTCATGTTTATTGATATAAACCTCATCGTGACTCATGGCAACTCGCAGGAAACTGCAGCAGTCAAACCCCCACTCTGCTCTTTTTCAGGCTTGACCCCCACGTAACATCAAACCATGAGGCCGAAGAGGATGAGGATGAGGAGGGATCAGGCATCCCCCCCCCAACACCATCCATCGTAGTCGTGTGCAGAACATGTGAACTCTGCTCGCTTATAGTCTCACTGTGCAAACTTGTTTTGATTTATTTCTTCGATAAATCCTTATCTCAGTTTCTACCTCTCTCTCTCTTTATGTCTCGCTTTCTGTTTCGATGCCTCTCTCTCTCTCTCTCTCTCTCTCTCTCTCTCTCGCACACACAAACAGGCAGCACATGGCCAGCGTGAGTGAGTCACAGTGGTCTGGTAACGAGTGCCTCCTCTCGGGGAGAGTCCCTCCATGTGTCCTTGGGATTAGGGCCAACCCCCTTTTGAGTGTATCAGGTGCACTACTCCTCCGGGCAACGTGAGACTTGTCGGTTCCATTGTCTGTTGTTTTTTAATGAACACCAACCGCCGGCAGTAGCCATTTCGCTGCCGTTTGTTGTTTTGGCACAGCTCTGACATGACACTCGTGCAGCTAAAAATAGAAATACTGAAGTGAATTCTATGAGACGTTGGGACTCAACTGGATGCAGCTACTTGGATCTCTCTCTGACATGGGCTCAGAGACTAGTGTTGCAGAGAGTTTCGACCTGCCCGGAAGCAACCAGCACTGTGCCCGCCTGCTACACACAATACACAGTATGACTGCAGTGTGATGAGACGGACTGGCTATAATATTTACAATGATAGTCATAGTGGATTCACACACAGATAATTCTACAACACGTTTGATGCTTAAAAAACAGTATATTGACCATGGTTGTAGCATTTTTTTAGACTAAGTCTGCAGCCGCGCTGTACTTAAACAGCAATGCTTTGAGCTAAATGCTAACATCAGCATGCTTACATGCTCAAAATGACAATGCTAACACCATGTAAACCGTCTTAGTTTGGAGTGTTTGCGTGCCAACATTTGCTGATTAACACTTAACACACCGTACAGCTGAGGCTGATGGGAATGTCATTAGTTTTGCGGGTATAGAGCGCTGCAGGAAAGAGTCCTAAAACCCGGAAACTAGTTAGCATTCATGCACTTCCGGTTCCCTTATCTTGAAGTCAATGGGTTTTGTGTTAGATGCCTGAAATAAGGTCTGTGGTTAACACAATACCTTATTAACCTTTGTTCCACAATATAAAATACGTCTGTAAATATCCCTCCCATGTGTCTTAAAAAAGGCTGTTGCTAACAAGTGGCTAAATGAGACTACAAAACTCCATCACGCCGACTAGTCCGCCTTCACATCCTTGTTGTGTACACTTGCGATCATGCAACCGTGGTTTGGTTTTATTATAGCCTCACGCCAGCTTTTTACTTCTGCCGATTGCATTCACGCAACAAAAATCACACAAGTGGTGTTTATTTGTAAAGATTTAAGTTTCATAAACGTTTGCTTGCCACTGAGTTTATTTCCTTCAATAATCCGTAATTCAATGGAGAAATCCCATCGGCTATTTGTTGAGGGAACCGCGGCAATGCTACCTTCTCACAATTTATAGATAAGGCCTGTAGCGAATTGTTTCGCAATAGTTATGCACCAGCTGTTTATACTGTAAAAGCACTTTGAGGCCTGCGAATACATGTTTGTTTATTTTATTGCCATAACGGGAGCAGCTCATTGCTGTCAACCCTTTGCAAGTACTATATAATATCTGCAAATATCACCTCTTGAAGTGTGGCTTTAAGGTGTTTGAATACGCTGTTATTTAGTGGTTGGTGAATGCAGCAATTATCGCGCAGAACTAATAGTAGGTTGGACGCACAATACTTAAGCCTGCTCCTCCCAGCACATGTTCACAAACCAGCAAACACACTTCATACACCCACGGCAAACTGGAACAATGACGGAGCGTGCAGCGTGCTGCACCTCGCCGTCAAAAGCCAGGTGTATCTTTTCCTCCACCCTGTTTGCCTTTACACTCCACACACACACCCTTCACACACCCTTTAAAAAGAACACTGTGTCCTACAGGGGTGCTGCATGTGTAACAGGACTTGGTGGAGTGGTAAAGCTGGTGTTGGCTGCCAGGGTTCACTGGGTCAATGGGTGTATGGTTAACAAGACTGGGCCTGTCATGCCGTGTTGGCAGAGAACGCCATTCTTGACCGTTTGCTGGGTGTGACACCAGATTCTAATGGATTGTCTACACATGCCAAAAAATAAAGGCAACCACACCTTCAGCCTTGCACAACTTCCCTATTCTTTTGGTCCGCCTACTCTCTGCAAACACACCCAAAACAACGTTCATCCGTCAGTCCCTCGTTCAGCCCTCTGCAGCCAGCCTTAATTGACACCCTTCCCTAACTGCACTAAATTACACGGCCAGGCTTTGAGGGCAGAGAGCGGGTTGTCAACAAGTGTGGCCTGAGTGAAGCCGCGGCCCTTCACCCGGAGTGACACTCCACCTGACTCAGCAGCACAAAGGCACTGTTAGTGTTTACTGGGCCTGTCCACCGCGATCAACACGCCTGCATCTGGCCTGCCTGTTATTCCGCTGTTAATCTCATCACTGCTGGGAGAGAGGGGGCCGGGGGAAGGGGGGGGGGAGGCTCATCTCCCTCCCTCTTTGTCCTTCCTCATCCACATCAGGGCGCGTACAGTCGTGCACCCGGGGCATCTCGTCAGCTCACACGCACAGTGCAAACACTGATTCGCGCAAAACACAGTGGAAGCATTTGCATGAATTATCCCGCTAAATTGAATTGCAGTTTAATTTCGTTGCCGTGTCCATGCGTAATGCACAGCAAATCCAATTACGATTCAATTTTCCAATTATAGACGTAGTTGCAATGAAAATGAAAGATGTATTTAGGCCTGCGTACATTTTGCAAACCTTGCAGAAAAATGTAATTAAGTGCTCACATTTGCAGATGATTAAGCACACAAATATATCTCATATGTGTTTTTTTTATCATTCAAAAAAACTGCTTTCTTGCGGATTTGGTCTACATGTTTAAATACTGTGTGGCTGCATTGCATGCACTGTGCTGCTTGCTCACATGTTGCTCACCCATCTGTCTTTAGCAGTGTCAGCACAAAGCTAGCGTGGACTGTCCAACTGACACGGATCCATTCAGACAAGCACCTAAAGTGACTGATCTCGGGACACAGGTGAACTAACTCGTCCCCTCGGCTCACGCACGCGAGCGACGGACGGGCCCCTCCGCTGACTGACACGCCATGAGACACAGCCGGCCGGTGAACCCGAAAGAGTGAAAGCTGCTGACCCCACATGTTGTCTCATTTCCTAAGGATCCATCATCCAGCGTAAACTTGCGTTGAGCTTGTCATGTCTCTGATCTCCGTCGAGACCAAAACCCAGTCGGTGATGGAGAAGCCGAACACTTTGAAGTTGCGATGGCTATCACACGGTCAACACACAGTAAAAGGTATGTAGTCGCTACAAAGAGATACACACACAAAGAAGAAGCGATAGCACCTGTGGTTTGGGAGATAATTACAGGAGAGTGAATGAAGGTTGAGTTTGAAAGGTGTTTGAAAAGGGAGTTGTCACGCAGGATTAGAGCCCTGTTGAAGCGATACCTCCCACGACCTTTCAACTCCTGTTGTAGGGTCAGCACAGCGCCTGCAGTGCTGCTCTCCCTAACCGCAGAGCGCCGGGTGATCTCACTCCCACTCCCAGCACACAGTTGCACCATACGTGGGATAACTTGTCTGTAATCATAGCAGATTTTATTGTCTTCACTGGAGACATTTTAAGGTGTGAAAAACATAAGGCATTTGGTGAAGTTCGAAAGTTCAATACAAGAGTTATTTCAGTTGGTAAATAAAATAACTTTAGAAGCCTTAATATTGATAATAGAAAATAAAATTAAAATGTCATCATTGTTATTATATAGTTGAGCATATTACACAGTTATTGCCTTTTTAAAAATAGTTCTTAATTTGAGTTTTTGGTAAATTGTTGTTAGTTTCTGGTTATAAATGCTGTTTATATTGAGCCCCAAAGTGTACAAAATTTAAATAATTATTTTTTAAATACATGATTAAAACTGTCCCTAAATATCATGAATTATGTATCGCATCATTCTTTATAATAATAGCAGAATCCTAGCCTTCGGGGGTTCATTTTTATTCAATTATAAACATTTACATTTTATTTGAATTTAAAAATACCATTTTAATTGTGAAATCTCGTTTTTCATCTTATTAACTTTTCATAATGACCCATTGTACGTAATAATGTAAAAAAGATTGCACATGCTAATTATCTAGCGGGCTAACTAGCTGGGCCATGTTGTAGGAGTATTAAAGCATTAAAGTGAAGAGACGTCGTTAGCTAGCTGGCGTTAGTGACGGCAGAGAAAGACTCTCTGTTGTTTTGTGCTTTCAGAGTTGTGTGTTTTTCTTTGAGGAACAACTTTAGATTCCAAATGCTGCCAAAGTAACTGAATTAACCAGCTAATGTTAGCCTCTGCCATTAACTAAACTTAACGAAACTGAGTGATGATTTAAGCTCATGCTAGTTAGCCAGCTAGGTAGGTAGCATGCGCTGCCTTGTTAAGGCACGTTAAGGAATGGAGGGGTCATTTTTTACATCTTTGAACTGTTTATTTACATCAGCAGCTAGTTGTTGATTCATTACTCTGACATTGTTGTTGCTCCAGCAGATGACAGTGAAAATCTGAAATAGAAAGTGATATAAAATATATGTGTCACTGGGAAAAATGTCATTATGACTTACCACACACCCTGAAGGCATCGACCCTGATAGGTGGACCTAAGTGGTGTGTGACATCATTATGACATCACATGAAACAGCTGTGGGGGAAAAAAAACTTCAGTTAAACAGCCAGGACTTTAGACAAGAGGCTGAATGAACACCGGCAACCAACAACATCAGCTGTCTGTGATCGCCAGACCAAAATATGCTCACAGCATCAGCCGTGAAGGGGTCAAAGGTCACGAGGAGTCAGCGGACGGCCAGAGGAAGGTCAAGAAGGCCGTCCGCAGGGGAAGCAAAAGGGCATCTTTATACAACAAGACCGTGAGATGCGGCTCAAAGCTCTGAAAAAAACTAGAAAATGGCCCTTGAGTTGAAATGATATCACATACTGTAATAACATCACAGGTTGCACACACGCCTATTATTGTTTTGGATTACATCGCTCGGGTGTTTCTTTTATTGTGTCCCACACAACATGTCTTGTATTTTGCAGTGTGTTGATTGTTTAATGTTATGCACCATCCACCATGTCAAATTCCTTGTATGTGCAACATACAACATAAACGGTAAATAAACAGTTGTGATTCTGATACACACTGGTTCCATGTGGGTTAAATGCCATAAAATCACAATTTAACTACTTTGTAAATGGCTTGTTTGAGCCACCAGTAGTGTCTTTAAATGGCACACAGGCCAAAGAAAACAGCTTATGAAGTTATTCAAGGGGCTTAAAAACAGTGTGGTCTATTAAAATCTCTTTAGGAAACATAAAACTAAGCAGCTCATTTGAAACAATTCTCTAATCCCTTTTAGATTACCAGTGAGTCAATTTGGCAGTTGGTAAATCCCAGCCTCACCAGAACAAACCGCTAGTATAAAAGGCCGGGGTATGATGCAGAACAAAGGCTTATCTGTTTCACGAGCGACGTCTATTCATGTCTTCCCAGTCACTGCTAACAAACTTTCAAATGTCCGCCTCGCATAATTAGACCCGTACGTCGGAGAGAGATGAAACAATCCCACAGACAAACATTAACCCAGGCCCTGACCCTGCAGCCTGTCAAGAAGATGAACGTCTGAGACCGGAGAGAGAGAGAGAGAGGGGGGGGGGGGGGACAGCATTCCATTTCCCGTAAACCAGGAAAGCAGAGGGAGGGGGGATTTTGGGAAGTTTAGTGAGTCATCACTTTTTCTTTTCTCCAATATACCTCCACGGCCGATTGCCCCGTCATGCTTTCAACGGGCCCTCTGGAGTTCTGACAAGCTTCCCGCGTTGAACGTTGCTGCCAGAGTCGCAGCTGTCTGCGCGGCTGTCACCGTCGTAAGTTCTCTTTGTTGGCGCACACACACACCACACACGGATCCTTCACTTTGAAACCTGAGGAGATAACAAGTTAAGACTTACAGCATTAAACAAAAAGAAAAAAAAAAAAAGAAGAAGAAGAAGAAACATGCAAAGACTTGAACCGCTGCCGGCTCAGATCCTCGGTTTGTCACTCAGGTTTGTTCTTGTGAGAGTGTGCGTTCAACACTTTCTGTGATCAGGTCAAATACAGTGGGTGAGATGAGTCAGTGGATACCACGCTGACAATTTATTACTTGCGATCTTGTGTGACAATAACATGCTGACGAATGCTTGTAAAATGATGACAGGCCTCAAATATAGGAGCTCCTGCAGCAGTTTTAGGAGCACCTCATAATGGAAAGTGTTTAAATTCTCACAGAGAAAACCGCAGATTTTATTGCTCTACTTTCTTCTCCTATTTTTGTGTCAGCTCTTTTGTGTGACCACTCATTGGCCCTGAGTGCACGGTTCCACAAAACTGATCCTCGACATCATTTTGTGGTCAGGTACTCTCCCCAGCGGGACCCCCTGCACGCCGCACAAAAACACCCTCAAACCTTCTATTAGGGGCCATTTAGCCCCAGGGGTCGAGCCTCTGCACCACCACCGTTCGGTGCTGCACACAAACACACCCACACACACATACACACACACACACACACACACACACACACGCACACACACACACACACACAGGATATTTATCACTTTTAAATGACAGACTTCACAAAGGATGATATCACCGGCCGCAACACAACAACGCTCAACAAAAGGCCGGCGGGCCCCGCTCGCCTCTCAGTTCGACCGCAGTGACCTCACTTGATTGATAGGCCTCAGTCTTACTGGGCTCTTTGTGCCACCGCGGCCGTCGCGGTATGTGGCACATGAGGCCTCGACGCTGCTGCTGCTGCTGCTGTAGCTGCTGCTGGCTGTTGATGACTAAGAGTGAGTAATCAAAACAGTCACAGAAACTGGCCTGCTTCACAAAGATGGTCGTTATCATTAACATGCCATCGAGCACTTGATATAAGGCAGTGTTTGCTCTCGCCCTCGGTCAGCTGTGGCGGACGGTCAGCCTGCTTGTGTTGTGTAAAAGCATGTTCATGCACGCAGTCACATATGTTGCTGGGAAAATGTGTGTGTGTGTGTGTGTGCGTGTGTGTGCGTGCGTGTGTGTGCGTGTGCTCCATGTTGGCTGGTTTCGGATGTGACACAGGGGCCTTATCGGCTCGGTGTCACCTGTCAGGCTCCATTTGTAAACGTGCCAGTTGTTGCATCCTCATATCCATCGTCATAACAACAGCAACATGGTGCCTCCCCCCCCCCCCCCCCCCCCCTTCATTGATTTTGCAATAAACAGACACAAAAATCCCCATGACACAAATTCTGCCTGAAACACATCACTCTTCTCATCACTGAAAGTAAATTCAGGCCTAGTAACACACAAACACACACACACACACACACACTCTCACACACACACACACACACACACACACACACACACACACACACACACACACACACACACGCACACACACACGCACACACACCTCTGTCTTTCTTTTTTTTCTTCTGTTTTGTTTGTTCTGCTTGTCTCTGCCCTATGTAAAGCGTCTTTGGGTATTTAGAAAAGTATTATTATTATTATTACTCACACACACACACACACACACACACACACACACACACACACACACACACACACACACACACACACACACACGCACACACACACACACACACACACACACACACACACACACACACACACACTCACTCACTCAAATGGACACATTAATAAGCCTGAATTAAGTTAAAAGCACAAATCCTGTCCCAAGGCAATTACACACAAGCTTCTATCCGTTTCCAGTAAAGGTAAATAACTTCAACAGCGTTTCTGTGAATGTTTTCCCTTGTGCATACACACACACATATTTGACTAACGCACTCATCAAAGACCTTCCGTTTGAAATATAGACGAAAAAAAAAAAAACCTCAACAACCTCTACCGTGATTTATGAAAAACAAAATCCATTACTTCTCCAAACCCCTGGCTGTGGTTTTCCTTCAAACGGGTGCTTTGCTAGCTGACTCACTGGCAGAAGTACAGCGGATTTCCACTTCCACTTTGGCTCGTTCATCTAAAACGCTTGAGAAAAACAGAGAGACGGAGGAAGGGGAATGAAGGGGAATGAAGGGAGGGTGAGATGTGGATCTGGAAGCCATTAGAAGCTGGCAGCTGCGGCCTGGAGTGGTTGATTCAGAGGAGAGAGAGAGAGAGAGAGAGAGAGAGAGAGAGAGGGGAGGGTACGGCACATGATTGCCATGATGAATTTAATATCTGTGCATGTGCAGGTCATTAATGCAGAGCCTTGGGATTTAGCAGCAGGGAAGATGAAGAACGTAAAAAGTAATGTCTGAAAGCTCTCTTGACAACTCCTACTGCTCCGCCTGCATTTCCCCTGGAGAGTCATAAAGTCTTATCTGGCTGTTTATCCATCCTTTCTAAGCTGTTATCTATTTCTTTCATACTTCCTTCCTCTCTTGGTAAGTGAGAATATACAACACACACACACACACACACACACACACACACACACACACACACACCTACTCTCTCTCTCTCTGTCAACCACCCACCTCCATACCCTGAATATAGAATGGTAAAGTATGGAATAGTCCAAAAGAGGAAAGAGGAAAAACTGAATAATTCAAGGTCAAAATATAGGTGAAATTGACCCTAAACTAAGTCCAGCCCTCAAACGCAGACTGGCCAATCATAGCGTAGCATTGATTAGGTTAGCACATTATCAACATGCGTTAGCACTACGCTAGCTGAAGGTACACTGAATGTCAACACATGCTGTCTTTGCTGATTGTAACAGTGAATAAAGACCAAACCGGCTTTACAGGAACAGTGTTTTCTCTCAATCTTCATTGTCTTCTGTCTTGAACGCCAGGTGATGTTGAGGTTCACTTTACACTGTGATCTGTGTGGGCTTTAGCTTCCATCTTTATCTTAATTGCATGTTTTCGCTGGTGAATCCGTTTGACATCCTGGAGCGCAGTTAGTGACAGTGTGGGCTCTACGGCAGCTTGACGGATGGGCGGGGCTTAGCTAAACCACACCACCAAACAGCTATTGTCCAATCATAGCAAGTCATCTGGAGGCGTTAAAAAGGCCAGTAGTGACAACGTTTTCAACCAGCTAATTTTAGCATTAACATTAGCAAGCTGGTAGCGACTGTAGCGACAGTGACATCTTCTGATTAAGATAAGCTGTATTCTACACGGTGATTGGTCCATGGGTACAGAGGTATCTTCTGCTGCATCCATGTGATTCAGGTTTCAGGTTTGGGCCAGGCAGAGGAAGTGAGACAGGTTTGCCATGAAGCAGCAGTCAGAGAATCCACAGGAGCGATTCCAACTCTCCCATATCCTGTTTCGAAAAGTCCACAGAGAGGCCCCTGGTATGAGACGGGGACCACAGTGGAGCTCTGGGTTTTTTTTTTTTCCACCCGTGACTCATCCACGCAACTCACAAGGATGCACATCGCACGACTCATCCAAGACTCAAACGCACACTCTGACATTATGCAAATGTGTTTACGGTGCCGATGCTTGTCGTGTACAGCCAGGTGTTGCAAACAGGGCGACACAAACACACACAGAAAATGTGGATGTAAATATTGTGTTTTGAGTGATGGCAGGATTTGGAATCCAGGGAAGTGATTGACAACCATGTGAGGGAGGAAATATGACTTCCCCTGATGATGGGGGATTTCTCCAACTGTCAGAGGCCTGAGCTTATAAATCCACACAAGCCAGACACATTTACACATTTGTGTTTATTTGCGAAGCCTCACTAGCTCGGCACAAGCTACTGTATTATGCCAGCTTGGTCAACCACATAGTGAATATAAATAATTAACACTCAGAGTGTGTGTGGGGGGTAAAGGACCTAAAAGAATCTGCTTTGTGGTTAAGGGGGCTAGTGAGCAGCACTGTTCCGTGATGTGATGTACAACATGAACAGTTGGGTCTGTCCCTGAACTTGAATCTAGATCTCACATGCTCACTCCAAGACAACCGAACCTCTTTCTGCACGGTTGATTTTCAGTTGCACCAACCAATCACACCTCCACCTCCCCTGCACTCCTCTCCTCTCTTCACCTTTTTCTTATTTTGTCATTTTGTTGTTCTCCTCCTTCTCTTGAACATCTCTGGTGGTCTGACATCATCACTGAGGTGGTCTTACATCCGTGTGGTCCTCCAGGTCAACAAGGGGAACGCAGACATCAACCGGGTCAGAGAACACACAGAAAGAGAAAGAGAGGGGGGGGGGGGGGGGGGTTTACCTGGTACGAGTCCCTTTGAAAGAACCGTCCTGCTAGTATGACACAGACATCATGTAAAGAGCCATACTGGCACCGGAACTAGTGGTAGTACAGACGCAAACGTGTGTTTGTTACAACCGCTATCAAATGATCTAGATTAGGATCAAGGACATTTCTTATTTCAGCCTCACGGCAGTACAGTGTTGAAATACATTTTGCAGACACTTGAAACTTGCTCGAGATAAAGATTCTTCAAACTGAAAGCAAGTTCTCTGGAAAGCAGGAAATTTGTAGGCGAGGGCTCTGAACATGAAAATCATTGAAGTTTGAGGCAGATATTGATCAGTCAAGTCTCCAGATGGAACACACAGAAGATCCCCATGAAACCCAAAGCACTGCAAAATCTTTTTTTTCTTCTTCAAAACAATAAAAACTGATAAAAATCAACAACAACAATGCAAACAGGAACGGACAACTCCACACACCACTGCTGCCGGTCGCTGCAGCATCCCACTAAAGAAGAACTGGGGGCCAAAGTACAAACACGAATTGGGTGTGAAATATACTGCAGTACTTCATGAGAGTGCTCTGAGGAGTAGGGGTTCTGTTTATATTGTGTCTATATTCAGATATAAACCTATTTGTAACATCAGTTGTTAAAAGATTTGTTTTTCTCTCTCTTACGTTGTTTTCTATTGCCATTTGAACATAATATGCAACGACATGTTTTAACAGTGGAAAAATACAAATCAGAACCGTAAGATTTTCTTGAATAGGAAGAGGAAAGTTCCACCTCTGTCAGGCAGGAACATGAAGAAGATCAACGTCATCACGTCATTTCTTCACTCGAGGAGGATTCAGGCTAAAGGTAGACTTTTTTTTTCTTTCGCGTGCGGGACATCTATCTCGTGTCACAGCTGACCTCGTCTTGATACTGACGTCGGAGCTTAAAACAGAATCACTTCCTTTCTGCATTATTTTTAGCAAACATAGTCATGGAATTCAGCCAAAAATAACAATGTTATGGTCAGATCCACCCATGGTCTCTGCATGTTGGGGAGGCGTGAGAGGCCGTGTGGTTTGAAAAGAGGCTTGGCGCTAGGATGATACAGTGGCTCATCATTGCTTTATGTCATCACAGTTTATCTATTGAAATGAGATTGTTTTCAGATTGGTCAAAGATAATTACTCACACATTCCATGTACTGTATCTACTAGTATACAAACTGTCATTAATCATTTTATCAAGACATGGGGCACAAAACCTACATGTTTAACACCACCTTCTTCTGATGGAAAAAAGAAACATACTGGCAGTCTCATGACTCACATAAGGAGGCAATTCTTGTTGTTATTACTCTTTTACTTGCTGGAAAATGTTATATACTGATCTAAACTTCGCACTTTGCCTCTGCTAATTTGCGCAAACTTGAGTGCTGGTAAGGTCACACCTTCCTGGATTTGTGGTTTGTGAGATGATTGAGCAACAACGTCCATTGACGTACACAAATTTAAACTTGATGACTCGACTTCTGAAAACTCCTGGTGTGTGTGTGCGTGTGTGTGTGTGTGTGTGTGTGTGTGTGTGTGCGTCAAGTCCGCCAGTGTCTTGGAAAGGAAAATTGTTTCAGATAACACTCTGAGGCTCTGTGTTGCATCAGATGAACACCACAAACGGATGAATACACCGCAAAGTAAATGAACAGAGAGGGGACAAAATGAAAGATGATGTGAGGTAACTACTGCCTTCATGAAGGTTGTAAGCTTTTAGTTGAGACAGTTGTCAGCTGGATACACTATTGGATAGATTGCCATGAAATTTTGTACAGATGTTCGTGGCCCCCAGAGGACAAATCCTCCCGACTCTGGTGATCCCCTGACTTTCCCTCCAGCACCACCACGAGGTTAACCTTTGTGGTTTTGAGTGAAAGGTCTCAATAACTAGCCTGTTGCTGTCTTGCTCGTAGTTTGAACACGGCATAAGGGTTGGGTTGTGCTGGAAAGTAGTTCATATCCTGAAGGCATTCCCGCTATTGCACTTGGCTGTACACATGAAAAGTGACAGAAATCGTTGTGTAACAAATGAAAAATGAGAGCTTGAGAATCTCAAACAATGCCTACGTTCTCACCTTGGCGCAGCTGGCCAATAACGTTGGGAAATCGGTGTGAATAAAACATCGGAAAGGTGTGGGAGGAGGAGGAGGGTTTCCAAATCGGTTTCACTGTCCAACAAGTCGGCCACTTCTGAAAGATTATACTGGCGCCCTTTAGTGTGTTTGTTGTTGTTGTAACTTGTGCTGGTATTACACTACATTGCCAGGTGTTTCATTTATTTTGTCCAACCCCACGCACATCATTTAAATCTATCCACCCAAAACTACTTGCACTGCAACCACCTTCGCCGAAGGCACCGCGAGAGTGTATTGAACTCGGCACCCTGCCACAGGAGCCGCCGCTTTCGGGAGTCCTCTCGTAAATCAGTTGTGAAAGCACCGGGGAGCTGCCCAGGCCTCTCAGAGCGAAAATGAGAGTATGGTCGGCTGCCCTTTGAGGGAAAGACGGAAAGATACAAAGACAGGAAAAGGCTTTTTTTTGCCAAAACAAGGGGAAAATCCAGAAGCTATGTTCCTGTTTCAATGGAAAACACAGCATTGTGTCCGCCTCCAGATTGAAATATAACTGGTGGTCTTTTGTAAACCTATAATTTATACAGTTAAATGGCTGGAGGTAACACATACCATGGTGAGATGAAGATCAGATGAAAAATTATGTATTGTGTTTGGCATTCCAACCCATGCTATCTGACTCCACACATCCATTGTTCTGATTTGTGTGTGCGAAACATGTGTGCGTCTACTCAACCGTGAAAAGCTTTAAAGTGGATAGCTCCTGATAGATTCCTGTTTGTTTTCTCGGCACGAGATCAAAGTCAGGTGGCCTTTAAATTAGCTCGTAGGGGGGTTCGCATTGTGTGACAGCGCAGAGTAAGGGCCCGGAGGAGGGAGCGAGCTCTTTAATGTTGATCCAGAAACCAGACTATCCACTTTCGTAACGCCATTTCACAGGTGAGAGCCGTGTCAGCCTCGGTTAAAAAACAAAACAAAATCCCCACAGCAGGGCGGTGAATACTAAGGTAGCGATTCTGTGTCCGACCTGTTCGTTTACACGGATCCAACGCGGCAAAAGCTATTCTCAGCTGACGGGAATCGGATTATGTGACGATCCGTATGCAATCGCTTTATGCCGAGGGAGAAAAGGCAGACGTGGAGGAGAGAGATGGCAGCGAGGACACAGAAGGATTAGAGATGAGAAGGAGGTGTGGGGGTGTGCGAGGAGGAGGAAGAGATAGAGAGGGAGAGGAGGGCGATGGGAGAGAGAGAGAAATAGCAGGGTTGCCAGGACTCCAAAGCTTGTCTGTCATTCCGTGCGTCAGTCGGCCTATTCCTAGGCTCAGACGCAGGTACAGTGTTTGCGCAAATGGGAGCATATATAACTCGCAGGCACGAAACAAACATTTTCTCACTCCATCAACGCAAGCTGGAAATATCCATTTTCATCCTCTGTCACAGCCTAAATAGATTCCACCACCACAGCAATCATTTTTCCCCTCCTCATTTTTCTCTCTTTTTTTTTTTTTCTTACCTCGCTCTCACTCTCTGTAGCACAGCAGACCTTCTGGCTGTTTCCCTGGCAACAGCTGCTTCCTGTTTGGCTGTCTGTGTTGCCACGGAGCAGGGGTAGGGGCGATGGTGGGCGATGGTGGCCGTGATGGCGGTGGTGGCGGAGCAGGCCGGGCTATTGGTAATGAGGCGGCCCTGAAGTGGACATCCGGTGTCTGTGGCGCTAGTAGGTTGTATCAGCTGTAGCTAAGCTAATGCTAATGGGGAAACTGGCTACTTACGCGATATAATGTTGGCAGTCGGGGGCTAAAGCTTCATGTCCTTGGCGGTTAGCGTCCTCACCAGGTGATGACGCGCGTAGAGGACACGGCATCATCGTAGAAGTATCACATGGCAGAATTTTAAATAAATTTAAATAAATAGTAAAATATATATTTCTTCTAACATAGTCGTTGAATTGAAAGCTTATTGGAGAAAGAAAGCTTTGAGCAACATTTTCTAACATTTGATTTTGGAAAGGTGACGTAAACAAACTCTTTAAAACGTCTCCAATTACAGCCCCATAAGTGGTACAAAGCCTGACAGGCCTACTGTGCCAAGTCACAGTTACTATGCTATGATTGGACAATCACTGGAGGGGTTAAGGGAACGCTCAATTGTCACGTGAATTTCCGTTCACAACCCTGAGGGCCTGAACTCACAGTTTAGTAATTAGTTAAAAATGATGCTGTTTTCATCCCTCGTTGTGTTTTTGGAAATCCTAAATATATCCACCAGATTAGAAATCACAGGACCCCACCTGATCTTGAGGGTTACAAGACGTTCTGTAACTGACGACTAATTACAGGACGGTGGTTTTAAGATTTCTCCTCTCATTAAAAAAAAAAAACAGAATTCAAGCTGTGCAGTTTTGATAATGCTTTCCAGCCTGCCACATGCGCTGCAAATAATATTCTCCTAGTAATGAGTTGCACGGACATTGTCCCGTTTCATGAAGCCCACGCGGATCGCTGGCATAATTAATAATTTGCGGCATGGGCTCGGTAAACATTGATGTGGGCACCGTCGACCTGTGGAAATGAAGGTCAGTGCGAGTCAGCCGGAGCAAATTAGACCCCAGAGTCCCAGAGAGTGCACAGACCATTTCTGTAATTACTAGGCCACTGTGTTTTAGACCAGGGTACACGATTAAGGGCGCTTTTGCAAACCAACATGATGACACAGACTTGCATGGTGAGGCATGATGTATAAAAAAAAACTGTACATTCGGTGAAACCTTTCCATGAGGATTGGCTTTTTCCTAAAATGTCACACTTCGCCGGGAAAGAATGAATAGACGCAGATTTCTCAACCTCGAGGGGCTCACTCGGTTATAGCAGCTGTGCTGTTTTTATCCATTTGGGCTTTTTGCACAACAACCTAATTCAATGGAAACAGCCATCTCAGTGTTGCAACATCTGCATCGCATGAGATGCATTTAATTCCTCATTAACCTATCCAAGCAAAGCGCGTGTTGTAAGTCACGTCAAAGGTCACGTCAGGATCGGTGGATCGTTTTGTTCTCGCACTTTTGCGAGAGAGACTTTTCCGCTCCGTGCTGTCAATCCCCGCTTTGCGAATGACTTTTACATGTGCGAGTGAGTGAGTGAGTGAGTGAGTGAGTGAGTGAGTGAGTGGAGCTTAGAGTCTTACAGCTGCGGACGAATGCTTTGAAGTGATTGTGTCTTTGTGGAGCAAGAAGCCGTACTGACACCCGGCATATTTGTCAAAGCATACCAGACGTGGCTGAGCGCCGCTTCACCCTCACAAATGTGGTTCGATAAATGCCAGGAATGACATCAAAACTTTGCTCCCGAGGCATTTATTCAAAGAGGAGCGCTCTGTCGGAGGCGACCGTGGTGTTTTGGCAAGAAGGTGTGTGTGGGGGGGGGGGGGGGGGGGGGGGATACCCATATCTTCCATGAAACAATAGCTTCTACTCAAGAAACTTCTCAAGTTCACAGATACAACACATGGTACATAGCGTATGTGGGGCGAGTATCTTGTTCCATATACCGGCTTGTTTCCCTCCCAACTCGAAAAAACTGTCAGAAGATAAAAGAAGAAACAGCACAACGAGAGTGGGAAACACAGAGCGACTTCAAAGCTGGGAGAAGAATTTCTTTAAACAGGGTTCTCCAAAGACCACATCAAACACAAGGGGTGGGGTGGGGGGGGGGAGCGAATGGGGTGGAGGGAGGGAGGGAGCTGGGTTGGGTTCAAGTGTGCGCATGCTCGCGGAAGTGCGTGTGAGCGGCCCGGCGTGCGTGCATCACAACACGGCACAAAAGTTGCCGAGATGCATCTGGGCTACGACGTTGCAAAAAAAAGAGGGGAAGAAAAAGAGGCTGTCAGCTCAAATAAAGAGTTTGGAGTGTGTGCGTGTGTGTGTGTGAGTGTGTGCGTGTGTGTGTGTGAGTGTGTGTGTGTGTGTGTGTGTGTGTGCGTGTGCGTTTTCTTCTCGTTCTGGGAGGCCTCTTCAGCACCCAAAGAGCACTTCAGTACAGCGGCTGCCAAGGAGACGATCAGAGGGTGGCCCCGCAGCCCACACACACGCTCACGCACACTCACCCTGCCGCATCAGGGCTCCCATCAGCCGTGCACACACACACACTCACACACACGCACACACACACACACACACACACACACACACACACGCACACGCACGCGCACACGCATCAAACCACACACTTCATGCGTATCAACCGGAGTGGATATTGATTGTTTTAAACAGAGCATTTACGACGCAAATGCTATTCCTAGGGCCTGGAGCACGCCCACGCACGTTTTCCCCCATGACACACACACACACACACACAAACAGTACTGAACACACACGCAGAAATGCACAAACAACCAGCGATACATTAAAGCAGGCATTCTCGACATTCCCATAAAACCCTCTGGTATCATCTGCAGGCAGCGCTCCACGATCACCTCTGACTCAATGAGCCCTTTGTCAGGGGAAACACCATGACCTTTCTCCTGTTTTGACCGAGGCCGTCTGTGGAGTTTCAGACATGTCGTCTCAAGGCCTCACTCCGTAACAATGGCATCGGTGGAAAGAGAAAGGCTGGTAGAATGGAAACAGCGTAAAGTATTCCAGTCTGAGGTTTGTGTGCTGTCTGACCCCGTGGCTCCTGTTCTTCCTTTCTTTTCATGGCATTCCTTCCTATGTCTCCGTTACTCTGGCACTCGGGCAGACGAGGCATTGTGGCCCTGCATCCTTCCTGTCGGCCTCCTCTCATTGGGTCCCTGCCTGTCTGACTGCATTTTTGCCCGTCTGCCTGCATTTCTGCCCGTCTGCCTGCCTGCCTGCCTGTCTGTCTGGCTTCTTGCTTGTCTCTATCTCCTCTGTCAATAATTACGGCTGTGTGTCTCTCTCTACCTATTTTATCCTGTCGGCATTATTACACAGCCGCAGGCTAATTTGGTGTTCGTGAATAGGCTTGAAATGTATTTGCATTAAATGCTAACAATGAAAATCCTGTTGTTGAGCAGGTATAATGGTTTATAATGCTTTACTGTAAGAAGCATCAAGGTGTATGAAAGCCGTGGTACATGCTCCAAACAAATAGAGGCCGACATCTCACCTCTATGGGTCCATACCATACCATTATAAATGATAAAGAAATAGGAAAATAAAAAGCCTACAAACTGCTGAAACTCTGAAAGCGGTCAGCGGCCCGGAGAGAGGGACATTCAGTTAGCTGCTGTGTAGCAACTGATAGAGCGCTGATTCTAACCTGTGTAACGACAGACCCCCAGCGCTGGGGTTTGCACTGGCTGAAATTGCTGCTGGTCTTTCTCCACCGGAGCTGTCGCCCACCCACACCTCCCGGCAAAGTAGTCTCCTAGTGTCAAACTGTCAAAACCTCCGCAAACCCTGTACCTTCAACGTGATTGCCAAGCACCTCGGGGGCAGCTCTACTTTTCGTCCTCTCCTGTTGTACTGAGGTTAGACCGGACGCTTCAGTGACTCACCGTCGCCTCTCGAAGTACAAGTCTGGGACGGACCGGGGCTAGCTGTTTAGCATGCTCATTTCAGTAGACATCGCTGCCGCGCAACACATAGACGTCTTCGACATTGAAACAGTATTCTATTACGACAATGAATACCAATGAACAGAAAACTAAACATGTCCATTGCGATGTTAAAACAGAAGTTGAAGTGCAGACGTAAGTATATTGCGAATACTTGCTGAGTGATACCAGATGAGCCCTTTTTGTTTTTTGCCCATGACAACTTGGCGGGGACACATATTGGGACTGTTGGATGTGATTTGGGACTGATGGGACCAAGCTGGATCTTGGACGTTGCTGTCCTCGTGGGATTTGTCCACTACCAGAACTCCTGTGTCGCCTAATGTATTTTCTCAGTCGAAAGGTTCATGCTCCTCCCTGACTGTCAAAGACCAAACGATCTGGTGGAAGTTGGTGTAAATAATATTTAATAATGGTAGATTTCAGCTGGTCTTCAGGTTTGTCCCCGAATGCACCTCGGAAACACTCTGTTCTGAGAAAGGCACACAGCTGGACGACAAGTGTTCCGACGCTTATGTGCTTGTTTCCTTGAGAAAATGTGGATTAAGTGTTGAAATGTTGAAACGTCTAAAAATCATTGCGTCCGATGATTGTCAGATATAACATACACCCACAAAAATACAACACCTCGGTTGTGTTAAACTGGTAGGAGTCGGAAAAAGGTTGACCTGTGGAAAATGTGTCGTTATTAATCTGTACAGCTGTGCGTCCTTTAATGGCAGTACGCACGTATCACAGACACAATCAGTTGTCACAGTTTGCCATTTGTGTCTTTCACTGAAATAAACACCTGATAAGAATACACACAAACACACACACTACCACAGGATGCGATCAGAATTTGAACATCCTCTCTGCCCCCTCAACATCCTGTGTGAAAATCCTACTACCACGGCAGCACAGGAAGCCACGTCTGCGAGGAAGGACGCGGGTTAGTCGGGACGTCCTACAGTGATCTGGAGCTCAATGAAAAAATGACGCAAATATTGCAATCCGTAATATAGGTGTTTATCAATGCAACTTCCTTGCTCGCTGCCATGTGCAAGCTGGGAGATGAAAAGCGTGCACAGGCGTTAGATAACATCCATTCATTCCCACAGGAGATGCTCAGCCAGCTGACGGAGGGTAACAACCTGTGTGAAAGAGTCAGTACTAATGCGATTAGGTTTGATGCTGCAGATGATTTGCCTCAGGGCAACGCTCTGCCCTCTGATCCTTCCTAATTGATACACAGACGTGGGTGGATGGCTAAGGCAAGCTAGCATGGGGAGAGGGAGGAGGATGAAGAAGCGGAGTAAAAAAGAGGGGGGGTTGTGTATGCAGAAAATAGGGTAGAAGAGGCACCTGCTGGGTCCACATGGCTTTGAATGGCCCATTTTAAGTGGCTGCACTCACGCACGCATCAGTCTGAAGCGCTGCGCCTGCTGTGAGCAAAATGTGGTTGCGAGCACACGGTGCCCCTGATCAAGGCTTTTGGCAAGGTGGTTTGTGTTATCCGGTGGGCGGACCAGAGATGGTGGGCTAGATTTTTTATTGAAGCGCAGGTGCACGTTGTACAGAAGGATAGTTAAGGGTGAAATGAGGATAGGGAAGAGGGGGGAAACAAAGTACAGTAAACAACGGAAAGGGTCGCATAGATAGAAGCCAATGCCAAAGTATAAAAAATTGGTAGTTTCTGCAACATCTGCGCATCGCAACTATGGTATATTTAGGAAAATATTGTAGTAGTGGCAAATAGGTTATGGTAAAGGTATGTTTAAAGGTGCTACATTCGAAATTCAGAGCATATATTGTGCTTCCACGCGACTCTCAACATGGCGATGGCTGAGCTGGCGACTGGCAGCTAACGGTGCTCACAGCGCTAGCAGTGCAAACAACGGCAACAGTGCTGACAGAGCTAAACAGACTTGGGGGGGGGGGGGGAACCCGGAGGCTATGCTATGACACCGCCAGTCAGGACGACGTTATCAGCTGTAACCGCCAAATCAGCGCAGTGCTACATAGCGGCCATGAGCTAGCCAGTGGGGCACCCTCACATTCACTAAAAGGCGTGCACGGCCCAACAAATAGTTATGCTATATTAATGCTCTGAATGTCATATAGAGAATCTATAAGGTAACAGATTTTTTGGTCATTTGGGGGCAGCGGAAACCAGCTCCTAACACAACACTGGCATATTATTACTTATACAGTTCTGAATTTGTTAGCAAACAGTTGCTTATTTATCGAGCAGATATAGAGCGACATTAGAATTCATGTGTTTCTGGCCACCTGGTGAACAGAAGTCCAATTAATACTCTCCTTAGCTCGGTTTTGGTCTCCACCAACTCCTGTAATATGTGGCTTTTTAGCTGCTAAATGCTCCACTATGTTCACCAGCTAATTGCTAACGCTTTGCCAGGCTTGAGTGTATGTGAGTGAATATATGTGTGTGTATATATGATGGGGGGGGGGGGGCAGCTGGGGAGAGAAAGCCGCTATGAGTGTGCATGTGCGTGTTCACTCAGCAGGGAGAAAACATCTGCGTGTGGATCCACCTGCATGCAATCATCTGCACACAACATCCGCGTTTATCTGTCAAGAAGCACAAAGAAACCGATCTACTCATCCGATACCGCAACTAAAGGCATAAATTACTTTTTCCATTTCAGATCAGAACTAGCATACACGTGTCCATATATTCAGGATCAGATGTCAAGAGTGTTTTGTGAGTCACAGATTTTGAATGCTCGTGGTCTTGGCAGGGGTTACAGCCAGATAACATCAAATGAAAGTCGGACACACACACACACACACACACACACACACACATACACACAGTTGGTACAGTTCTCCGGGTGAGTAACTGCAAAGGCTGAGCTGAGAAGTCAGTTACGGAGTGCTCGTGGTGGGATAAAGACGAGGCCAACTGAATGCGCAGATGCCGGACAAAGTTTGCGCTTTAAAGTTCCTTTCACATCTGACACCGAAACTCATTTCCCTCTTTAGCGTCATGGGGGCGTTGCAGCACTTTCAAATAGACGGAACGGAGATGCTCTCAAACAGCCACTTTGCGGATGGGATGGGAGCACAACTCTCCTTATTACTCAGCAGAAGAGAAAGTTGGCACAGACGCTTTGTTTGACGAGGGCAACCGTCAGACCGAGATGCAAGATTCAAAATGTTGAATAAAATGAGAGGAACATGGATTACAAGTGCATACAGAGTAGGTGATTACCATCAGTCTCTCGAGAGGGGCTCATAGGGATTCTAATCACATTAAAATACCCATAAAGGCCATTAAGGGACCCAGAAATAGAATTAAGTACTCTTTAGCCAGCTCAGTGTGTGTAGGGGGTCCGGTAGCTAAAACTTGTGAGGGTATGAAAGGAACCAGTGAAAATCTGTATCTATGAGTGAGTGTTAGAGAGTGAGGGAGTGAAGTGAAAAACATCTATCAGCAGTGTGTGTGTGTGTGTGTGTGTGTGTGTGTGCGTGTGTTGTTCTGTAGGTTGTGGAGGAGAGTGCTGGGGGGAGACCACCTACACTTCCACCTGCTCTGCCTTTTAGAGGGGCCTCTTCAATCACAAGGCTGGGGTCATTATGGATGCGAGCCTCTAGCCGCCAGGCATTGTTTTTCCGCTATTTCTGTCCTCGCGCTTTACAGTGAAACACCGAGCAAGAGCCCCATTAAAAGCTGCGCTTCAAAAAACGCGAGCAGCCACGACAGGAAACATCGGGCCCTCTGCATCAGACTCTTTTTTTAATCCCAGTACCGCTCATGTGAAGAATGCGTTACCGAAATGGTGCGTTCTGAGGCAACATCCGAACTCCGAAACCTCTTCAAGATTGTTTTCACAAAATAATGTGTTATTTCTTCTGGTGTTGTCGAGAACAGAGGTTAAGCGCTACAGCTCTGCAAAAAAACACAGCCTAACAAACTTTTCTTTCGCACGGAGGTGGATGCGATTAAAAAAAAAAGAAAAGAGAACGAAGACACCTCTGACTTTGCCCAGACTGACACGGTGATGAGCAATGACAAATCAGTGAACTGTGAAGATGACTAAGTCCAAACTTTCAGAGTGAGATATGAAGGGGGAACGTGTTTGTTCTTGACTTCAGGGAAAATAAATATCTGAAGGCTTCTGATGCCGCACACGTTTGGTTCCTGTGTTTTTGTGAGACGTTATAGAATGTATGGACGTTATAGAAATGTCTCACACACGATCGTAAGATTAAAGGAATAGATGGACAGTTGGGGAGTCCTGTGTATTTGTTTTCTGGGGGGAAAGTTAGATTGCATGTATGTGCGGTAAATATGCAGCTACTGCCAGCAGCTGGTTAGCCTAGCTTAGCATTAGGACTGGAAACAGCTCACAAAATACAGCTAACAGCACTAAAAAAAAGCTCACTAATACACAAGTTATATCTTATTTGTTTAATCAGGAGGACAAAAAAACAAACTGAAAAATGTTTCGCTTTAACATTGTTAGCAGGTTAGCTGTCCAGCTAATCTAAGCTGACCGTCTGCTAGCTGTAGCTTCATGTTTACTGTACACATATGAAAGTATTTGAAACTCTTGGCAAGTAAAACAAATCCTGGTAAGCGTCTTTCCTCAAAAAGTCAAACTATTCCTTTAAATCTCTTAAGTTGCAACGGCCTTCAAACGTCTCAAATCCAGTCAGATACCTTCTGTTCTTGAAAGACTCGTAAACAACTCATGCCGTGCAAACAATTCGAGATTTGTGAACAAACAAGACTCCTTAATTGCCCATGGAGAGTCTATATTTGGAGCCGAGCGTCCTAAATGCACTACTTAAGGTAAACTGCATTAAACGTGAGGTAATTAGCGTGCCGCATACCAGACCGAGATCTGCTAATTGTGCTGCCTGTGGTTGTCCCTGCCTGCCTCCACCCAACAGGACCTGCAGACGGCTCCTAATGCTAACCTCGGCATCTAACTCTGCACGAGATCATCGTCCGGGGCGCAGAACACGCAAACAGTAATTGCCAGCTGAGGTGAGACACAAAAACATGTCTGTTAGCAGGCCGAGCCAAGGCACGGGGCACTACGAGATGTGTGTGCGTGTGTGTGTGTGTGTGTGTGTGTGTGTTTGTCTCATCACTTCAAGCTGCCTACGAGGTGGCGCACCAGCAAAAAAAAAAATCAAAAATCAAAATTTACATATGTGAGCAAGAGTGTGACTGTGAGCGAGAGCGGAGCGCAGTGTCAGTGTTTGTGTGAGTGGTGGAAATATGTGGGTGTTTTGCGGGGGAGTCGGATGATTTTTACAGGCACCGATTCACCCCGAGGAGCGTCCGTGTCCGGGCCTGTTTAAGACGTGCCTGGTCCCGGACGTCGGGGGAATGGCACTCGGGTTACGGGATCACGCAAAGGCTCCCCGAGGCTTAACAGGAGTTGCAGATGCAGACAAAAGCCGGAGAATCTGCGGCCTTTTTATGTTGACGGAAAAGAAAAAAGAAACGTTTGCCCCCAGAAACTGCTGCCGCTGCTTTACGCTGAAGTATCCCTAACCTGAGAAAGTCCCAGCGGATTTCTGTCACGAGCAGACTCAAAGCACAGTGTGTTGTGTGACTGATTGTGTTGCTGTTTGTTTATAGTAATGAGGATTCGAGTGTGTGTGTGTGTGTGTGTGTGTGTGTGTGTGTGTGTGTGTGTGTGTGTGTGTGTGTGTGTGTGTGTGTGTGTGTGTGTGTGTGTTTGACTTGAAACTTACTCACTCCCCTGTCATCGGCTCGATCTCTGCGCCTCATCACTTTTGCCTACCAGTGCCGTCATTCCCCTCAAGGTCATGACCTCCACAATCATTAATACCATCCCCACACCCCCACCTCCTCCCCTGAAGGGATTCCCTGGTCTGGCTTCACCTACACTATGACGTCCTGCTGTCTAGCGCTGCAAAGTTTCCGTTTTATTTATTTGGACTCTGACTAGGAGGGAAACCAGGAAGTGGACCAGACTGAGGATGAGACTCAACACAGGCAAGAAACAACTGCTGACAGGGGAAGAGGAAAGGGGAGTTTTGCAGAGCATATGTGATTGTTTTCACACACACACACACACACACACACACACATTTCTAATAAGATTTAATCGTTTATCAAAGAGTTAAGGGTTGCAATGAGAGCCGCAGCTGCTTTCAAATCGGCCTGTGTTGGCTGAAAAACCTCCGTAGAGAGGGAACAAATGCTCGGGTGGATGATTTATATCATTCTAAAAAAGCAAACAGATAATGAGCTCCGTGGAGGCTGACATGCCAACACTCTAAAAGCCAAAGCCATGTTTCGACCATGTGGCAGATAAAGAAGCAAAAGGAAACACACACACACACACACACACACATCGCCGAGCGGCTGTGTGACCGAGCCAAACCATAACCGAGAAGACCCGCTCAAAGGGAACGTCAATCGAAGGCGCGCAGGCTTTGGTGGAGAAGAGGAATTGGCGCGGCGTATTATTTGCCACTTCAAGACTGTGCAGAGGAAATGTGTGCTATCTCAAATCCCTGCCTCTAGTTGCCCTACTCTCATGACACACACACGCACACACACACACACACACACACACTGTCACACAAAGATCTGGAGCCAATTGTTCTCTCATGCCACAACACCCTCAACCCCCGCATTCCCCTCTGCTGCGCTAAATGTCCTCTTGTGCTACAGGCTCCGCGGCTTTTTAACTTATAAGTCTGCACAGGGCAAGACCATTAAGAGCACATTCAGCATTAATTACCATGATTGCATGTGCGTGCGCTATATAGACCAATAAACGGAGAAAGAGCAAAGGGAGGCGGAGGACGGGAAAGCCAAACATGTTGACCTCCGGCGCTGACATCGGTGACCCACACTTTTGACTGACTAACGGTTCTTTTTAACCGCTTCGGTTCTTTCTAACCGCTTCTCCCCGCCGTCTCTCTGCAGAAACGTGGCCCACTGCCCGCGAGCGAGGCTCCGGTCAGCTACCTGACTCGCACGGCTCCCGTAGGGCAGTTTCAGGTTCACTGAGCAGGATGTGGACGTGGGACCAAATCTCAGAGTCCTTTCAGTTACCACGGCCACGGACGGCACTGTGCGTGAGACCGTCTCACCCCCACCAGGCTTTTTAACCCCGGCCCTCCACCTCCTTTGCTGATGCACGCAGAGGTTACAAGTCCACCAGGGAAGTAAGAGACAAGATGTCCTTTTTTTAATGATTCTGAAATGATCACAGTTGAGCAAAGATGATTTTTTAAATGTCACTGACATATCAAATGCGTCTCTAGACTACAGCTCATTTGGATTTCACCACGTTGTGCACGTCCTCGGTACATTGCCATGATCGTAGGCGCAGTCTTTTTCCCTCCAACTATACTTTCATATAAGATCTGCTTTGGCAGCGTTTTGAGTCTTATATGTGTCCATCACTGTGTCTGGTACATGTCTGCTGTTAGGCCTGACGTTGTTCATGATTTCAGTCCAGCGATTTGTCAAACTTGGGTTTAAATTATGTTAATAAATCCTATTTACAAGTCCTCTTTGTTCAAAATTAGATATTGGGTGAAGGGTAAAGCAGTTTCCAAAAACATTTTAATAATGATGGGGAGGCCCTTGCTTTTGAACAAGTTGAAATGTATAATTATTTATAAATTAGAAGTACCTAACATGTCAATGTATTTAGTTTAGAGCGTTAGCATGCTAACCTTTAATTTGCACTAAAAACAAAGTACTGCCGAGGCTGATGGGAATGTCATCAGTTTTGCACATATTTGGTAAATAATTAACAAATTTAAATATTGTCCTGATGATGACACTTAATGAACAATGACGGGATCATCCTGAGGGGGACATGAACATACCAAATTTCATCTAACAGTTGTTAGACAATTCACCAATAACCATAAATGTGAACCTCACGGTGGCGCTAAAGGAAAAATCAGGGGGGGTCTCCAAAGTGATAATTTCTCCTCTGGGGACCACGAATGACGGGAACAGCCTGACATTGCCATCCCTAGAGCCATGCTGCTACTGTAACTAAAAATACATTTTACCATAATCAAACTAAATTGAAATTCTCTGGTATTATTTCTTCACGATGCTTCCCATAAAACATGATTACTTCTATAATTAGTCTAATAGCTTTTTGAAAGCAAGTCCCAGTACAGTTAGATCACGGGCCCTTCAATGTAACACAACAGTTCCTGTACAAATACGAAGGCCGAATGCGAGGCCTCAAAGATGCTCCAATACACGCACTGATGCATGTCAGGCTTGGAATCAATCAAGCATCTCTGATTAGAAGGATCATGAACTTTAGCATTCAAATTATCGGCGCACAAAGGCGAAATGAAGTTGAAGCTGTCAGTACCATCAGCAGGCTTAGATGTTAATAGATCAACATTGTCAGTTCGGGATTAGAGGGGAGCGGAGGTAAACACCATCGGGCATTCATGTGATGTTGACGAGAACGCCGCTGTTGATGATGATGATGATGTAAACGATGATGGATCCTTCTATTAATAGACCTGGCAATACAGTGACCGCAGTCACAAAAGAGAACAGCGACGCTATGGATGAGAGGCCCCATTATGTCCAAATGAAGGAGTCAGCCACTCTGTCAAGAGGGCACTTAACAAACAAACCTCATCTGACTGAGACTGTCTTTCTTTTTCCCCTTGCCCACCCGCTCTCCCTGCGCTAGCCCCGACACTTTTCTGCTGAGTGGGTGTTTGGAGGAGTTGTGAAGGTCAGGGGAAAGACTCTGAAGTGAGGACTGAGCTCGGGGCTTTGACCTCGGATTGGCCCCGGCCGCTCTGAGTCACGGAGATGGAGCAACCGAAAGGGGCCCTGCGTTGTGGAGAAGCAGACGACAAGCAGGCTGCTGCCCGGGCGCTGACAAAAGGAGAGTTGTGCAGAGGTGGCGAGGCACAATGGGACGGTTTGAGAGGAGGAGGTGAGGAGAGCTCAATCCCCACCATAAGCACCTTATTGTGAAAGCCTGTGTGGTATATTTTCAGTCTGTGAGGGGCCTCTTTGGGGGTCTTGGATGGGAACCAGATGTTTAGGGGGTCCAAGGACAGCAAGGAAGGAAAGGGGGTGAAGAAGCCACCCATTGTTTAACTTCCTCCCTTAGGGAGCCATACGTGGTGTCAAATTCCTCCCTTATGAAGTCATACTTGCACCCTATATAAGAAGACGCTGAGTCTCTCATCTTTAGGCTCTTTTGGATTCAACCCAGGACCTCCAGGTGGTCGCGACACCTGTATGACATGTGTTACTTGTTTGTAATAAACTTTATTATACCAGCAAGAACAGTGTCCGCGGAGCATTCTTCATCATCACTTCAACAGCACTGTCGCAGAAAAGATACGACAATTGGCGTCACGAACAGGATCGGAGGTGGCCGCATGCTGTTTTTCAGCTGAAAACTTCAAAACGGTGAGCAATTTAATGCTGGTCATGAATTGGGGCTGCTATATGAAGTTGGACACACCGTAAATTAAGAACCTCATTGTAATGGACATGTCCTGTTGATTTGATGTTTAAAGAGAGGCTCCGTGCTAAATTTAATAAAAAAGGGGAAGATAAAAAGTGAAGAAAAGATGTATGAGAAATACAATAAATAGTTTAGAATAGTTTCATGGGAACGATAAGGTGTGCTAAACAGTATCGTGCAAGATTAATGAAGAGGGGCCTTTAACTTCTTAACGGTAAGACACATGCATATTAGTCACTGCGTAACGATGGCTTTGACATAGTCCGGAATTGAGTTAGAAATACAAAATTGGGGAAACCTGGATCCAGGTAATTTGAATAAATAAATGTAAAAAGGTAAAGAAAGAGTGATAAGGAAATAAAGGAAATTCTCATATGAGTGAGCCGCAAAATCGGATAGGATAAGAATATTTAGTATGGGCCGAATTAAAACCTGAAATATCATCTGATGGTCAGTGTAATAACTGGAGAGTGTAGAAATCACAGTTCGATTGACTGTTACCACTCTGACATTTGTTGACGAACGGTGTCTGATGCAGCCTCTCATCGAATATTTACACCTCATAGGTAGCATAAATTTTATGAAAAAATAAGGAAAGCGGCCAAAAAAGCATGCTGTGTGACTGAAGATATCTGAGGAATGTGTGTGTGTGAATTGACTTTGGAACAAGGAGAGAGAGGAAAAAAGGTGGGGGCATAGGAATGTGTGTGTGTGTGTGTGTGTGTGTGTAAACTTGGCTGGAGATGTGTGCCAGGTGTGGAACAGAAAATAAAAGAAAAAGAGAATAGACGCATTAAAGTTAATAGAAGAAGATAAAACACAATATGATTGAATAAACATATAGAGGTGAGGATTTGAGAACAAGACATGTAATAATTTGTAAGGATAGATATGTAGAATGATGTATTGAATAAATGAAACATGAGCTCTTCTTAAAAGGGACGTAATATAACAAATAAGCTGTTAAATACACAATGAACTTCGTATAAGAAGGGTAATGATTTGAACAAGTGAATAAATGAAACATGAGCTCTTCTTAAAAGGGACGTAATATAACAAATAAGCTGTTAAATACACAATGAACTTCGTATAAGAAGGGTAGAGTTTGAAACACCCCCCCCTCACTAACCTCAAATGACCCTCTAGAGAGAAATGGAATGTGAGAGTGGAAGAGTGAAGTCAAGGGTCAGCTGGTATTCAATGTTTATACTAGGGGTTTAATTTTAAAAGAAAAAGAGAAGAAATGTATGATGTTGTTAAAGGGACCAATGGGTTCACAAGAGACTAATCCATTGCCTGTTTCTTTTTGTTGTTATGACATTTACGGTGAATGAGAATTAAGGGGAGGCAAGGCAGTGGGCTGGCACATCACGGAGTGTGGCTTGCTGACGTCCACGGGGAGGCTTCCGTTTCGATCTACTAAAGGCCAGTACAACTTTATCCACAAACTCTTTAGCAAAACAAAAAAAAAAATAAAACAGAAAACCTGCATTTTCCAGATTTGTATGTGTTCTCAGTCGAAGGTAATATTGATGGTACACATATAAACCTGCTTTCAGTTATAAACCTATGAGGAAACTGACCTGCTCATTTTACATGAAAGAGTACATACTCTAGGCAGTTAGGAGAAAGAAACATATAAATAACTAGGAGACTTGGCAACTGATTGATCAGCTAATACATTTAATTAAGTAATGGCACATGTTTGTTTGGTATAACTTCTGCTGACTATTGCGGTTGTTCATTTATGTTATTGTGCGTGGTTTGTTCTGATCTGTGCTGTGGTGGACATTCAATGTGGTGACTGGTTGACGATTTGAGCTGAATATTGATTGATTGATTGATTTATTGATTTGTTGGTTGTTGATTGAGTAATTGATTTATTTGTTGATTGGTTGATTTGATTGATTGATTGATTTATTGGTTGGTTGATTGATTGATTGGTTGATTTATTGATTGATTGATTTATTTGTTGATTGATTGATTGGTTTATTGGTTAATTTGTTAATTGGTTAATTGGTTAATTGGTTAATTTGTTAATTGGTTAATTTGTTAAAAAAAAAAAAAAAAAAAAGGGGTAATCCAAACAGCCTTGAGTAGTTTAATTGTAACAATCACTTCTTAAAGTACAATAAACGAAACATAAGGAAGCCGTTATAATGGAAAAAAAGAACACTAAAATTCCAAAAGTAATCACTCCTGTTGATATAGTACAGAAGAATAATCCTTTAATTAGAGGCATCGCAAACATTGCAGAAATATCGGAAAAATGGCATGAACGCTGGCCTGAAATTGACCAACCATGGCCAGTGGAGGGGACTCTTAACCCAGATGTAATTCAAATAATGACGGTACTTGTATCCACATACAAGGCAGAGCAAAAGAAGGGAAAAAAGGGGAGTAAGCGCAAGGAGAAGAGGCAGGTGGAGCTTGGCATTCTCCAGTTGTTTGAAAATGAGGGACAGAATCTGATCAAAGCTGCAAACGATAAGACAGACAAAGCTATAGAAGACATAAAACAAAATACAGAACAAACAGAAAAACTGATGACAAACATCAATTCAGAGTTCTCACATATGAGCCCAGTGAAGGGACCGCCACCTTATGAGGTAGGGAAGACGTCTAAGAGAATCTATCCTCAGATCCCAGTGATCAGCCAGGAGGGTGGCTACCATATCAAAAATGACAATGATGGAATAATAGAAACAGGACCAGCAGAGACAACTATACTGATGTATCCAGGTTCCAAAAGTAAGAAGAAAACAAGGTTTGAAGCTGGGAAGCAGGACAAGGACCGCAGCAACGAAAGTGACCTAAGCGATCAAGACGGGGGCAGGGGAGGATATGACCCTGCCGTCAGACGGATCTTGGCCAGGGCGGAAAGGAGAGGAAATGTCATCTCTGATGACAGTGAGGATGAAGGGAGCCCTGAAGAAGAGGGCTATAAAGAGGAACAGGAAGAAGACGGACGGGAGACTGTAAGTGAGATCGATGGAAGAATATACCGATGCCGCCGTAAGCAACTACAAACTGAGGATCCAGAAGAACTAAAAGAACTGGAGGACCAGCTAAAGGAATTGCGGTATCGGAAGGAAGAGTTACAGATGGAAAGCCTTAAACGATTGTCCATGGAAGATAAAAGTAGCGTTAGGCCTTGGTTTGCAAAGTTGGAAGAGATCATGGTGGGAGAGCAACCAGCCATGGGAGATATCAAGAGACTCTTGGCCAGCCTCGTTGGAGTTTCCCTTATGGAAGAGATTCTACAGAAAGCTGGACTTAATCGATATGTGAGAACTGCTGTGAATGATTCAGAGCTGTTTGCTGCAAATAGAGGTCAAGTGTGCAGGGCGCTGAAAGACACATTTCCGACAAATGTACATCCTGACAATATTTGCACGAATGCTATACTGGGACAAGAGGAAAACCCGAGGGCCTATGTGTCAAGAGTTCATCAAGTGTGGAGGAATGTCACAGGAAATGACCCGGATTTGAATCGAATGGAACAGTCAATTTTGCGAACCAGAATACAGAAGGGGTTGCCCCTGTCAGTGAGAAGCAAATTGGCAGAAGTGGTTGGTCTTGGGAGCATGACAAAGGGTGTTTATACGGATCATATAGCCCACCAAGTGGAGCTGTATAGGAAAAAGGAACAAGATCAGAAAGACCAGGACCAAGAGACCCTCAGGAAACTTAATCAAATACAACTGATGGATAACAAGAAGATGGAGAAGAAGCAGGCTCTGGTTATGCAAAATCAGGCTCCACTGAATCAACTAGTACCACAACCACAGCCGAACCAAGTTCAGCTCCAATCTGTCCAGCCACCGCCGATGGTTCCAGTTGCTTCCTACCCACAACCAGTCTTTGATCAAGCGCAGTCCTGGAGAGGAAGAGATCAAAGAAACTTCGGAAGAGGAGGAAGGTTTAATTCAAACTTTCAACAGCCATCAAACGAATGCTATACTTGTGGACAACAAGGCCATTTTGCTCGCGAGTGCAACAGGTCAAGAGGAAATTTCAGAGGAAATTCCAGGGGAGGATTCAGAGGAGGATTCAGGGGCCAATCAGGGTCACCCAGAGGACCGGTGAACCCTTACAGAGGCCCGGAACCGGGTTACTAGGGGTGCCCTGAAGACTCGAGAGGGGGGTGTCAGCTGGTAGTATCATGGCCGGAGGAAGACCCAACAATAGAGGTAAAAATAAATAATCGTCCAGTGAAAGTGATGGCGGACAGCGGAGCTGCTTTTACCTGTATTCGGCCTGAAGATGCTATACATCTCCCCATGTCTGATCAATTGATTCGGACAATCGGGTTTGAGGGAGTGAAACAGCTAATTCCTCTCACTAAACCAATCGAGCTCAGATATAAAAAGAAGACGATTACGTTACCCATATTGGTATCAGAGCATACACCTATTGCACTTTTGGGAAGAGATGCTATGTGTAAATTGGGGTGTACAATAACGTGTAAACCAGACGGCTGTCAGGTTGTAATGCCAAATGAGAGTGTTCACCAATCATTGATGACAACAGAGACTGAAGCTTCTACAGTATGTTGGATCGGAAATCTTAATGAAGATTTTTTTTGAGCCAGTTAAGTTGTGGGAAAAGTTTATCATCATAAATATGCCTGACGCGAAGCTTCCAGAGTATCCTCTCCACTGTACGCTCAAGTATTTCAATACAGATGCTCAAACATATGCAGAAGAATGGTTGAGTCAACAATCAAAACAAGTTCAACTAAATTCAGGCTGTATAATTTTGGGATCACAAGGAGCAGCTATGAAGATACACAGAAGTGACTATTTGGACAAAGAGTTTGACATCGAGAAGAGTGTACCACATGTAACCTTGTGGGTGCGTGAAGAACATACGCAGAAGCAAGTAGGAGAAATGATGGCGGAGGCAGAAGAAGCTGTTTTTGCACCTGTAACAGAGAATCTGGCCATCTGGAAGAGTGAGGATCAGAGGTTCATTAAGATCATGATCTCTGCTCAAGGACAAGGACAGCCACAAACTGTGCGAATGACACATGAATCAATCTGCAGTGCTAAGATGGATTCAGACTCGTTGAAAGAAGAAATGCTACAACAAGTTCCAGAAGGTTTGTGGGCTCGGCACAGTAATGATATTGGACTTGTGAAGTCAGCTCAACCAGTAAGAGTTGAACTTCGACCAGGAGTCAAACCACCTTGGAGGAACCAGTATCCACTGAGTGAAGAGGCAACCCGAGGAATTGAACCACAGATTGAAGGACTTTTCAAGGCAGGTGTGTTAAGGATAACACAGAATCCCCAGAGCAACACGCCTTTGTTGCCGATAAAGAAGCCAGATAATTCATATCGCCTGACACATGATTTAAGAGCGGTCAATGACGTGGTGGTTGATTTTCCAGCAGAAGTACCGGACCCACATACTTTGTTGGCCCAACTTCCGCCACATGCGTCACATTTCACAGTGTTAGATTTATGTGGTGCGTTTTTCAGTGTTCCACTTAGTAGGGAAAGCCAAAGCTTATTTGGGTTCACGTACAAGGGACAATCTTATGAGTATGAGAGACTGCCACAAGGGTTCAAACATAGTCCTCACATTTTCAATAAAATAGTGAAAGACGATTTGGAGGGGATAGAGCAGGTAATAAAAAGCAATGTAATTCAATACGTGGACGACATCATCATTTGTTCACCAGATGAGGAGACATGTCATAAAGACTCAATTAAATTGCTACAAATACTGGCAGAGAAGGGGCACAAGGCCTCTCTGAAGAAGCTGCAGTATTGCCAGGAGAAGGTGACTTATTTGGGTCAATCAATAACGAAGGGACACAGAAGCATCTCTGAGAGTCACGTGGAGGCTATTCGCAAGGCTCCAAAACCCAGAACAGTCCGAGAGATGATGACATTCCTTGGAATTGCAGGATATTCCTCAGCTTGGGTTGAGGATTATGCTAGCTTGACGGGGCCTTTGAGAGCTATGATCAAAGAGACTGGGAATGCTAAGCTACACTGTAATCTGTCCTGGACACACGATGGCCTTTTGGCATTTGAAGCAACAAAAAAGAGGTTGCAAGAGGCTCCGGCGCTAGCAATTCCAGACTACTCTAAGAATTTTGTGTTATATGTATCTACTTCTATTGGGGGTAGACATGCATGTGCAGTTCTTTGTCAACCAACGGGTACGGGGACGAGTCCTCAACCTATTTCGTATTACTCCACGGCTTATTCAGAAGTGGAACTAGGGTTACCACTGTGTTACAGAGCTATGGTGGGAGTTTCTCTAATGTACAATAAAGCATCATCTGTGACAATGGAATATCCAGTGACAATTCTCACACATCATAGTCTCAGAAATCTTTTGAATTATGGTAAGAACAACTTGACCATGTCTAGGCTCAGAGACTATCATAGGCTCTTAGAGCAGGAAGATGTTACCCTAGCAAGGTGTGTTACGGTAAATCCGGCAGAAAATTTGCCAACTCCGGAAGACGGTGAGCCACACGATTGTGTTCAAGAAGCAGAGAAATACTCTAGACTTAGATCAGATTTACAAGCTCTACCATTGCATGAGGTGGACTTGGAGTATTGGACGGATGGGTCATGTTATCGTGTGGGCGATAAATTAAGTGCTGGCTATGCAGTAGTAAAAGCCCAAGGAACTGGATTTGTAGAAGATCACAAAAGAGTATGGTTTTTGGGCACCATGTTTGCTTGAACAGATTGATTATGTCATAGGCAGGTGCATTATAAGATACATGCTGGTCGTTGTGGACAGATTTTCACGATGGCCTGAGGCGTGTCCAACAAAACGAAAAGATGCTCAGTCTGTTGCCAAGTTCTTATGTAAAGAAGTCATAAGCAGGTGGGGACTTCCAGATCGAATCTCCTCAGACAATGGGAAAGAGTTTGTGGATAAGACAGTAAAATTGATTTTGCAAAAACTAGGAATTAAACAGCGCCTTGGTGCAGTTTATCATCCTCAAAGTCAAGGGATGTGCGAAAGAATGAATGGGGTTCAGAAACAAGTTACTACAGTAACCACTCCAAAGGGGATTAATATACAGATAAAGCTTGTTACGTTAGTGCCAGAAACAACTAAGAATGTTACTACACCTACTCAGGCTACTACTCTAACTATGACTTCAAAGGGAATGAATGCTACAATAGCGACAACATCCGTGGCATCTACGATATTCGTAAACATAACACAGACATCTAATATGACATCTTGGTCATTTGGGGGTGTGGTTGATGCAATCTGGAAGCTAATGTCAAACACAGAGCCTAGCATGAACAGCAGTAATGACATTGCTGAAGTTAGAGAACAAAGAATAAAAGAGAAGGATGTAGAGTCATCTATGACAGCTCAGGAGACTATTTTAAACGTAGATAGTAACTTTGTTGACTCTGATCAGGCACCAGAGTACATGATGGATCAATACCATACAGTACAAAAAAGAGACACTAAATGGAGGGCATTTGGGTTTGATCCTTCAGTGTTACAAATTGCAGACCCTTGGGCAGGTAGGAACTTATGGTTCCAGCAAATAACCCACTCCGTAAGATCAGTGGTGAAAACTGAGGGCCCATGTCTGGTGAAAATCCTATCGCCAAACTCATGGCCTTCAATTTTAGAGACTATACCAGAACCACTAACCACTATGTGTCAAGGTTATGCTTTATCATGGTTGATGTATCACCAGCAGTCAGCAAACGATATAGTGATGTCATGGTCAGTGTTTCTGTTTAGGCCTAGATTTACTTGTGCTTGGTTGAAGGAATTAGCATATATAAATTTACTTGATCAGCATGAAGATATCAGAACAGCGGTCCCTGACCTAATGGAGGTGACAGCAGTGGGAGCTACCAGCTGTTTTTGTTCAAATACAACTTATGAAGGGCCGGGAACGTTTATGGGGTTATCAGATTGTGATAAATATGTGATGGACTTGGGTAAAAAGGAACAGGGGAATAGTAATGATACGTACGAAGCATCATTTCACATCGACAACATTACATACACCTTGCAGGGCTTTGCGAACGAAACCATAAGAGGCTTTGAATATTTGTCAAACACTCAGAGAAGCCACAGACTGACGTTGCTGAAACATGACATGGCTCTTGACTACATTTTGGCCAAACAGGGGGGCCTTTGTATGACTTTGAACTTAACAGGGGACGCTTGCTATACGTTGATTCCTGATAGTTCTGATAACATGACTAGTGTCATAGAGGCATTGAAGCTCATAAGGGATGCGTTTGGCCCGTCGGAAGGCGCAGGATGGTCTGCAAATGCTTGGTTGCAGGATCAATTGGGGCCAATAGGAGCAGTGGTGGTTCAGATTTTGGTAGCGCTCGTTCTGTCGTTGTGTGTGATGTTCTGTTTTTGCACGCTGTTGTTGACTTTTGCAAAGGCTATGATACTGAGATGGGTTGGAATTGTGATGCCCGGCGATCAAACTATGATGCCGTTATTACAAGAAGTTGACACGGACGTGGAGGAGGATGACGCGATAAAGATCGAATTGGTGGAGAAATATCCATTTTAAATATCTCATAGGATTATAATCCTGTTATTTACCTTTGTTATGGCTTGCGTAGTTTGTAGTGTTGCTTTTGTTTTGCTCTTTCGAGACTTTGTTTAGTCTCGAAGGGGGGGTATGGAATGGAAACAAATGAACAAAATGATTAATGGACAATATGATTTATAATCTCACGTTTTTACGTATAGTAATTTCACATTTTTACGTATAGAAGTGTTCTTATTCTGTGTTTGATGTTTTAATTTGTATATGTTCTGTATGCAAAAGATACTGGTTTTCTTTTCTCTCATTCTAGTACATATTGGGGGAAGTCCACTGTGAGGGTGGTGGATTATCAGAGACTCCGAGGGGCTGAATGGATTCAGACACTTCAAACATGAAAATACGAATGGACTGAAGGACTCTGAACGTGGACTGGCGATACAACATCCAGATTCAAGACGTCATCAATACTACACCTGAGTCGAGGCTGCGGAGAAAACTGCAGCGTTATACAGTCTTATGTTCTCTCTTAAATGTTACATTAGTATGATTAAAAATGAATTTTCTTCTTTGTGTATTACATGCTTGGGAAATGATGGATACTAAATATAATGGGACCTCGGATGTTTTCTTTGGTTTCTCGATGGTTAGGGACAGTGGGGTAGGCAGGAGAAGGTCCATAGAAAGGTGCGATGGGTCGACCAGCCTGACTTTGGACATTATTTTGTTTTGATTTGCTGAGAGTTCCATATGTATTTGTTTAAGTCATTTCCATACATAAATTGTTAAAATTCCTCATATCAGTGTTATGGAGTACTACGTATGGTCGCCTTGGCAGAGGGACCGTGTGAGAATTTTCCTGTCTACATTGTTGAATGGACATTTCAAGAAAGATTAGCTGCCTGACAGGTTTTTCACTCTCACTTTTATACTCCATACAGTTGCTTTAATGTTAAAAAGAATGGGTTGTTAATTCGGTTATGATTGTACATCTGTATTTCTCTTCTTTTATTGTATTTTTTCGAGACTTGGTGCAAGTCTCGAAGGGGGGAATATGTGGTATATTTTCAGTCTGTGAGGGGCCTCTTTGGGGGTCTTGGATGGGAACCAGATGTTTAGGGGGTCCAAGGACAGCAAGGAAGGAAAGGGGGTGAAGAAGCCACCCATTGTTTAACTTCCTCCCTTAGGGAGCCATACGTGGTGTCAAATTCCTCCCTTATGAAGTCATACTTGCACCCTATATAAGAAGACGCTGAGTCTCTCATCTTTAGGCTCTTTTGGATTCAACCCAGGACCTCCAGGTGGTCGCGACACCTGTATGACATGTGTTACTTGTTTGTAATAAACTTTATTATACCAGCAAGAACAGTGTCCGCGGAGCATTCTTCATCATCACTTCAACAGCACTGTCGCAGAAAAGATACGACACCTGCTTTGTTAAGAGACAGAATCTATAGGGCGAAGAAATTAAGGGGATTTTCCCGTGTGTAGGCATTGGTGATATTGTCAAAAAGAAGTACTACGAAACGTTGGAGGACTCAGGCTGTCTGAGTGGCCGGGGCGGAAAAATGAATAAAAAGGGCACCAGTGTACAGAAAGATTTCTAGCATGTAGGGCAGCTTATATGGCACTGCACCAAGTTTTCTACATTTAGTGCACTGCATCTTGTTTCCTCCACTGGAAGGGCATCCTAACGGGCTTTTTATTATGTTTTCTCCAGTGGAAGTGCACCCTAAAGGGCACTTCATCATGTTTTCTCCACTGGAAGGGCACACTAAAGGGCACTTTATCATGTTTATCTACAATAGGGGCACCCTAAAGGGCACTTTATCATGTTTATCTACAATAGGGGCACCCTAAAGGGCACTTTATCATGTTTTTCTCCACTGGAAGGGCACACTAAAGGGCACTTTATCATGTTTTCTCCACTGGAAGGGCACACTAAAGGGCACTTCATCATGTTTTCTCCACTGGAAGGGCACCCTAAAGGACACTTCATCATGTTTTCTCCACTGGAAGGGCACACTAAAGGGCACTTCATCATGTTTTCTTCACTGGAAGGGCACCCTAAAGGGCACTTTATCATGTTTATCTACAATAGGGGCCTCCTAAAGGGCACTTTATCATGTTTTTCTCCACTGGAAGGGCACACTAAAGGGCACTTTATCATGTTTATCTACAATAGTGGCATCAAAGAGGGCACCTTTGCTGCCCTTCCTTTACTTACTTGATTTTGGAATGAAGCCACAAAATGTCAAAAGTTCATTCTACATATATGGGAGTCAGAAAAAAAAACCACTTTAATGAGAACTAAAAACATTTTCCAAAGCAGGAGATGTGGGAAATGGTGAATAGCCATTCCATTGCATCTTTCTTATCTCTTTCCCTTCAAGCAGATGTTCACATTGTGGTGAAACAAATTCTACACTCATGAATACTCCACCCTAAGTGATATACGTGCTTGTTCACACACACACACACACACACACACACACACACACACACACACACACACACACACACACACTTTACTTAATCTTACGGTAAACAGCTTCTTTCCACCCTCAGGCCTTGCCTTTCCCCAACTCACCCAGGAACCAGAGCAGGTAACACTCAGTTGGTTTTGGCACTCGTCCATGTGATCCCGACTGTTAAACCGAGTCTGTTGCCAAGCAGCTTGTCCTGCCCTGGAACTCTTTGAAAGTTTGCCCAAAAAAATATGCATAAAGAACACGAACACAAAAGCCTGGTGCAGTTTTTGGGCTTATTTAGAAGAAGAAGAAAAAAAAAAGCAGAAGTCAGAGGAAGGAATTTCTGTACTTGAGTACACAGAACAACTCTAAATCTAAACAGACTAAACAGAGATCTGACTAATCAAGATGTGACTAAGACGTCGGCCACCTTTTTTTTTTCTTCGCAAAAGCTGAAACCTGATAACTGAAATGTTCAACTAATCACCATGACACGACACACACATGTCGCTGTTTAGAGCCCAATCCACCCACAATTCACAGCAGCATTGTTCCCGATGTGGTGATCAACAGAGATTGTTCAGGACAACAACAAAAAAATCACATATTTATCTGGAACACACTGTACATCTGTCTAAACGTTCACACGTCTGTCCCTCCCACTGGTTGAGTAACATGGGTGTTTTTTGTCTAACATTTGGCAGGATGGCACGGTGCCACCTCACGAGTGTTCCCGTAAACACTCACCGCTGTGGACCCTATACTGTTGTGCTTTGCCAAAATGTCACTGGGACTGTGGTCAGCCTCTACCGCAGCGCTGAATAAAAACGTAAACCCGAGCAGAGCAGCAGCAGCAGCAGCAGCAGCAGCAGGCAGCTGCACAGAGAATAGAATGTATAAAGGAGGTGGCAAAGTGGAGGCATAACACTGCCAGGAACCGTTGTTTTCCTCTGTTTATTCATATTCCCATGGATACGGACAAAAAGGCATGGAATTAAAATAGTCGCTCAGAATGCCAGAGAATTACTTGACATTAGGTCATTATGATCAGGCGCGGAGACCCTAAAAAGTGGGCATTTCAGACTTTCAGGCCAACTTTCGAGTCGTGTCGCGCGAAGATGGTAAACAGTTGTCTTCTCCTCGCTGTAATATTTGAAAAAAAAGACGTTGAGTAACTTCTGTCCTAACAGGAGTGCTTCCCTCTTTAAGTCGTAACATGATAACAGGGTCTGTCTGAGCAAATATCTCTGCATGTACTTTTTACAGCGAGTACATGTTGTCACAGGGTACTTGTGAGTGTTCAGTGCCGAAGGGAAAAGCTGTTGAAAGCTAGATCCACCCCCCCCCACACACACACACACACACACACACACACACACACACCCACACACCCCCCCACCCCTTCTCCGGCACAGGTTGGATACACAACCGACTCACATTTTGTGGATGAGAACGGCAATGGTTAAACATCTAAGGGTGGGGCTGCACTTCTTTTGTAATATTTCAAAATATGATATTCTTGTTTAATTCGGGAGTTTGCTGGGTTCTATTTTGTAATTAACTATATTTTAAAGTTACTGTGAGGAACTTTTAACTGATGCGTCTATATTACCAATATCAGTAAACGAGACCATCAGTGAGAAGATTGGATATTTCTGTACAGCTATTTTGAATGCTTGTCTATGAAACCACCGGGTTGGATTGTTGCCAAAATCAAACAAAATCATGCAGGTTGACCAGAAACTCCTCTAGCTCAGACTGCATCAGGGCCTCCAACTAAGCAGCAACCAGCCGCCCACCACGGACAGACCCAGATCCAGCCCTGCTGCCCTACTTCAACCTGCAGTCGGAGCTCTCCTTCCTCGGTCCAGGAGCAGAGCTTAGCCTCGCGGCACCGCCGGTCCCCGCTGGGCACCAACACCACGCTGGGCCCACTGGAGGGAATGGGAGCCCCGGGAGAACCAGAACCAAGACCGAGCGGGGAAAGACCATCAGATCCTGCTGCCGCCAAAATCAAAGCAATTTCAAAGTTCCTTGTAGTAGCTTTAAGTAAAGAGCAGTAGAGTGAATAAACAGTTGAAATAGATAAATGGTTGAAGCGTCCAGCTACTGTTACTCTAAGTGGCGTTGACAATTCAATAGTATGGAAATATTGTTGCCACTTTTGTATAATTAATAGTGTTATTCTGATTCGTAAGAACATATTCGTAACATGTCAGTGTCGATGAATGGGGGGCCTCGAGCTCCTCTGATAGAGCTGTGGGGATCACAACAACAAAAAAGGTATACCACTGATGCAGACGGATTTCCTGCCCGTTTCGTTTCATTACTCAGTGAATGTATTCTGGCCCTGTCTCCAGCCGACACCAGTAAATAAGTCATCTGTTATTGATGTGCTTCCTGGTCATCCTTCAGGTGCAGCCTGGAGGATTCGGCGCCTGGCGAAGCAAAGCATCCTACCTGACTCGTTTTGTCTGTGCGGCGATGTGGGCTACATCGGCGGAGGCACTTGTGTTTGCGTGGGCGTTTGAAGAATCACAAACAGGAGACAAAGGTTCCCTTCTCCGCAACTCAAACAGGTGCGCGACTGAGGAATCGCATTTCCTTTCTCTGCGCTCTTAGAGAGGGCACCGCAACTCCCAATTACCTGAAAAGCAAAACCAAATGAAGGTGTTTTTTTTCTTCTTTTTTGTGAAACAGGCTTCATAGATCAAAAGGCGACAATTACCAAACATGAATCGTCCTGCTTGAGATAATTGACTGTGTGTCGGCTCGTGGTGGGACAAAGTTTCCTTTATTTCCCACGCGTGATCAAAGCAGGGTTACTCAGGTTACTGCCCCGACATCAGCAGTACCTCACAAACCTGTCAGGATACTGTGTGTGTGTGTGTGTGTGTGTGAGGGGAGTTCTGTCACTGATCTCACACACACAGAGTTTTCTGCTTCAGTGGTGTGTGTCACTTAAAGTATGTTTTTGGGGGGCATCACAAAATACTGAAGAATTCAGTCAAGATGTAATTTCATCAATGACAAATCAAATCAATAAAGAGAAGACTTTGGACTGTCTGTCCCTATACAGATATCTGAGACCAACCTGCCGAGACAGAAAGTCCCCGTCTGTGTCGCAAACACAGGACCTGGAGCAGGACTGCCGCTGGAATGAGGCCCAGCTGGGCGTGGCTTCCCGGTTCTCCCGGAGAGGAAACCGGAACGTCACCGTGCCCATATAAGGACGTAGGACTTCCTCTGCAGCGTGGATTCAAAACAAACAGCACAGCAGTCCGGCGTTTTATATAGAGGCCATAATTCATATCTAATGGGGGCGAACATCGCGTGCACATGAGCTGATAACGTATTTAATGTGACATGTGTAAATGTAGATTAACTCACACAAATAATAAGCGCTCTTATTTTTATTTTCTTTACGATGGTAACAACATGGACGGGTGAATTAAAAAGCACTGGTTTGTTCTAACAGAGACGCCTCACCTCTTCGCTTATCCAACGGGCCGATTATTCAACCTACAAGGCTGTATAAATAAAGATAAATAAAGCGGACTCTTCTATTTCTGACGGTCTCCGCTGCGATGCCGCTCTCTCTCTCCCCCCCCCCCCCCCCTCTCTCTCTCTCTCTCTCTCTCTCTCTCTCTCTCTCTCCCTCTCATGCCTACAGGCTTGTTTACAGTTGCCTCTTCCCGGCAATAGCGTCACTCAACGTCTCACTCGCTGGGCGTGGACTCCGAGCTGCTCGGCCAATCGCGACGCCGCATTGCCCCGGCAGCGAGAGCGCGTGTGTATGCCTATATAAACAGGCACGGTTCCGACCCGACAGAACACACCTCGACGAGCGCTCGAGAACCAAGCATCAGCAAATTTAGGAATTTCAAACCGAGGTATAACTTTTTTTTCCTCCGCGGGATTGCGAAGAAGAAGAAAAGACAACAGCTACCAGACACTGGAGAAAGACGTCTGACACTGAGCTGTTTGCTGGACCTTGGACTTTCACTCTTTTTTGGGAGTGATATTGAAATCCCCTTTTTGAATAACTCGGGACACTGTTGAGAGAGACGACGAGTTGGTGCACGCTCTCTGCTGACACTGACATTTTATTGATTATCGAGAGACTGTGTTTCTAAAAAAAAAAAAAAAAAAAGAAGCAGCTGGTAAGCTCACTTTTTTTTCTTACGACTTTATGTCTACAAAGATGGAACAGCCCTTTTACCATGACGACTCATTTCTGTCGGCTTACGGTCAGTCGGACGCAGCCATGCACGACTACAAACTGCTAAAGCAGAATATGAATATGAATTTGAACTTGACAGACCCCTACCGCAGCCTGAAATCCCAGCTGAGGGCCGAGATAGACCCGTACCAAGGGGGGCAACATGATGTGGGGTCGCTGAAGCTCGCGTCCCCGGAGCTGGAGAGGCTCATCATCCAGAACAGTAACGGCGTGATCACCACCCCGACCCCGGGCCAGTTCTTCTACAACCGGGGCATCACCGATGAGCAGGAGGGCTTCGCCGACGGCTTCGTGAAAGCCCTGGACGAGCTGCACAAGATGAACCAGATGCCCCCTCCCAACGTGTCCATCGGAGCCGGCGGAGTTACGACGTGTTCGGCGGCAGCAGCGGTAGCGGCGGCCTCTGGCATCTTCGGCTCCGCCCTGCAGCCGGAGCCTCCCATCTACACCACACTGAACGCCTACTGCCCGAACACGAGCCTCTCTTCCGCGTCCAGCTACCCAACGGCCACCATCAGCTACCTGCCGCCGCACCATCAGAGCCACCAGCAGTCCGCACCGCACGGTGCGCACCCGTTCCAGCACGCTCTCCCGGGCTCCGCGCTCCATCCGCACCGGCTCATCTCACTGAAAGAGGAGCCCCAGACCGTTCCCGACCTGCTCAGTAGCGACGGCTCGCCTCCCATGTCCCCGATCAACCTGGATACCCAGGAGAGGATCAAGGCGGAGCGCAAGAGGCTGAGGAACAGGCTGGCGGCGACCAAGTGCCGGCGGCGCAAGCTGGAGCGCATCGCCCGGCTGGAGGATAAGGTGAAGGGTCTGAAGAACGACAACGTGGGGCTCTCCAACACGGCGTCGGTGCTCCGGGATCAGGTCTCGCAGCTCAAGCAGAAGGTCCTGACACACGTGAGCAGCGGCTGTCAGCTGATGCTCACGAGCAAGTTGGAGGCGTTTTAAAACGACAGAGACTACTAACTGACTGAGAAGTAATAACACTGGAGTCGCGCTCTGCACGCGCAGCACCGGGACACCGGGCTGGTGTGCTGTCAGCATGGACAGCAGCACAGGCCCGCCGAGCTGTGCGTAGAACAAACTCTTTAGGCTATTTAGGGGTGAAAAGACTGACTAAAAATGGTACTTCCGGATGCTGGACATCGCTCAAAGCACCATTCAACCCCTGACACCGCGGGGCAGCATCCAGACCGAGCAGACACTGAGCAGCGCCGCGTGCACAGACAGACCCACGAGTCGGGGTTTACTAATGGTAGAACGTGGGAATAATTAGTGTATTTCTTTGTACTTTTTGCAACCGATAATGTCATGCAATGCTGCATTTATTCAATGTGTAAATTATTTTTTTGTTTGTCCGGTTGATCCGGGCAAACCAATGACGTCCAATGTTTACACTGTCTTTTTGTTTGTTTTTTATTTGTGATGTGTATTTAAGTAAAGTGTCTCCAAATGAAACGAAAAAACTTGAGTGTTTGTTTTCATATCAGTATAACACGCAACTCACATAAAGAGTGGGGGAAATGGATGATCACAAATGGGGTTTCTGTACTACCACATTGTGACAATAACAGTTGCCATAGCTCCCGGTGAGGAGTCCTGACACATGCACATTCAGGTTTCCGCGTTTTTACGCACAGAGCGTAGCACGCGCACGTAGGCCTTTCCTTATTACGCACGGGCTTGTCCATATACGGGCATGCTGGTGAAGACTCCGTCACAGGGGAGGGTTTCTGGGAACCCCCGCCCAGGTAACGCACACTAGTTCCATCTCTCTCCCCCCTTCTATTGCATCGATAAGGGCTGCGAGCTCCGCGAGGGTGGCGGAATTTCCTTTTGTTATTATGAAACTTTAGACTTAACAAGCTTGTTGTATTTATATAGATAATTTGCTAAACGATAGCAGGAAGTAAGCATTTAAAGCACCGTTTTCATCGTGAAACGCGAACTGTGATGAAAAGGTTTATTATAAATGAATCAATATAAAGCCTTAATTACATTCTCAAATCCGTCACGAGTCACCGTCGCAGTACATATTTGAGGCGTCAGTATAATATAAAAAAGATTGGCAGGAGGGGAAGTGACAGTGGCTCCAGGAATGCCGGGGGCGTCTCGAGATGCCACACCGCTTGGCAGAGCGGTAGGCTCGAGTGGGCGTCCGGAGCGCGCGGGAGCATCTTGTGTGGATGGACGGAGATGTGCGCGCTGCCAAGGACAACATTCTTGTGAGACGCGTCAGAGGCCAAATATTTGCGGCACCAGGGGGCTCAAAGGATGGGTGGATGTATGGAGAGGGGGGGAAAGTCCCGCGTTAGGTGTAAGTGAGTGAGTCATTAAAGCACTCACGCTATTACCCAGGGGTCACTAAACGTTTTTCCCGGGACCCCAGACGCACATAACAATGATAATGTAAAGTGGGGGGAGGTGATGGGAGGGAGGGTTAATTGCGCACTAAAGTGACTTAGGGGACCATTTGGGAGCTTATTATCGGGGAAATATGTGAAGCCAATAAAGTGTGTGAAAAAAACCCATAGATGCTTTTGTGAAGTCGTGCGCAAAGCTGGTCTCAGGAAAAACTGAGGGGGATTTCTGTCCTGTTAAAGCAGTCTGTGACGTGCAAGTAAACAAGACAGCCGGCATGGACTCAGAAAGGAAGATCTTTCTCTCTCTCTCTCTCTCTCAGTACTCACGAAAACCACTTCAAAAGAGCGAAGGATTGAGGGCTGCGGTTTTGCGCGCACTCTCACCTCAAGCTGTTTTGGAGAGGTTTTAACCTCTTTTTTCATCTGACGTATTTAAATAGCCTAATTTCCATCAATAACAACTACCCTATTTAACTTTTCTGCCATGGACGTGGAAACTGAACCGGACACGCCCACACAAGTTCTCCTTTTCATCAAGAAACCTAGATTTCAGGGGATGTACATTATTTTATTTTTGTATTTATCTCAGTGCCTGTTTTTGCCCTGTTCAACAGTTTCAAATATGTATGATAATGAATGGCAGTGCCCCTGAAGTATGACAGAATGTTTTATTTTCTCTCAAATATTCATGAATATATGGAGTGTCATTAACCCAATAACACCTCTTCTGCACTCACAAGCATCAAGCAGAACAGCTCCTACTCAAAGGAATACTTTTTAAATATCACTGGAGCGTTGAAGTCTCCATTTACGCACACAGCAGGCCTACATATTATTATGCGCATACACACACACACACACACACACACACACACACACACACACACACACACACACAAAACAAGCCAATTGAAGCCATACTGGCTCTCCACACGCCTCGGCCCACAACCCACACTGAGTGTCTGTTGGAACATCTGTGATGTGAACGGTGACGTATGAAGAGCTCTGGGTGGGTTTGATTTTCCTCTCCAAGAGCCCCCATCCCCTCCCACAGACACACACACACACTGGCCTGGCTCTCTATCGCTCATCCTTTTTGAAAAGCATGAATATTCCTCCCACCTTGCCGCAGCCATCTGAGCTTCTTACAGAAGTCGGATCACAAGTTTTAGGCGGCTAATAGAGAACTGATTCGGGGAAGGGGATGTTTTCTTTCATGTGACCTTGTTTGGGAAAAGTTTGTTGTAGTCATAAAAAGAAACATTCGAACCATATAAATAAGAAATTATTCAAAGTCTGTTGCGTGTATTGAGGCCGTAAAATGTATGTGTTTTCACTTTGATCATAGTAACAGTATCACAAGTGTGGGTAGCCTATATGAATGACTCTTTATAGGCCATATGTATGACGGTAATAGAAGTGGTTTACACTTAAATAAGCATGATTCATTAATTATCCGTCCCATTAATTCAACACATTGTCGTAGTCAGGCACCAACTGTCCTCGACACAATGCTGCCAGTAACAGTCATGGATGGATTAGTGAACAGGCCTACCGTGGACAAGCCCAACGGCATTCACCTACAAAATGTCAACTCAAAGAGACACTCACCAACCAGGAAGAGACCCAAAATGACCACAAAGAACATACAACAATACAAAGAGACACAAAATGACTACAAAGAGACGCAAAATTACTACAAAGAGACACAAAATTACTACAAAGAGACGCAGAATGACTACAAAGAGATTCAAAATGACCACAAAGACACACAAAATGACTACAAAGAGACGCAAAATGCCCCAAAAAAAGATACAAAACAACATCAAAAAGAGGCTAAAGAACTATATTTATGCGTGTCTTCCTCCTGAGGGATGGTGGGGTCTTTTGCATGTCTGTGCACAGGAAACCATTGTCTCATAATCCGCCCATAGTAACAGTAATGTATCGGGGCCATTCATTTGGCTGTGAGGTATGATAAAGCTGTCACATACTGAACACTGTGACTGAATATACAGTGAATTGGCATGTAGACAGCATTTTGTTGATTTGTTGAAAATAGTCACATTCTCGTATATGTTGGTGTATTAACACTACAGCAGAGCAGTGGCCTGGAACGCAGGTTTTAGATTCACACATACAGTACTGTACAGAGTAAACCAGCCAGTGAGTCAGCGTATCAAGTGTTTCTGTAGGCGCACATCGTCATCTAGTGGAATAACACTGGAACAGCAGCTAAACATCTTGAGCCGCAAGCCGGAGAGCTTTAGCACCCATACTAGCTGTCCTACTTTGTGTACTCAGATGGGATGATTAAAAATCTGATTATTCATCATATTGTTTGAATATGAAACATCTTTAACAGGAAATAATGTGGAAATTGTGCAATCTTCATAGACGTTCCCTAATTTAAAGAGAGCATATTATTCATCTTACTACAAACCTGCCTGTCTGCGCAGCCTCTAGGATCACAATTCAGTATTTCATTTCAGTAAGGGACTGTGGGGAAATTATCAGGGTGGGAATGTCAGAAAATGGAGAGGGTTATGTATTTTGTTTTCTTTTGCTGAAAAGGTGTGGTGGGCCCTAATTAAATAATTGAAAGGGCTACCTGCCTGCCTACCTGTATCACCGGAGTGTTCCATAAGAGTACTAACAACAGCCATGTTTTTTGTTTTTCTTCATCGCATGGACAGGGCACGTGTCAAAAATAAGGGGAGGGGGGAACAATCAGCGCTACAATATGCAACCAAGGGCTCACGCTAATGTCTGTAGCTAGCTACAAAATTCAGATTTCAGCATGTCAAAGGATTTTTTTAGCACCCAAAATGAAGGTGGAATGGGAAGAGTTAGCTGTTAGCGAGCTAGTGTTAGCTTTGTGATGGCAAGCTGTAGTTATCTATGGCACTTGCATAGCTTTCTGATGTATCCACATTCCACTATATTACAATTGTCAAAATGCTTTAGCATAACTTACAGAAATATAGTTAGCCTAAAACTAACTTTTGGACAGAATGCTGGCTGCACACGTAACGTTAAGCTACTGAGTGTCAGGATCCCACATTTTCCGGAACTTAAACACGCTCTGTCTTCAGAATAAGTTTAAGTTCATAATGATCATTTTTGGGGGAGTGGCTTCTGAGGGAGGCCTGAAAGGACGGGCTGTCAGTGTTGCTGACTCGATGACTTTCGCGCTAGATTTAGCGCGTTTTGGAGCTAGCGCTGCTAGCGACTTTCATCGGAAAAGAGTTGGCAACATTGGGCTGGGTTTTCGGTTGAATTTTTTATCTCGCGTACTCTTGCTAGTTTCTCAAGATTACAAACCCTAGCGCTAAGGTTAAATGTGCCTCTTTTAATTGGAGGGTAATTTTTATACAGTCCCTAAAATGGCTGTGTTGTATTTTCCTTTTTGTATAGTATATATAGTAATGTATGAACTTATCCACAAGGATGTTTCCTCTTTGATGTGAAGGTAATCCACAAGTAGAGGATGAAACCCAACACCGACACACACAGGCAACATTAGTCATCGCTCAGATGAACTGTGTGTGTGTGTGTGTGTGTGTGTGTGTGTGTGTTGGCCTTGTACAAAACGCTGAAACACATTAAAAAGATAACCTCATTCTCTTCCGTATTACAATTAGTCTTATCACTGAAGCGCTCACATTGTCGCAGTCATCAGCTTAAATGAGTGAGTGTGCGGAGCGACACTCATTTGTGACCCCCTCTGTCCAGCTCTGTCATTTGCTGTGATGATGACTTTTATTTGAAGGACACGTAATTAACTAACATCATCAAAAAGGCACAAGGTGGCTGAGGACATAGCTTCAAACACACACACACACACACACACACATACACACACACACACACACACACACACATACACACACATACACAAACACACTGTGCCTCATTGTCTGTCCTTTTAAAAAAGAATTGTCAAATGGTGCGTGGCATTATCAGCACGACGCACAGCATGTGTGTTCACTGCAATCTCACGTGCAGAGGGCACACACTGCTCCACTGAGAAACACATTACCAAGACGACATATGTGTTAAGTTCCAAGTATTAGTCACTTTTAATGAGATTCTTTTTAAAGAGTATATATTGATGGTTCATTTAAAGATGCACGGGTCCTGATTCATGGGGGATGTCTATTTGTTGGATTCAGGTGACGTAGCCTTGCTGTCAGTTGCTGCAACGCTGAATCTCTGTAAATCTGTCCAAGCCCAAAAGGCGTTAAACGTGGCCCGTCTAATTAAACCTGACTTTGACACTGTTAAAAGTTATGCATTTATTAATATAAGGGCATCTGAATATCTCCCTTAAAGCAATGGTCGGGAAAGGGGCGAGACTGAGTGACAGCTGGTAAACACGCTTGTCATGCTGTATCGGTAAAACTGTAGCTGACAGTGGTGAGAAGACGTTGCATGGACACTGTCTGCTCCAGTAAACAGAGGTGGGGGCCATGTTGTTTTGAGACGCCAACACTGCAGTCAAATGTTTCTCAGCATGACAACAGTTAGCGGCCTTCTGATTTACAATACATTGTTGTTTATATATTTCTGATGCATGCAGGACAACTCCGTACTGTGCTCTGCTCTGCTCTGCTCTGTGTGGGTTTTTGATGTTTGAAGAAAGGATTACAGCTGCATTTCTAACCAAGGCCTACTCCTTTGCAAAAATCCACCTTCTCTGAAAAAGAAAAAGAAAATGCAGAAATCTTCCGCTTTACAAAAAAGGTAATTTCATTTCCAAACTTTCCTCGATAAATACATGAAATGTTTCCATACAAATCACACCAGCGATTACAAACCAGGCAGTGGCGGTTCTAACAGGTTGGAATGGGGGGGGGGGGGGGGGGCGTAATTTAAAAAGGTATCGTATCCGGGTTAAGTATATATAGTGTGGAAAATGCCTGCGGTTGTTACTGATGTTCTAAGTGTCTCGGGGGGGCGCAGCGGCTAAATCTGTTGCTCTTCTGCGTACCAGTGACGTACTTGGTATGAGGAAGAACTACAGAGCGCTCAGCCTGGGTAGCTGGGCTGTTAAGTTTCCAACAGAGAAAATGGCATCCCAAAATATGCGCACAGCGGAAGTTAAGGGGCGACGGGTTTTGACAGTGTTTGAACCGCCACTGCAACCAGTGGACCCCAAGCGGTACTCCTAATGTTCACAGGGTGTAAAAAGCTCCACTATTTATCTCAAGTAAACTCAACTACAAATTTGATTTAAAAAAAAAATGTATGTCAAGGAGGACAACAAACAGCCAATTAGGACTATAAAGTGACCAAAGAGATGTGTGTCGATGCTTGGTGAGCAACTTGGCGCGTCAGTTGTCACCACATGGTGCAATCCTTCCCCGGTTAATGAAGACCAGTGTGTGCAAAATATAGTTATAGCAAGCGAGCAGAGAAGTTGAAATAATGAACTCAAAGTATCTGACGCAGTTGAAATAGTTAGTTATGGATTAACAAGTGATATTGTTATAAAAGCAATGAATAAATAGTTGAATAAAGTAATAGATAATCAGTTGAAATAGTCAAAGTGATGCTCCAGCCAAACCAACCAAACCAGTCACAGTTAAATTCTATGAAAATATATGTTGTAATCATTTCTATATAATTAATAAACATCCAGTTTAAATCCATTTAAAGGAACATATTTGGAACATGACAGCTCCTGTAAGGGGACGTCATAAATGAAAGGTAACCGTTGTATTACAGCATGCTCTCTGTGTCTACCTGACCACCACATACTCGTTGTTTTGGGGGACTTTCAGATGACAAAGGGCTCGACTGCAATAGTGCAGCCAGAAGAACTGTGACTCGGGCTCAGGTCGGCATTTAGAAATATTGTCTTTATTGAGAACGTAAAGCACAGCAAACACCCATCTCAGCAAGCTTACCGTAAATCTGACAACTCAGTTTCCCTTTTATTTATTTCATTTTTTTTTACAAAACACGTACATCTAACAGTGCCTCGCTCAAAAAAAAAAAGAATACACGCCGTAATTATAAAAGAAACATCCACGGTATACATTGGCAACATACAACGTGCTCAAACTACCAGAGCAACCTTCATTGGTATGAACTGATTTACGGGCAGATTTGTTTCTGAGTATTAAACCTCCGCTCAGGTATTAAGCGTGCCTCTTCATCGTCGTTATCATACCCGATCCCCCCGCGTTCAGGGCCAGTAATCTCTGGTAGAAAGCTACATTCATTATTATTAATCTTTACTCTGCGTGGCCTTCTCCGCTATCATAGACCTTATGACATGTAGAACTGCACGATACGGCATCACAACGGCGAGATCTGCTTTTAACAACTGACTAGCGCACAGATTAAAAGTCACCTATAGAATGATTGAGAAGAGAAGCGGGGTCGGTGAAGTACTGGTTTGCGGGTACATCGTGTTTTTACGAGTCCTCTGGTTACTGACGACACGTTTGATTCATGCACAAGCGCTGACGCTGTTGGGACTTCAACAGCCTCATATCAAAATGTCAGCGAAGAAAATACCGGACTTCTGAAATAAAAAAATCTTCACTTATGGGATATAATCAATATATTTATTATTGAAGTCAGAGCCCTTGCAGAATTAAGGATGTTGCCTATATTAGTGATATTTGTTTGTTTTTTTAAAATCCTGGCAATTTAGGTTGTTCAAATAAATAACCAGGTGTTTATTGAGAGTGTTGCAAGCTTGTCAGTCTATCTTATACCAGATATAGTGTTATTTAAAACCATAGAGATTACATGTAGAATGTGACGATAATGATAATGCCAGTTTAGCTCTGTGTGTGGTAAGGTTAGTTAGATGAGCGAGGTTACAACTCTGTTTCAAGAGATAGATTAGGATCTAGACAACGATCTCTAAATATATTGCCGCCTATCGCTCCTCCCTACAAGCCGCTCCCACTCCCCTCCACGTCCTCCACCATGACGGAGCGCTTGCGCAGCACATAGTTGCCCTTCCTGCCGCTCCTGGCCGGCAGGGGCAGCTTGGTCTGGCACGGGGCGCGGTACTGAGGCAGGCCGGCCTTGGTGGTGTCCAGCTCCTCCGGGTCGTCCTGCTGGGCCCTGAGTGCGGCGATCACGTCCTTGTCCGAGGGACTGAGGGTCAGGCAGCCGCAGGGGCGACCGCCGGCGCCCTCCGCTCCGACCTCGCCGGCCTCTCCGGCGTCCTCCGGCTCGTCCTCCACGGTCATGAAGGCGTCCCCCCACAGGCTCTCGCAGAGGTCCCTGCCGTGCTGGTACATCTACAGGCACACACACAACATATTTATAGTAAATAAAGAGATTTCTACCTCCTCCTCTGACCACAATGTACAAATACTCAAAATTGTATATATCTTGTTTAGTCTAATGCGCAAGATAATACAAATTTAGCAACATAATATTTCTGTTAGTTTCATTGCGGGACAGGATCCAAATGTATCATCCCTGGTAGTACATGGTGACCTCACAGCCCACACAAATCCTAGTAAAGCCTTGTACTTTTTGTAGTCATTTTGTGTCTCTCTGTTGTTGTTTTGTGTGTTTGTCTAGTGGCTTTGTGTCTTTTTGTGGTTGTTGCAAGTCTCTTTGGGGTCTATTGGTTTCTTTGCAGCTGTTTTGCATCTTGCTCTTTGTAGTTACTTTGTGTCTCTTTGTGGTTGTTTTGCCCCTTCTCATAGTCGTTGTAAGTCTCTTTGTGGTCCCTTTGTCCCTTTGCAGCTGTTTTGTATCTCTTTGTAGTTGTATTTTGTCTCTTTTTTGGTCGTTTTATGTTCTATGTGGTTATTTTAGTCTATTTTAGTCGCTGGTACATGTCTCTTGGAGGTGAAGGCCAGGGGGCCCAGTAGACCCGTTCAATAATCCATCTGTGCCTGAAATGACCTGCTCGCTGTACAGTATCTATTACATAATCAATTGGTAACTATAGCTGTACATGGTGGATTAAAAAGTACAATATATCCCCCCGAAATGCACTGGAGTAGAAGTGTAAAGTAGCATAAATTGGAGAGACACTAATGTACTTTCCACCACTGATAATTATTAGAGTCAGGAGAGCTATTTAGTAACTGCTAATGACTTGTCAAATTGGACTAAGTCCAAACTGGAATTGTATTTTGGAGTAAACCTCCATTTTTTTTAACATTCTTCATGTATGGCCTTTCTTAGCTTGTAAGCATTCATCGGAATAATTGATTTTGTCCTTTCAGGGCAGCGCCAGCCTTGAAAACAAACACCCTCTTACAGGTGTTAGAGGGAGCTGCAGGCACCTGGCAGCTGCTCTCGCAAAACGGCTTTTGGCTGCCTCTCTCTCTCTCTCTCTCTCTCGCTCGCCTCACCTAGTCTCCACCAGCCTTGAGAGCAAGACATGATGACCTTGAAAAAGCTCACAGTGGTATCT